>QPKB01000005.1:22557385-22961017 GCA_003546025.1 Camphora micrantha | reverse complement strand
CTCTCTCCGCTGCCTCCGCCCCGGTCTTTCGGGGTGCGGCGGAGGGGAGGAGAAGAAAAAAGATAAAGGGTACAACATCTTTCTCTTTTTTTGTACGGGTATGCAATTTCACTTTTCTACTTGGAATTTAGAAATGGTGATCGAAGATCCACCTTCACAAGTAGAAAGGGGAATGAAACTTTTTCTAGTTTCCATTGCACACATATTTTAAGAAAGAGACAAAGGGTTTTTTTTATATGCCGTGAAAGGCGATTTCATTTGTTGCCGTGAAAGGCGATTTTGCCGTAAAGGCGATTTACAAGTCTTATCCATTATGAAAGACAAGAATTGTGATTTTTTGTCTCTAAAAGAAAAATAAAGTACAATAGAAATCAAGAAAAGGAATCTGACTTCTCATTCGATTGTGGGGACACGTTCAGATCGACGGTCGCGAGTCATGTATGGGCTCCTCCATCGTCCATGCAGATGAGAACACGATGCTTGGATTCTTGGCTTGGCTTTTAACCTCAGATTTTTAAAGGACAAAGACCAAGAGAAGGTCTTATATCCGATAAAAAGCTAAGTAAACGGGCTGAAAAGCCACGTTTTAGCCATGTTGGTAGAAGAAGGGAGGTCCTTGGGGGGGTGGCCCCCCAAGGGTGCTTCAATCACCTTTTGGTGGTCTTTGCAGCAGAGTTGCAGGAGTTCTGGATTTTTTGGCAATTCTCTGGACTTCGGGTGAGAGCGAGAGATTTCTCTGATTTTTTCCGTTCTTCGTCCATGTTTTTCCTTTGGAATGCCCTCCTATTTATAGGCCTTTTGGTAGCCATTTAGGAGGGTTTATGAGCATTGAATGCATTAATGCTCATAATGGGAGGAGTTACAAGTTTTTAAATTATTTGTTTTGTAACTCTTTTTCCTTGAATCTGATTGGCGATGGAGAATAATGAGCTTTTAATTGCCTTTAATCTCCATCATGGGAGGAGTTTCATGGCTTTAATGCCATAAATCCTTTGACTTGTAACTCCATTTTGCTTGCTTTTGATTGGGGCCGTCCAAAATAATGAGTTAATGACCGCATTAACTTGTCATAAAATGGGTCATTTAACCTCATTAATTGGTCGCCAAGTCGCTTGAAGAGTCGCGGGCCGCGCCGCGTCTTTTGGAATTCTTCTTGCGATGATCGCCCGGTGGATCCACATGTTGTTTGATGTCGGATGGCGATGCAATTTCAGACATTGATTAATGTCAACGTGCCGGCAACATCTGTCCTGTCGATTTCACGATCGGGCGGGCAGAAAGTGTGCTTTCTTTGTCGGCCGGTTGGCGATTTCGAGGCATCTAATGATCATCCAATGATTTCGGCGGCGAATCGTGATGTTGACGAAGATCGACGGATTTCATGCACGAAAAATCAGATTTTGGAAAAATCACAGGGGCCAATCAACTCGAAAACGCGAAAAGGACCCGAAAAAAGGGTCTTCCGGCGACTTTTGGGGTCGCCGGAATTCCATGGTCGCCGGCGACCATGCACCCATGGTCGCCGGCGACCATGGGCTGGCGACCTTGGGCCATGGTCGCCGCGACCATGGGCCTCGCCGGCGACCATGGGCTTGGGCCCATTTTTCGGTCGCCGTTCGGTCGCCTTTTCTTCGCCGTTTTTCGATCTTTTTTCATTCTTTTTTCTTCTGTATTTTTTCCTGACATTTCCCCTCATTTATTGGGCCTGATTCTCTTGAAGAAAACCCGACGAGAAGCCACGCAAATCGGAGCACAAAGTTTCCTATTTTTCTGGAAAGCCGAAGACTTTGTTGTGCGGTTTTGCCGATTTTTTGTCAAGCATTGAAACTAGGCCAAACGATGTCGGAATGACCTGAAATTCGACGTGGAGCTTCTTGAGCAGTAGATAGGACCAACCATAGGCTTTGGTTTTGAGTTTTGAAGCCTTTTGGGGTCCCGCAAATGCTTGCCTTAATTTCGCCATGAGAGAAATGCCGAGCTTTGACTTGTGGTCAACCGATGTCCGATTGACCTGAAATTTGACAGGGAGCCTCCTGAGTAGTAAGTAAGACCAACCATGGGCTTTGGTTTGAGTTTTGAAGCCTTTTGGGGTCCCGCAAACGCTCGCCTTGATTTCACCTCGAGGAAAATGCCGAGCTTTGAAACTAGGCCAAACGATGTCCGTTTGACCTAAAATTTGACAGGGGACCTATTGGAGTCATTTTGAGATGATCCATTAGCTCCAATTTGGAATGCCATGATTCCGGGGTGCTCCGCCGCCGGTAGGCCTGTTTTTGCTTCCCGAGAGTTGATGAAGGTCCAAACGTCGTCCGTTTGACTTGAAATTTGGCATGGGGCCTTTTGGAGGTATTTTGAGACCATCCGTAGGCTCTGATCGAAGTTTTTGAAGTCTTCGACACTGTCGCTGCCGGGAGCTCCTGCCTGGCTGTCGGAGGAGTGAAGTTAGGCCAAATGATGTCGAAATGGCCCGAAACTTCATGTGTACCCTCTTTTGGCTGCTTTGAAGGATCTTGTAGTTTTTGTTTGATTCTGACAAGATCTGGTGCTTGAAGTGGCGCCTTCCTATTTTATGGCAGGATGTGGCTCCATGTAGCTTTTGGTGTTGAAGGGACATAGTGACATTTTTGGTGTCAACAAATGCCCCCTCGAGGTACAGCGACGAGGTGTGCAGCTCTGGCAGTCGGTGTGCCTCGAAGAGAATTTGAAGGAGATCTTCTTGCTTGACCAAGAGTCTTGAGCGTTTTTCTTTGATGGAGTTGCTTTTTTGAGCTTCCAAGGGATTTCGCGGTAATGAGAGGGGTCATGTACCGTCTCAAGGCAAGGATTTGAAATGACATTTGGATATGGGTTTTTTGGTTTTGGGTTTTCCCCTTTTAACCTTGTGAACCTAAAGGCTTTATGTGGCACATTAGGCGGTTAAGAAGGTTTTTTGGTTTTTGACCTTGTGACCTAACAGGCTGTATGTGGCGAGTTAGGGGGTCGGGATTTTGGTCTTTTTGGTTTCGGCCTTGTGACCTAACAAGCTGTATGTGGCAAGTTAGGGGACCATGGTTTGGTTTTTTGGTCACTCTTTGGGACAATTTTGGGTCCATTGGAGTGGTTTGGTTTTTTGTGGAATGTCAATTTCAAGATTGTGGCTTGATTTGGTGCATGGGGTTGGATGGTTGGGTTTCTTTTGGAAGCCCATGAAGCTTGGGAATTTTTGTATGGTCCAATCAACTCAAGAGAGGCATGGAACCATTTTTTGTATGCTCTTGGTAAGAGAATTTTTGACTAAAAGCCACTTTTAGTGCCTAGGTGGTCAAACCTGGCTCATATGGGCTAACCCATGGGACCTTAAGCTTTTAAAAATGGCTTAGATCTCATGTGGTGTCATTTTGTAAGAATATCTAAAAATATCCCTTTTGTGTAGAGAATATCTAAAAATATCCTTACTTGGAGAGAATCTCTCAAGTTTCCTTGATTTTGGGAGAGATTTTCTCAAAGTATCTTTCTTTGGGAAAAAGTTTCCAAATCCCCTTTCTTTTTGGGAGAGAATTTCTCAAGAATCTCCTCTTTAGGAGAGAATATCTCAAATCTCCCTTTCTTTTAGGAAGTTTGCTAATTTTTAGCACTTACCTCCTTGCTTTTCTTCTCCTTTCCTCTTTTGGTTTGCTTTTCTATAAAAGCAATGGAGATGGGTTTCTTTCTCTTGTTGCTTTCTTTTTGCAAAAAAAACTTCAAGAGTGCTCCAAGATAAGGAATTTCTCAAGGATCTCAAGTTTCTTCTTCTTCTTCTCCATGCTTCAAGTAGGTCTTCTTTTCCAAGAAAAAACCCCATGTAGATGTAGAAAAGTTTCCGTTTTCTTTTTTCTTCTTTTCTCTTCTTTTCTTCTCTTTTATTTCTCTTTTTTTTTCACGTGTTTCTTTCCTCTTTTTTTTTTGCACACGTTCTCCTTTTTTTTCTTTTTTTTATTCTTCCTTTTTTTTTCTCTTTTTCTTCTTTCTTTTTTTCTTTTGGTGCTGTACGGACAGGTTCCGGTAGGACCTGGCCGTACAGCCACGTGGGACTGTGGCCACATCCCATGGGCCAGCCTTGTTTTGTCTCTGTTTTTCTTTTTTGACCTGCCGTACAGCCACGTGGCCTTCTTTTTTTTTTGCTCACCATGATATGAGGTTTATGCAATTCAAGATGATCATGCATTTTTTTCTTCTCTTTTTTTTTTAAAATGCATCAAGATAAAAGGCTAGAATTTCTAGGTCAAGTCAACATGGATTTTGACTTAGACAAAGTTTGATTGGTTTTGACCAAATTGGGTTGGAATTGGTCAAACTTTTGTCAAAGTTTTTCCTAGCATCTAATGCATGATGGTTTTTATGCATGATTTTTGGTAAATGGAATTGGGAGCATGATGATGCATACCTCGAATTTTCTTGCAAGTCTTGGGATTTTTGGAGCTTGCAGCAATGTTGAGCCCACTTCTCCAGTCTCGCAGAATTTCGAGGAGCTTTGCAAGTTTTGGAATTTTGAGCTCGCAGCAATGTTGAGCTCTTTTCTGATCTTGCGGAAGATTTGAGAAGAAAGGCTTGATCTCGCAGCAATGTTTGAATTCAAGTCTTCTTCGAGAATCCTTCATGATTATGAGCTCGCAGCAATGTTGAGCTCATCTTCAAGCTTCCTTTCTTTTTCGGGGTGCCTCCCTTTTCTTCGAAATTGCCCCGGAACCATGCCAAAATTTTGCTAGGATTTTTTTTTAGCAAAATTCTGTCATTTGGTGCTTGATTTCTTCCTTTCTGACTTTTGTAGGTGGTTCCTCCAGAACGAACAAGGGTAAGGGCCTTATTACTGATGCACCTCGCCGATCTGCCAGATCTTCCAATGCGGCAGTTCAACAGGCGTGGGAAGAGGTTGACGGGAATCTCCGAAGAAAGACTCAGGAGCATGAGCGATGGCAACTTCTTTGGGAGGAATTCCCTCGTGCCGAAGATGGATCGCAGTTTTCTGCCGTATTTTATGGCGGCATCTTGAAGAAGCGTGGCCTGGAAGCTTTGGAGGCTGAAGCCAAGAGTCTGCTCGAGGACCTTAGTCTTTGGTTGAAGACTATGATGGACTGAGCTTTTACAAACTTTCTTCTTTCATTTTTTTTTTGGTACCTCCATGTATAAACATTTTGGCACTCTATTTTTTTTGTATCCCCTTGTTCTACTTAAATTCTTTTTTTTTTGAAAATAAGCAAAAGTTGAATGGGAATGTTTGTTTGAAAATCTTGATCAAAAGGTTATCATTTTGTGAAAATCTTTTGTCAAAAGTGTTGTTTTGGCATGAAAAGCCAGATTTTGTGGCACAAAGCCTGGTTTTTGATGGCTTGAAAGCCGAAAATTTTTGAAGTGGGCATGAAAGCCGATTTTGGTGGCGTGAAAGCCAAATTTTTGGTGGCGTGAAAGCCGATGTGGCATGGAAGCCGATTTTTGGCATGAGAGCCGATTTTTTGTTTTTGGCGTAAAAGCCCGGATTTTTGGCATGAGAGCCGATTTTTTGGCGTAAAAGCCGGATTTTTGAATGAACCGAGTTTTGTTTTGTTGGCATGAGAGCCAGATTTTTTTAATTTTTGGCGTAAAAGCCAGGATTTTTATGAAAGCCGATTTTTTTTTGTGGAGAGCCAGAGTTTTGATGGCGTGAAAGCCGATTTTTGGCGTGGAAGCCGAGTTTTTTGGCGTAAAAGCAGATTTTTGGCATGGAAGCCGAGTTTTTTGGCGTAAAAGCCAGGTTTTTGGTTTTCAAAAATGCAAGTATCGACTAAGAGTCGCCTCCCTGCTGAATGGTATTGCAAGTATCGATGGAATGTCGCCTCCTTGCTCATTCGGTTGCGAGTATCGATGGAATATTGCTTCCTCGCGAAGTTGGGTGCAAGTATCGACTAAGCGTCGCTTCCCTGCTTTTTCTTCAAAAATTTTGTTTTGCGGGTATCGATGGAGTGTCGCCTCCCCACGATTTTTGAAATTTGAGGTTTTTTCGAACCTTTGTTTTTCTTTTGAATTTGGGGTTGTGGATATCAACTGGAATGTTGCGGTCTCCACGATTTTTGAAATTTTGCAAGTATCAACGAGGTGTTGCTTCCTTGCGATTTTTGAGGTTTTGGAAGTATCGAATGGGGTTTCGCATCCTTCCAATGGGTTTTTGCGAGTATCGACTTGACATGTTTCCCCGATTTTTGTTTTTAGACACGAGGGTCGTAAATTTTGACCTAAAACCATTTTTGGCGGTAAAAGGCAAGGCGGACTAGGGTGGAAATTCCTAAGTCCTGATTTTTGTTTCAAACCAAGAATTTTGGGTTCAAGGATCGAAAATTTTGATTAAGTTTGGGAAGAGGCTCCTAAACTTAGATTTTTGGATTTTGATTTTCTTTTGAACAATGAAACGATGAAAGGAAGCATTGTTTTGAAAGTTCAACATAAAGACGAAAATTCCAAAAGGAGTGGGCTGGACGAGCAAGTACCTAGAAATAGGCTTTGACCTTGCAGGCGTCGCTCTGACCCAGTGGAGGAAGCCTGCAAGGGTAGTACCGCTTCAAGAACTTGCCATTGATGGGCAGCATACATCTATCACCTTCCATGTTTAGAAGTGCGTATGCGCCATTGGAGAAGACTTGGTCGATGACGAAGGGTCCCTCCCATTTTGGTTCAAATTTGCCTTTGGATTTGTAAGCGAAAACCATCGGCCTTTTTACCGCAAGAACCAAGTCACCCTTTTTGTGGGCGCGTTGCCTGACCTTTTTGTCGAAAGATCCAGCCATGCGTGCTTGGTAGAGCTCAATGCTTTGGAGTGCCTCGAGCCGTCTCTCATCGAGATTGTCCAGCTCTTGGAGTCTTAATTTGACATTGCTTTCTTGCGTCATGTCATTTTGTAGAGATACCCATAAGGAAGGAATTTGTACCTCTAAAGGGACAACAGCCTCGCATCCATAGACCAAGGAGAATGGCGTGCTATGTGTCGGTCCTCGAACGGTGGTTCGGTAGGCCCACAAAGCTTCGGATAGTTTGTCGCCCCAGTCCCTTTTGTGGCTAGAGACCATTTTCTTGAGAATTTTACAGAGTGTCTTGTTGAAGGCCTCTGCCAGTCCATTCGCCGCCGGATTGTACGGAGTTGAAGGACAACTTTGGATTTTGTATTTGTCGCAGAACCTGTAGAATCTGTGATCACGGAATTGTGGTCCGTTATCATGGACGAATCTTTTAGGTATGCCGAAGCGACAAATGATGTTGGTGTGCAGGAACTGAAGGATTGATGAGGTCTTCATTTCATTGAGCGCAAAAGCTTCTGACTACTTGGAAAAATAATCCGTAGCAGCGAAGATGAAGCGATGACCTTTGTTTGACGGAGGGGAGACAGGACCTACGATGTCCATACCCCAGGCTTCGAAAGGCCATGAAATTGCTGTAGGATGTAGCCATTCTGGAGGCATGTGGACATAGTCTCCATGAACTTGGCATTGTTGGCAGCGTTTAGCAAATTGCATTGCGTCAGCTACCATGGTAGGCCAATAATAACCTAACCTTTTTATCTGATCGTAGAGCTTTGGACTAGCCTGATGAGCTCCACAAAGACCAGCATGCACCTCTTTGAGAGTTTCTTTAGCTTCTTGTTGTGATAAGCAGCGTAGAAGTATTCCATTGTAGGATTTTCTGTAGAGCATCTTTGAAGGAATGTCCAGATGAAAGTTTGGGGTTCGTCTTTGAACACTTACCCGTTCTTTAGGATCTTCAGGCAGGATTCCGAACATAATATAATCAATGAACGGATCCCTCCAGTCGCCGATCGGAGGTCTGAGGATGGAGATCCGACTTCCAACTAGTTGGTGGCACTCAGCAACTGCTTGGTGTGTATTGAGGGGAGGGAGAATCCTTCTCTCGCACACTGTAACTTGCATGTGTTCTCCTTCTTGGACCGCCATAGAGGCGGCGAGTCCAGCCAGGGCATCTGCACGGATGTTTTCGCCTCTACGAATGTGGGTGATATGACAGATGTCCAATTTTTGCCGAAGTGATTGTGCCTTGTTGTAGTAAGGCAACAGATCAGGCTTCCTGATTTCAAATTTCTGATTTATCTGGTTGACGATCAGTTGAGAATCCCTGAAGGCTTCTAGCACTGTGATGCCGGATTCGAGGGCGAGTTCCAATCCTACAATCAGGGCTTGGTACTCAGCTGCATTGTTTGAACATGGTTCCAGTAGCGAGAATGCGTGTGGAATCATGTATTTGTCGGGACTAACAAAGAGGATGCCAATCCCTGATATTTGATTCCCTTTTTCACTTGTCCTGGTTGCACCGTCGAAGTACATATCCCAGGAAGCATTTGATAAGGAAGCCTCCACGTTGTAGACTGACTCGTCTGGGAGATCATCCCTGAGTGGAGAATCTTCAGGCAACGGATGTTCTGCAAGAAAGTCTGCCAGAGCTTGACCTTTGATTGCCTTTTGTGGTACATACCTAATATCAAATTGTGACAGGAGGATAGACCATTTTGCCAGTCGGGCATTGAGGGAACCTGCTTTTGTGACAAGGACCTTCAGGAGGTTGATCCTCGAGATCAGGTATACTGTGTTGGACAGCAGATAGTGACGTAGCTTTTGTACAGCAAACATCACTGCAAGACATTCTTTTTCGACTGGAAAGTAGCGATGTTCTGCACCTACCAGCATGCGGCTGAGATAGTATAGAGCAGCTTCTTTTCCCTCGTGATTTCCTTGTGCAAGTAGAGCTCCCAAAGAGTGGTCGAGGGCTCTTGTGTACAAGATAAATGGTTTTCCAGTTGTGGGGGCAGCCAGTACTGGAAGTTTGGTCAGGTATGACTTGATGTCTTGGAACGCGGTTTCGCATTCAGCATCCCAGACAAAGTCCATGCCCTTTTTCATTAGGCGGGAGAATGGACGGCATTTCCCTGACAGGTTGGAGATGAACCGTCGAATGTATGCCAGTCTTCCTTGAAGCCCTTTTAACTGTCTCAGGGTTTTTGGGGATGGCATTTCTAGGATAGCCTTGACTTTGATAGGGTCAAGCTCTATTCCCGCTTTCCGAACTACGAATCCGAGGAACTTACCCGATGATACACCGAAGAAGCATTTTAGGGGATTCATTCACAGTTTGTGCCTGCGCAGTCGGAGGAAGACTTCTCGAAGATCTTTGAGATGGTTTTCTTTTCTTTTGCTTTTGACGGCGAGGTCATCAACGTAGCATTCGACCGTCTTATGCTGCATATCCTGGAATATCTTCATCATAGCCCTCTGATATGTTGCACCAGCATTTTTCAGACCAAATGGCATTACAGTGTAACAATACACGCCAAATGGGGTCCGAAATGATGTGTGTCTTTCATCTTCAGGATGCATTTTTATCTGATTGTACCCAGAGAAACCATCCATGAATGTCATCCGCTCGAATCCACAGGTGTTGTCGATCATCACCTCCGGTATGGGGAGCGGAAATTCATCCTTAGGACATGCATTGTTCAGGTCTCTATAATCAATACAGACCCTGATCTGCCCATTTTTCTGTCACTGGGACGATGTTGGCCAACCATTTAGGATGCTGTTCCTCGCGGATGAAGCCAACGTTTTTGAGTTTCTGAACTTCTTGTTCAATTTTGTCCATTATGTCAGGACGAAATCTTCTTTGGCCTTGTTTGACAGGCTTGATATCTTTTTGTAGATTGAGTTTGTGAACTGCTATTTTGGGGTCTAAACCAGGCATCTCAGCGTAAGACCATGCAAAACAATCAACAAACTCACGAAGAAAAGCGATATACTCGGGTAACTCATCATCCTTTATATTCTTGCTTATGAATACAGGACGTGGGCTATCTGGCGTTCCCAAGTCTATCTTTTGAACAGAATCTTCTGTTGGAATACTTGAAGGTGGTTCCTCCTCAATATTTTCGAAGGCTTCCAACTCAACAAGGCCTTCCGGAGTTTCAAAGGTATTCTCAGACCAAGGCTGTGCTTCTGACCAAGGGTCTTCTTGATCGGCACTCTTCTCAAGACTGGCTATGAGATGGTCCCAATCGCCTGTTGAAACTGGATCGAAGTATGGCACTTCTTTTGGAGATGATGGTTCTTCTGGACCAGAAGACTGTGCATGTGTATCATCGGACAATTTCTCTTCATCATCAGAGAAATCGTACCAATTGGAGGAGCTTCCTGGATCCTTGACAGGTAACTCTTCAAAGAGATATCCAGGGAGATCAATATCTTCACAGACACGAGATGTTGAGGCTTCGTCGGCCAGACGACTTTGTAGCCTTTGGGTCAACTGTCTCATGGGAGCATCAGGGTCGTAGCCCAGTCCGTATGAAGACTTTTCTATATGACGATAGAGTTTCCAATCCTCCTGCTGACCTTTTGTCAGGGTGGGCTCCAATGGTACGAGAATACCGCGGCCACCTCCCAAGCCGATTGGATTTCGAGCGTCATAGCCCATTTTCTTCATGATAGCTTGCACCATTGGACTATACAAGGATAGTTGTGGCATACCTTCGTTTTGGAAAGGCTCAAGCGAAGAGTTTGATGAAGAAGCCGCCGACCTGTGGAAAAAGATCAGCTTTTCTTTTGGTGAGGTTGTCGGAACAACGAAGGAAGCTGATGCTGGATCTCCTATGCCAGCAAGTGTCTCCAATGGAGTGAGAGCAGGTTGAGCTTGCTGAGTATCAGCTTGGCTTGAAGACATGTCGTCTTCTGTCTCTGAATCCGAATCTGTGTCTTGCATAATAGACACAAAGGAGATGACGAACTTGCCCCCAAGCTTTTGTTTGGTCTTCTTTGCCTTGGTAGTGATCACCAGTGGTTTTGAAGACTTGAGGGAGACAACAAAAGGAGATTGGTTGATCTCCTCGGTTTTGCCGGATGGTTGATTTTCTTCCGGTGATTGCTGAGGAGCCTTGCCTTTATCTTCCTGGAGACTTTCGGCAAAGGATGCTGTTTCTTTCTCCTTTTCTTCATTTTCATCTTTGTACATCTGCGAGTCTGCGAAGTGGACTTCTTTGCCTTTGAAAGGCTTTTTGTCCGCAAATACGCGATGTACCAAGCTGTCGTTGCCAACAAACTTGATGCACTGATGAAGAGTTGAAGGAACAACACCACTCTCGTGTATCCAGGGGCGTCCGAGAAGGATGTTGTAGCATGAGGGGGTCTTTATTGCATATACAGTGACTTCAGAGATAAGATCACCGATTTGCAACTTGAACCTAATCTTGCCGATAGGCCTCTGAGCGCTTCCATCGTATCCAAAGATAGACACGGATGTATGACTCAGCTTGCTAGGCGGGATGCCCAGCTCTTCGAGTGCCGAAGTAGAGATGAGGTTGAGGGCAGAACCCGGATCGATCTGTACTCTGTGTATCGGCATCTCTTTGATGGACCCTGTAAAGTATAAGGGCCGGTTGTGCTTTGTTTCGCCTAGTAGGAGGTCTTCCTTAGTGAAGGCGATAGTTGCACTTGCTGCTTTTTGAACTGAGAGGCAATCATTGCAAGATCCCTCAGTCTTCTTCTTTTCTCCTTTTGAGGAGGTATTTGATTTTTTAACCCTATAGTCCATTTCAATTTGTAGGACTTGTGGGGCATGCTTGTCGACATCCACATTCAGTCTTTGCAGTTCTGAAATGAGACTATCACGAGTTTGGGGAGACATTCGTAATAAGTCTAGGATGTGTAGACGTGCAGGTATGTGTCTAAAGTGCTCAATCAAGTCATACTTGAAAGCCTCCTTAGGGTCTGCATTCTCATTATTGTTGCCACTTGGGGCGCTTACATTCTGTCCCGAAGGATTTACATAAGAAGAAGAAGTTAGATTGTAGTTTTTGTGGTAATCCCGGCCAGAGCGGGTACCTTTACCAACTTCGAGAGCTTCTGGAGACGGTTCTTCATTCGGAAGTCCACCCTCGGGATTGAGGGGCTGATCCTTTTCATTTGCTGAAGATGCTTCCGCGTCAACCTTACCATCCTCAGTGATTGCATTGCATGGGGCATTTTCCAGGAACAAGTCCTGAACAGCGTCCAGCAATTTGTCTTCTTTGTTTACAATTTCATCGGTCCAGACATCACCCATGAGGTTGGGCATCTGGGACCAGTTGACTGGGTAGACTTCATCGGTAGAGACGTCTTCAAGGTAGTCAGCCAGAAGAGGTCTGTACTCTGATGTGACAGTCTCAGAAGACGAAGGTTGAGAAGATGCCATCTCCGAGGTAGTAATATCAGAGGATATACTACCTGATGTAGTATGGGAGTTTGTGGCCTCGGCAGATGAAGCTCCAGAGGCGCTGTCGTCTCGAACTATCGCATTGCAAGCAATAGAAAACGTCTCCGGAACGGATTGTTGGGAGTCAGATTCATCCTCTGATGTAAAGGGATCATATACCCAGCAGTTTTCTTCATTTTCAGGAGTTACTGGAGGGGACTCCTGTAGATTTTCCGGGACCACCGGTTCTGGATTGCGATGAAGCTGATTGATGTGATCTTGTCCTTGCTCTATAGCAAGATGCTGCAAGATCCTTGCATATTTTTCGAGATCAGGCATAGGAGCCAGATCTTCTTCTTCATCTACTCCTTGTAGTTCCTCGTGATCGGGTTCTACCGGAGCATTGGCAGGTGCTGTGTCAACAGCATTTTCCTGAACAACCTCTTGGTCTCCTTCATCATCAGACCAAGATCCCTGTGGTTGTAAAGGGTTATACCAGATCACCGGCATGAGGTGGGATTCGGGGATCCATTCCTCGTCGGAGAGGTATTCTCCTGTTTCGAGGGATTCCTCCCATTCATCAGTGTCACTGGCGGTGTCACTGGACTCGTACCCATCCATGGGGAATCCAACTACTGAATTGCAAGAGTATGATGCCCCCTGCATGTCTTCAGTCTTTAGTAGTGATGGCATGAAATCACGAAGGGTGAATTTCCTTGCTGGCCTCGAAGTCTCGGAAGGAGACTTTTCTGCTGCCCCCAGTGAAGGGGTAGGGGAAGTTTCTGTCTTTTCAGGAACTTCTTGTTTTGGTTGAGCTTTCTCCTGCTGTTTAAGCTTGCGAAGTTGTCTCCTGGCTTGCCTTCGCTGTCGAGCGGTCGGCTTTGTTTTGACGATCTCCCAGTTTTCATCTTCCAGGAGATCGGGATGTACCCATATGGGCTGTCCATCTGGTGTTGGGCACGGGACTAGCTCTTGGGATGTTTGAGCCATTTTTATCACCTTGAAGGAAGTAGTGACCTTCTTCTTTGGTGACTTTTGTGTTTGTCCATATGACACTATGTTGACGGAGGCAGACCCATAGTTTTTGTCAAAGGTGATGACTCTGTTTTTCCACATCTCGTTGATCTTTTCTCTCACAACGAAGCATTGGTTGAGAGGATGCGAGATCATCTGGTGGTATGGACAGTACCGGGGATCGTTGGTTTTGCCAACATCTCCTGGTCTTTTGGGTTCAGGCAGGGTGAGCTTCCCGTTTGCCAAGAGAGCCTCGAAGATTTCTTCGATATCTTCATCGAACGGGTATTTCTTTTCTACTCGTTCTTTGAAGGCATCAGAGAGTTCAGGTCTCTTACCTGCACCTTTGTTTTTAGCTTTCTTTGGTGGCTGCGGAGCTGACTTGGTTTGCACATTGAGAACCTCCTTTTTCTTTTGCTTCGAGGTTGCAATAGCGGTCGGCTCCTTCTTTGATGATTTCTGACTGCTGAGGTCTTTGATCACCATTTCAGCCTCCATTGATGCTTCTAGGAGTTCTCCCAGATTCTTTGATTTGTTGCCAATAATCATGGAGCGTATCTTTGCTCTCATGTTGTTACGGCAGATGTCGACCAGCGACGCTTGTGGCAGTACGTCTGAACATTTGTACGCCATTGCCTTCCACTTGTGAATATAGTCGTATATCGACTCATTCTCTCCCTGTTTTAGGCTGCAGAGTTGAGCCATAGTCACAGGATGATCCTCACCTATGAAGTGAGTTAGGAAGCGTGTCTCCATCATGGCCCAGTTTTGGATAGAGTCCTCCTGAAGAGTGGAGTACCAATCAAAGGCCGTACCTTTTAGGGTACTTGCGAAGAGACGGATCTTGAGGGCGTCTTGATCCGCGATGGCTCCCGTCAGGATCTTGAAATGGATGACATGTTGTCTGGCCGAGCCCTTCCCTGTATATGTTTGGAGAGTGGGCTGTTTGAATTTGGTAGGAAACGGTACCGAGTCCATCCATAAGGGACATGGTGGCTTGATTCCGTGTTCCTTTAGTGAATCCTCTTCCTTTGCTTTGGCGAGGATATCGTCAACGTCCTTTTTGGTAAGGGCGCGTGACTTATTCACCTCCTCTTCGTGGTGACTTGGAGGAGCTTCATTATTTAGTGGACGTTGGAGGGTAAGAAGTAAGTTCTCCATGAGAGCTTCTATCCTCTGCTGTCCTTGCTCCAGCTGCTGGATGCGTGCGGCTACGTCATCTTGCAGTGGAGGCTGCTCAGCATTTGTGACCAAGACGTTCATCCTTCGAGAGTCGAATGAGGATATCGTCTTGGTGACTGAGCTGGAGCTCATTCTTTTGGATGAAGAGCTCGAAGAGTGATTGCTCCGGTGTCCTTGACTTGAAGGAGTGGGAGAATCTTCTCTATGTCTTCGCGCCCAGGAGACGCTGCGAGTCACCGGTCGCTTGACATGGATTTTTGTTGCTGACTTCTGGCGCCTTTTGGTTTTGCCAACCATATGGATAGTAGCAACTTGGTTGGGTGCTTCTTTTTCAACCCATTTTTTAGAGACCTGGAGCGTAGAGTGCTGGGCTCTTTGCTTCTCTAGTCTCTTTTGCCGATACGCCGCGCGGCGACGCATACGACGAGCGATTTGAGCTTCAGTTAGCTCGGGCTGTGCTCTAGCCACGAAGGAGGTGGTCCCTCGCCCGCAGCAGCCGAGCTTGTCTTCTTTATAATTTGGCAAGGACAGGATCTGGATGCGGTCCTTAGCCTGTCGCAGCGAAGCTTTAAATTTGGCGAGCTCGGCCCCTGTTGAGATGAAGGGCCGAGTTGCAGGAATACAGGCCTTGACAGATTCTCGTTGTGGCCTGATGATGCACGACTTGATCTTGGGCTTATAGGAATAAGCCGGCTCGTGCTGGGTGGATATTGTTTGGTGGAGGGCTGGTTTCTCCTCTTTCGTGTACGAGAGAGGGTAGAACCGGTTCTCCTTGAGCGGGGCCAGGTATGCTGGCCTTGCAGATCTTTGGGACCTTCTTTGTTTTGGAGAAGGTCTTGGAGACCAAGTCTTGAGGTAGACCTGGTTTCTTGCAAGCTGAGGTTTCGCGAGGTTGTCGCGGGCTTCAGTCTTCTTGGCGGTTGCCCTTGGTGTCACGGTAGTGACGCACCCAGGGGCGGTTCTCTGCTTCTTGGCAGGAGTTGTTTCTTCTGCGGGAAGTGGGAAGGTCCCAGCGACCCAAAGACGATTGACCGGGGAGAGGAGGTCGACCCGGTGTCTTGTGTGTTACCAAAGGAAGCGACACTTCGGCCGCTGGCGAGGCGCTTAGGAGCGCGTTTATTTTGCTTCTCTTGAAGCATCAGCTGGTACTTGTTCTCGTCGAAGGTGATTATCAGCGAAGCTGCCATGTTAGTTTTTGAAAAACCTTTTTGAAACAAGATCGGATCCATTAGTAATCACAAGAATGTGGTGATCATAAATGGAAATAAACTATGGTTTTTTCTTTTCAATTTGCTCGAGGGGACAAGGCCCGGCCCAAGCAAGATGAAGAAGGCAAAAAGCCATAGAGTATACAATTGTTCTAAACGCAAGTATGAAAGGCTCAGAGTGAGCGTTCCAGTGACTGCTAGAAGCAATTGTGAACCTTAATTCAGATTACCGAGGAGCGAGGCTCACTCGAGGTAAAGTGATATAAGGTTGGGAGTACAAATGTGTCGGTCGCGAATACAGTAGACCCAAGAGGGCGTACTAGCACCGCTAGGCACAGATGTTGTAAATCGCATCCTTGAAATGGACACGAGATGGGATTTTTTGAAAGGTCAAGGTTGGGTTCATAAAAGAGAGCAAATGGCACTCCAATCCGAAAACGTGCTCAACATTTCTGCGAGCACAGAGTCCGAAAGGGAAATAACCAGAATTTCTCGAATCTGGACCCAACAATGACGGAAGTTTTTTTTTTTTTTTTTTTTTGAAAAGTCAGGATCAGATTCATCAAAGAGAGCAAATGACGTTCCAACCCAAACACGTGCTCAACATTTCTGCGAGCACAGTAATCCGAGGTGGAAGAGGTCAAGATTTCTCGACTTTGAACCCAAACGTGACAGAAGTTTTTTTTTTTGAAGATTTTTTTGAAAGTCAGTATCGGATTCATCAAGGAGAGCAAATGATGTTCCAATCCAAACACGTGCTCAACATTTCTGCGAGCACAGAGTCTGGAAAGGAAGAGATCAAGATTTCTCAAATTTGAACCAAAAATCGACGAATTTTTTTTTGAAAGTCAGTATCGGATTCATCAAAGAGAGCAAATGATGTTCCAGTTCAAATACGTGCTCAACATTTCTGCGAGCACAGAGTCTGAAAAGGAAGAGATCAAGATTTCTCAAATTTGAACAAAAAATCAACGAAATTTTTTTTTTTTTTTTTTTTTTTTAGGGTTTGAGAATACACCGAGTTCTCACGATTCGTTCTTATGAAACCAATGTTTATAGATCAGCCCCCAGGTAAGGGTAGGATTACTTAATGAACCCGTTTGGAGGACCCTTACCTAGAACAGCCTAGCTGTCTCCAAACTCTGGACAAGGCTTTTCTTAGGTCAACTTCGATCAAAGAACGCAATCGGTAAAACTTTCGTGTTCTCAAATGCTCCCCCCCTTTTTTTTATGGACTCATCAGAGAGAGCGAATGGTCCGTTCCCAGTCTGAATAGGGGCTCAAACAATTTCTGCGAGCCCTAAGTCAGAAAGGGAAAGAAAACCAAAATTTCTCAAATTTGGGTCCAAAAGAAAGAAGATTTTTTTTTGAAAACCTGACAAGTTTGAAATCAGATTTTTTTTTGGAACTCACCAGCGAGAGCGAATGGCCCGTTCCCCGTCTGAACAGGGGCTCAAACAATTTCTGCGAGCCCTAAGTCAGAAAGGAAAAGAAAACCAAAATTTCTCAAATTTGGATCCAAAAGAGAGAAGTTTTTTTTTTTTGAAAATCTGACAAGTTTGAAATCAGATTTTTTTTCGAACCCATCAAAGAGAGCAAACGGTCCCTTTCCCAATCTGAAAACGTGCTCAAACATTTCTGCGGGCACTGAGTCCAAAAGGGAGGAGATCGAGATTTCTCATATCTGAATTCAAAGAACAAGAGAAGATTTTTTTTTTTCGAGAAGGAGAAAGATTGGAAATAGACTTAAAGAAAGAAATTTCCAAAACAAAAAAAAAATCCCATCTCATGTTTTTTTTTCTTTTTTTGCGAGATTCAACATTGGCCGCCAACTAGAAAGGTGCCAAAGAATCTAAGTTCATGTTCTCAAATGAACGTGTCCCACCGGGTGTGCCAGCCTGATGGACCCGATTCTTCCCTCTCTCCCGCTGCCTCCGCCCCGGGTCTTTTGGGGTACGGCGGAGGGGAGGAGAAGAAAAGATAAAGGGTATCAACATCTTCTCTTTTTTTTGTACGGGTATGCCAATTTCACTTTTCTACTTGGAATTTAGAAACGGTGATCCGAAGATCCACCTTCACAAGTAGAAAGGGGAAATGAAACTTTTTCTAGTTTCTATTGCACACATATTTTAAGAAAAGAGACAAAAGGGTTTTTTTTTTAATGCCGTGAAAGGCGATTTCATTTGTTGCCGTGAAAGGCGATTTTGCCGTAAAAGGCGATTTACAAGTCTTATCCATTATGAAAGACAAGAATTGTGATTTTTGTCTCTAAAAGAAAAATAAAGTACAACAGAAATCAAGAAAATGAATCTGACTTCTCATTCGATTGTGGGGACACGTTCAGATCGACGGTCGCGAGTCATGTATGGGCTCCTCCATCGTCCATGCAGATGAGAACACGATGCTTGGATTCTTGGCTTGACTTTTTAACCTCAGAGTTTTAAAGGACAAAGACCAAGAGAAGGTCTTATATCCGATAAAAAGCTAAGTAAACGGGCTGAAAAGCCACGTTTTAGCCATGTTGGTAGAAGAAGGGAGGTCCTTGGGGGGGTGGCCCCCCAAGGGTGCTTCAATCACCTTTTGGTGGTCTTTGCAGCAGAGTTGCAGGGCCTCTGGATTTTTTTGTCTTCGTCGGGGGGAGAGCGAGAGCTAGATCCTTTCCCTTTGGAATGCCCTCCTATTTATAGGCCTTTGGTTTCCATTTAGGAGGGTTTATGAGCATTGAATGCATTAATACTCATAATGGGAGGAGTTACAAGTTTTTAAATTACTTGTTTTGTAACTCCTTTTTCCTTGAATCTGATTGGCCGATGGAGAATAATGAGCCTTTAATTGCTTTTAATCCCCATCATGGGAGGAGTTTCATGGCTTTAATGCCATAAATCCTTTGATTTGTAACTCCCATTTGCTTGCTTTTGATTGGGCCGTCCAAAATAATGAGTTAATGATCGCATTAACTTGTCATAAAACGGGTCATTTAACCTCATTAATTGGTCGTCAAGTCGCTTGAAGAGTCGCGGGCCGCGCCGCGTCTTTTGAAATTCTTCTTGCGATGACCGCCGGTGGATCCACATGTTGTTCGATGTCGGCTGGCGATACAATTTCAGACATTGATTAATGTCAACGTGCCGGCAACATCTGTCCTGTCGATTTCACGATCGGGCAGGCAGAAAGTGTGCTTTCTTTGTCTGCCGGTTGGCGATTTCGAGGCATCTAATGATCATCCAATGATTTCGGCGGCGAATCCGTGATGTTGACGAAGATTGACGGATTTCACGCACGAAAAATCAGATTTTGGAAAAATCACAGGGGACAATCAACTCGAAACGCGAAAAGGACCCAAAAAAAAGGTCTTCCGGCGATTTTTTGGGTCGCCGGAAATTCCATGGTCACCGGCGACCATGCACCCATGGTCGCCGGCGACCATGGGCCTTGGGCCCATTTTTTGGCCGCCTTTCGGTCGCCGTTTCTTCGCCGTTTTTCGATCTTTTTTCATTCTTTTTTCTTCTGTATTTTTCCTGACATTTCCCCTCATTTATTGGCCTGATTCTCTTGAAGAAAACCCGATGAGAAGCCGCGCAAATCGGAGCACAAAGTTTCCTATTTTTCTGGAAAGCCGAAGACTTTGTTGTACGGTTTTGCCGATTTTTTGTCAAGCATTGAAACTAGGCCAAACGATGTCGGAATGACCTGAAATTTGACGTGGAGCTTCTTGAGCAGTAGATAGGACCAACCGTAGGCTTTGGTTTGAGTTTTGAAGCCTTTTGGGGTCCCGCAAACGCTTGCCTTAATTTCGTCATGAGAGAAATGCCGAGCTTTGACTTGTGGTCAACCGATGTCCGATTGACCTGAAATTTGACAGGGAGCCTCCTGAGTAGTAAGTAAGACCAACCATGGGCTTTCGTTTGAGTTTTGAAGCCTTTTGGGGTCCCGCAAACGCTCGCCTTGATTTCACCTCGAGAAAATGCCGAGCTTTGAAACTAGGCCAAACGATGTTCGTTTGACCTAAAACTTGACAGGGGACCTATTGGAGTCATTTTGAGATGATCCATTAGCTCCAATTTGAATGCCATGATTCCGGGGTGCTCCGCCGCTGGTAGGCCTGTTTTTGCTTCCCGAGAGTTGATGAAGGGTCAAACGTCGTCCATTTGACTTGAAATTTGGCAGGGGGCCTTTTGGAGGTATTTTGAGACCATCCGTAGGCTCTGATCGAAGTTTTGAAGTCTTCGACACTGTCGCTGCCGGGAGCTCCTGCCTGGCTGTCGGAGGAGTGAAGTTAGGCCAAATGATGTCGAAATGGCCCGAAACTTCATGTGTACCCTTCTTTTGGCTGCTTTGAAGGATCTTGTAGTTTTTGTTTGATTCTGACAAGATCTGGTGCTTGAAGTGGCGCCTTCCTATTTATGGCAGGATGTGGCTCCATGTAGCTTTTGGTGTTGAAGGGACATAGTGACATTTTTGGTGTCAACAACCACATCTTCCATTTCCATAGATTCAAACAACCAAGCTAAGTCTATGCCTTCCCAACCAACAATTCCTAAACCACCTAAGCCACCTAAACCCATTAATACTCATCAAATGGTAACTCGGCTTAAAGATGGAATCAGACAACCTAAGATCTTCTCGCCCACCAAACATCCCTAACCCATCACTCTCACAATGCAAGTAGCAAATGAACCCATGGAACCTACATGTTTTACCGAGGCAAATAAACACCTTCACTAGCGTCAAGCAATGTCAGAAGAATATAATGCCTTAATCAGAAATGGCACTTAGACCCTTGTTCCTCATCATCCCACCATGAACATCGTAGGATGCAAATGAGTCTTTCGCATCAAAAAGTTGGCAGATGGCACCATTGATAGATTTAAAGCACAACTAGTTGCCAAAGGTTATCACCAACAAGAAGGCCTAAACTATGCTAAAACTTTCGGCGCTGTGGTCAAACCAACCACTATTCGAGTGGTCCTCTCACTTGCTCTCATGTACAAATGGGTCAGGAATTTTACATGAAGAGGTTTATATGGACCAACCTCCAGGTTTCTTAGATCCAAATGTTCCCTCTCATGTTTGTAAACTCCATAAATCTCTCTATGGGCTAAAATAGGCCCACATGCATGGTTCACCCACCTAAGCAATCATCTAGTGGATTTGGGTTTCCAAGGATCCAAAAGTGACTCCTCCCTATTTATTTGGAAGTCTGGCCATCATATTATATTCAGTTTCATTTATGTGGATGATATCATTCTCACTATCTCACATCAATCAGACATTGTTCGACTATTGCAGTCACTAAGATGTGATTTTGCAATCAAAGATCTTGGACCTTTGCACTACTTCCTTGGTGTCGAAGTCACAAAAATTGGACCAAATCTTCATCTTTCTGAAACAAGATATATAAGGAATTTACTGCTAAAATCCAAGATGCATGGTGCAAAACCGTGTCAAATACCTATTGCAAGCAAAAATACCTTCTCAAAAGAATTAGGGACGCCTCTCTCTGATGGATCCGAGTATCGAAATATTGTGGGAGCTCTCCAATATCTATCGTTAACAAGACCTGACATTGCATTTGCACTCAACAAAGTTGGTCAATTCATGCACTATCCAACAAGTGACCATTGGGCAGCAGTTAAAAGAATTCTCCGTTATCTCAAGCATACCATTCAATATGGTTTATTCCTCACACCTTTTACCAATGTCACCATTCATGCATTTACTAATGATGATTGGCCGGATGCATTGATGATTGTCGATCAACTTCTAGTTATGGAGTCCACCTTGGCCCGAATTTGATTTCTTGGAGTTCAAAGAAGCAACCACCAGTTGCCCGTTCAAGCCTTGAAGCCGAGTACAAAGGACTAGCAAATGCCAAAGGGCATGGAAATGCTACTGCTGAAGTGATATGGATATGCTTTCTTCTTCATGAACTCAAGTGTCAAGTACCAGAGGCACCAACTTTGTGGTGTGACAATTTAAGTGCCGTATACCTCACTGCAAATTCGGTTTTTCATTCACGCATGAGCATGTTGTGATTGATTTTCACTTTGTCAGAGAGTTTGATGCCAGAAAATCAATTCAAGTCAAGTACCTATCTATAGTGGATCAAATTGTAGATATTTTTACTAAAGGACTCTCATCTCAAAGACAGTCTCAGCTTACAACCAATCTGAAGGTCCTCAGTCAACCAGCATCTTGAGTGGGGTGTATTAGATACTACAGCTCATGATTTCTCATCTTGGATTCTGGTCAAAGATAATTATTCTCCCTCTATCGATCTCTCTCATTTAGTGCTATCTTCTTCTCCATATCTTCAATCATAAGCAATATTACTTCTCAGTCAAAGATCCTAGAGGTTCTGATTGTTCTGTATCAAAGCTATCTACTATACACGGAAGAGGGCACCCACCAATCCAGTGTGGGAAAACTTTATCGTGGATGTAGGCAATACGCTAAACCACGTTAATACTTATGTCGTTCATATTATAGTCGGTAGCCATTTGTCACCCCATTTGGCTATAATGGTAGCAATAAGAGTTGAAATTTTGAAAATGTGATGAATGAGTACTGTTTGATGGACTAGAGGTGCTAGGAACTTCACTCTGGTACAGGTTTATGCACTGTAGATTGTAAGGGGAAAAGAACAAGTGAAATTTCGAAATTTTGGAATTCTGGAGTGGGTGCTCAAGCGAACGAGGGTCCGCTCGAGCAAACCCCTCTCTGGATGGCGCTCGCTCGAGCAACCAAGGGGTCTGCTCGAGTGACCACCTCTCTGTAAGACGTCCGCTCGAGCGAATCTGAAATGTATGACTGGGGTTCTTTTGACCCAATTAAAGGGTGTATTACCTTTCCCTAGCCTATATTACCCTCCATAATCTTCCCTAAAGAGAATTTTGGTGCACGCCCTAAACCAATAGGTGATTAAGATTCAAAATGGGCTTTTATGACTTTAGAATGGAACCTTAACTCTTCATTTGTCTACATGGAAATTATAACTCTATGAATGTTCGTTTGAGGCTGAGAACACTCATAGATTTTATTCAATGGTCTAAAACTATGCCATGGGGGTTGGTTTAGAAATTCAATGTATTTTCTTATAATTAGTGGCACCAAATACATGAGAGTAATACATTGACCTTCTAAAACTATCTTCTAATGGATGGTGAGAGACTAGGAATAAATAGATTAGAGTTGGGTAGGAATTATCTTGATTCCTTAATTTCATTGCATTTTATATTGAGCAGAATATTACCTTTGACTTCAAGTTGGTTATCAATGCATTATATGTTGGTGTATTCTAATTTGATTACTATAATCGGAGTTGATCCCTTGAAATAATATGAATGTGAACATTGTTATTTGATTTGATTCGATTTGATTTGAGATTATGAGATTTTATATATTATGGAAATTTATTCACATTATATTATTATTTGATTCGATTGAGTCGGCACTACTTAGCTTTGACCATGTGATGCTCAATGGGGTTATATTTGGTTTATTAATTGAGACTACTGCAGTAAGTCATTCTGGAGAACCGAAACTCCAAACCCGGGTAGCCAGTCAACCTTTGGCCTGGACATTGGTGACATCCCAACTAGGATGAGCTCAATGTAGTAGCCAGATTAATATGTTGATTCCCCATTTGATTCGAAAAGCATAAATTATTCGATTTGCACAAATTGCCTAGTTTTACTTAACCTTGGCATCTTTGATCTATTGTCTTTAAAATTCGAATTTGATATAGCATGTGCTACAATATTAATGTCTATACTTGCCAAATCATTGTATTTGAGAAACTATTCTTGGTGTCACAGGGATCCGAGATACCAAAGAGAATTACTTTTAACCATTCAGATTACAGATTTAGTATGGTTAGCTACGGCTGCCAGAGTACGTATTAGAGTGGTCATCTTGGGTTTGAGAATATGTATTTCAAATTGCACTTAGCTTAAGTTAAGGAAGATGATTAGTTTTATTTTGCTTTTGTATTAGGATTATGTTCCATTGAGATAAGCATCTAGTAGATATTTATTTGAGTATTTTTGTACTATGCATTCAAGAGATTTAAATGATTAGCTCTGTTAAAGGTAAATTGTAATATAATGGATTGGTTAATGAACTGCTCATGGCTTGTTGTCATTAATATTGTACATGCTTCCGTAGATAAATGCTCATTGACAGGTGTCAGTGAGTAATCCTCATACGTGAAATGTGGAATTTTCTCCTTGTGAATTCGGACTTGGTTTAGAAAAGATGCGAGTTCACAAGAGTACGCGTGTCACATCTCGGGAATTACCCTAGGCCAGGGTGATTCGGGACCGAGATGTGACAACGGTTAAGAAAAGAAGAGCTGACAAGAGAATACATATGATGGGTAGGAAGAGAAAAAAAAAGAGAAGAAGATGAAGAATAGAGAAAAGGGAGTAACAGAAGTGAGAGAAGGGATAGTGCAAATATCTTAAATGCCTGCAAGAAGGTGGATTTTGTGAAAACAATGGTATTCATTTGATGGGTGTCCTTGTTATCTGTAGAAATTTAACCATTGAAGGATTGGTGAAATGGTATTGGAATATTTTTCAAGGATTTTATAGGGACTTGGTGAAAGTGTCAAGATGGGATTTTAGAGAGGCTTTGTTGATTAGTTGATATTGGAATTCAAGGATTTTAGAGGCTTTGTTGGTTAATTGTAATTTGATTTGTTTCCTGTTATGGTTGTGTTGATACGTGGATGTTGGAGGCGAAGACACTTATCTGTTGTCTCACGCGTAGAAATTGCAACCATTTGATGCGGTGTTTTTACACCCAGAAACTCGACTCAGCTTGGAACAAGGTCGAGTTGGGTAAATCGGCTGAGTCTAGCCAAGTTACTGATCAAACTCGCCCGACTTACTTGACTCGGCAACCAGTTGGTAGAATTGATGAGCGATTTGAAGTCAGATCAAGTTTTATAACTATGGTTTTGATGGAGCAACTTGACTAGAAATTATCTACTGAGGAAACTACAGGGCCACGTACTTTCAGAGAGTCATTCGAGACTTGACCGAGTCAACAGCAAAAAGAACTCAGTATAAATGGTAAAATCAGAACTACTTTTAATAAATTTTCTTGAGTTTGTCCGAGTCTTGAGTGAGTAAAGTGAGTCAGAGTAAAAATTGTTAAGGCCGTAGTGTCTTGCCTAATTGAGTGCAATTTTCGAAAGACCCGAGTCCCAGGTCAAGCTTGACCGAGTATACCCCGAGTTTTAGAAATATTAATGATTCGGATTGCGTATGGGCCACAGGCCGGGTCAATGCGTCCAAGCCAGCATGTAAATCTATCGTGTCTAACTTTCAGGCCCTGATCCAGCCTATGGACCAGATGGTGAGACCCAGTCCTAAATCATTTAGAAATTATCAAGTCAGTTTTTCAGTTATGGACCTAATCATAAAAAGGGCTGATACAATTATACTTCAACTCAACTCAGGCATCACTAGAGAAAGACATGAACCCTGAGGAGGCACCAAATCTTTGTTTCCTTCCATAAATTGGGCCTATTTGGATAGGCAAAAGATACAGTAGAGCATTACTTCATCCATCGGGCCAGACTCATCCAAACAGGGTAGACTTGAAATTTTAGACCGTTAGGGCCCATTTAACTTCGCTCTGCTCCATTTTTTACCTATCCAAACGGGCCATGCTTGTTTGGATAAATGAGGAATGAAATAAAATGAAGTGGATTTCACATGTGAAGTAGAGTGAAGAGAATTAGGTTAAAGTTAAAATAAAGAACTTCACTTCACACCATTTGTATGCTTATTTTGAAGTTAAGGTTTGGAGTAGAATTCACTTTTTTCTTAAGGAAATAGAAGTATTTAGAGTTGAAATGAAATGGAGTACATGTGGCTCACAATATTACTTCATTTATCGAGCCAGACTCAACCAAACAGGGTGGAGTTGAAATTTTAGACTGTTGAAGCCCACTTAACTTCACTCTACTCTATATTTTGCCTATTCAAACAGTTAAGGAAACTCATGCCCAATGGGCCAGGCCAGCCCAATTAAAAGACTCAAGCCATCAGATGAAAACTCACTTCTGGCTTACCTTGACTTGGGCGAGTTGACTCAGCTAGTATGCCACCAGTTGTGCGAGTTGAACGAGTCTTGCTGGCCATTAAAGTGCTGATGGCTGACTGGTCCAATCTGGTTGAATTAGTGCTACATAGCCTACATTTCAGGTGTATATACAAAACATAGCATAACCATATAATAAATAGGTTAAAAATACAATAAATTTTGGAAATATTTTTTCAAAGGCAGAGGAATGACAAAATAAAAATAAAAAAAATTGCTAACTTTCAAAAATAACGCTTCGATTTCAAATAGTGCTTAGGGTGATACATTTTTATAGTTTCAAAAATCAAATTAATGGCAAATTAAAGATTTTGGGCTCACTTTATAATATATTAAGCTCAAGGGATTTGGCTTCAATTTTGACTGGTGCTTATTTTGACAATCAATTATACAACTTTATTTTAAATCTTTCATTTTCTCTCCCCACTTCTCAACTCCTCAGTTTTTATTCTACTCCACCCATTTTTATCGTTTTGTGCAACAATGTAACTGCTCCGGAACTACTCTCCATTTTAAAACTTGCTTGTCTGCTTTTACATAAGATGAAGCATTTTGGATTCTTCGATCCTCTTCTTCAAAGAAACGGCGATGAGGACCAAGGGTAGAATTTTTTTTCAGTAATTTCTTTATCATGATTTCCTAGCCTACTGTTCTTGTATTTAAATTTAAAAATTTTTCATTTTTTCAAAACTTTCCATTTTATTATAACTTTCATTTTTACGTTGCCTTTGCTAAGCACGGGTATCTTTTGCTAGTCTTTTACTTTTGGTGAGAAAATCCTCATAATATTAAAACCAGGAAAAACAGAGAGTATGAAGAATTGGACCAAATCCCGAAGCCCAGAAGGGAAATACTCAAACCCAAACCTACCATTACTTAGGCCTAGTAAAACAAAGCAATTCACTAATTGCAACTAAGGGTAACAAATTGTGGTTGAACTTGTGACAGCTCTAGTTGGATTGGGCAGCCCAGTCCAGTTCTCAAAACATTGATTGGGCCAGTGCTATCAAAAGTTTGGATCATTACAAAACAACCCCACTAATACTCCTGGAAACTCAAGCAAGCAGTAGATATATATTTGTAAAGCCATACTTACTGGCAATTAGTCCATCATATACACGCCGATTGCATTTAGTGGGCTGGGCTGCCCTAACACATCTTTTGGCCTGGCCTGCTTTAAGAAAGGGGCATATTTTAGGCATATTGGATTGAACCAGGCCTAAACACTGAGCCTAATTATAAGAGGCCTGGCCTGAGTTTCTAACCCAAAAGCAGTAAGCCCGGCCAAGTTAGCGATGTCATGTCACTAATCTCTCCTCTTCTTGATTAGGCGCATCATATGGTGTGGGGCGGGCTTGGTTGAGCCCAGGCTAGTCCAGCTCATATTGAATTTTTAAGTCTGGCAAGACTAGAGATGATCACTAATTCCGGTCCAGTCGCCTCAATACATGAATGTCAATTTAACTGATGGCAAAAGGAAGAAAAGATAAGGGAAGAATCAAGTGCAAGCCTGACTCATTTATATTGTAAAAACATTTCATTGTTACTTGTCATTTGTACAGTGATAGACCATCATCAGTTTTCTTGGATATCTTCTTTCCCAGGTGAATTGAGCAGTTTGATTGTTTGGTTATGTACTTGTACAATGAAGTGGATTAAAGAGTTAAATCAAAAGATAAGAAAAGAAGAGGGATCAATAGTAGAAGTGCTAAATAATTAGAAGTTATTTTTTCCAAGTTATAGCTTTTTGTAATTTAGTTCTATAAGAAAGTTTTTTTCTTTCTTTTTTTTTTTTTTTTCTGGTGAAAAGAGTAAATTTTTTTTTTTTTTCATTTAGTACTCTTTTCTTCAACTTTTTTTTCTTTATTTGGCCATTTACTTCACTATACAAGTAATTTTACCGGATGAATTTATGCAACAAGAAGATTAAGGAATGGAGAGGAAAATATTTTCTAATTTTCCATCCTGCTATTTGGTTGTTTAGCGTGATACATTTTTCTTGTGGACATGAAAAACAAAATGAACTGATTACCTTTTATTTGATTTTATAGAGGGGGAGGAATGATCTATGTCCCCACTAAAATAGAATTCCATGAAGCATGCATGGAGCCCTCTCCTTCCACAAACAAGTCTTTTGTGCATAATCATGTAAGGAGAGGATTCATCATGTAGAGGAAATAACTTGAATTTTTCATTCAGCCTGACCTTTTTGACATTCGATAGGACACAACTTTGTGTGAAAAGGTACCTTTTTAAACTTCTTTTTTTTGGGGGGGGAAGTTGGAATCTGATATGCGGGGGTTGGAGGGTAGATTTCTTGCCCACACAAAAAATAAAAGCTGTCATGCTGAATCATTTCATTCACAAACACAGACAGGCTGAAAATATGTGGCTGGTGTGTTATTTTAGATGAACGGATTACATGGTGATGGACTTTTTTCTGAAAATCTCACCACTTTCTTCCAGGGCATTGTGGGCAATGAAATTTTTTGAGAATTGGGTTCTATCCTCCAATCATATAATTTTGAGATGGAATCATACACATTAGCATACAACTCTAATCTCCCATCATCAGTTAAGACTAATTTCATTAATCCTAGAGTCGATATATATATATATATAAATATAACTAATTAGGCAAACATGCACCTAACAGGAAATCCGTACAGAAAAATCAACTTTTCATATTAATTTTTCTTTTTATGATTGCTATTAACATTCATTTTGTTTGTTAAGGGTCGACGGCGACCTTCGTTATAACAAGCAAGGGTCGTCTTTGACCTTGAACAGGCATAAACTCATCTTCTTCCTTCTTCCTCTCTTTCTCAAACCCAATACAATGATGTAAAGCAAACACTTGTAAACATCCAAGTTTTAAGAAACTTTCATATTTGTGGAGGAACCTTACTGACTCACCCATTAAAAAAATAATGATGTGAAAGCAGAGTATGAATTTTACTTATGAGAACTAGTCAAAGGTTAGGCCAACCATAGTAAAATGTTTAATTTAGGACAATGTGATCATTCACATCCTAATAACGTGTGCATGCTTCAGTAAAAAAAAAAAAAAAACGTGTGCATGCTGGCCCAAAATTTCAAGGGTATGGTGGACAGTGGGCACATCGAGAAAGGGATGCAGTAATCATTGACTATCCACACATTTTGGTAAACAGGTGATGTTAAGTCTCGGATGCATTGTGAAAATCATATAATACATTGGTTTTACTTGGATGCAGGACTATTGGAATTGGTTCTGAAGCCAATTCCTGATCACCAATAGGTGAACCAAAGCAATAAAGCTTCACTTTTGTTCTGGTTGAATGGGCTATAATCTTCCAATTGAAGATGCAATTTGAGAGATGTGGCAGAACATTCAAGCACTTTACCCAGGCTTTGAAACCTTAGGACATGGATGATAAGAAGAGGAGTGGAGTGTTACGACCCTAATGGCCTGTTTGTTTGCATTGGTGTTTGCATTCACTCTTGCTCACGTTTGGATGGTCCAAACGGAATAACCCTAAAATGCAATTACCCAACCCTATTCCATGAGGGAACCACACATCTCCGATTATGCAGAATATACATATATGTGTTTGGAGAGAGGGACGTCATGTATGCGTAAAAGGTGTAGTTCTAAGTGTGTGTTTGCATATGCCTCATCATTTGATTGGATTTGGTAGATTTGGGGAAGAGAGGAAGAAGCGTTTATGCCTGCTCAGGGTCCACGGTAACCTCACTTATTATAGTAAGGGTCACCGTCGACTCTCAATACATAAAATGAAGGCCAATAGCGACCACCCAAAAAAAATATTGATTATTCTGTACGGATTTCATGTTTGGTGTACTATTGGCTAAAGTTCATTATTTGGTGCACTGACCACATAAAGTGTTTTTCTAGTAAAGACCCCTGAATTTTAACGAGAGTATCCCCTTAGTGTATCTAAATGGACTGAATGGTGTACGATGGTTAAAATATAGTTAAACAAAAAGGGACCCATCTATGAATTTATGACCCCCAAGGTGAATTCTGTACCTTTCAATGGTTAAAATAAGGGTTCCTTAATAAGATGATCTCAGTTCCATTATTTTACTGATATCAAACTCTGTATATCAAATGAACTGAATTCATTTGATAAACTTGGAATTAAGAGCATGAATTGGTTAAAATTCATGTGCGGATTTACATAATACCTTTTACAGAGTTTGTAAAATAATGTTATATAATATACATAATACCTTTGTTGACATGCAGAGTTTGATATTAGTCCATATACTACAAAAGGAGCAATTATAGAATTACCACGTAAGACATGTGGACCCATATGAGTCGGGCATTCAATTTCTTAGAGGAGAATGGATATTTAGTCCACTTTATTGAATAGGTACGGTTGGAGTTATAAGTTATAATAACCATGGGCTCCACTTCTGATGGGTGGGGTCAATATAAGGAAGGTAGGTCAGATGTTTATCCATTTTATATATAATTTTGTACTATGATGAATGCCCGTGCAATACCGAAAAAGTAAAAAAATTAATCAAAAAAAAAAAAAAAAAATTAAAGAGGCACACCTAGCACGGAGGCACTACGTGGGCCGTGCCGTGCTAGGTAAATCCCTAGCGGGCCGTGCCGGCCTAGCCCGTTTGATATTGATCAACCTTAAATTTCGTGTACTCCTTTTCCATGTCTGAACTTTCCATCACCCTATCTCTTTTTATTGTGGTTCGTTTAGGTTGGCTTCATAGAAGGTAGGCATTAGGCAAATATAGTGCGTCTATCTTATTGTCAAATGTCATTGTGGCCTAAAATTTTTTCAACTAAAATGAATGGTCGCAATCTCTGTAGTGTACTCAATCGAATCAAATTCTCTCAAAACAATCGAAAATGACATTTCATGTGACAACCTTTTGGCCCAGAAGATACATGTGATCTGATGCTTCGTCCTTGAAAAGAAGAAAGGAAGATAAAAAATATATAAAAGGGTTCATATGAGGATAAGAGCGCCAAGTGTCACAAGAGTTGTGGGCAACCCTCTCCTTTTCATGTCCATTTGGAGTAGCATATTCCCCACCACACAAGCTATCTCCTTCCTTCATCTTCTCTAATTTTCCTTCTTTGTAGGTGTGGTTGTATAGGGCTATTTGGCCATTTTGATCGACGATCAGCACCATAAATAAACAATGGAGATGATCACATGCATTTCTTTTTACTTGACACCTCTTAGGCCCGAGTGATGGACATGCATATCCCTTGTCTATTCCTCCACCCTTCATTGGAGAGACCATTTTTTTTTTTTTTTTTTCTAATAAGAGACTCTCCAAGATCACCATGGAAACCTATCGATTGCTACTAAATTGTCGGCAATTTTACAATGATAATGTTATGGTTCTAACCAATATTCCAAAAGTCACAGGGTTGATATAACGCATTACCCGATTTTCTCGGTGGTCCTTACTTCATGCTATGAAGCCATTTTCGCTTTCGCGTTGTTTTTTTTTTTTTTTTTTTTTTATTATTATTATTATTATTATTTTTATTAATACTCTACTCCAAGTAATCCTTTTTGTGGCTTGAATTCAAGATGTGGAGGTCAGTTCTATTATCAAATGTTATGGATCTAATTAACCAATATATCAAAAACTCCAAGACTAATGGAACGTGTCAAGTCAAGCCCTAGCTATATCTATTTAGAACCATAACTGACAAGTCAGGTGAAATGCTTTCTACTTCTTTTAAATATTTTATTTCTTCTTGTCACAGTCCCTCACCATTTTGCAACTTTTAAATATGTACCCTTGTAAATGAGATCATTCCTCCTTGTTATACTCTTTTATTAATAGTTAATTTAGGATGGGTTGGAAATGGGTTGTCGGGTTGGGTTGGGTTGGGTTGGGTAGGTTTGGACTCAACCAAACTTTAAAGTGGGGTTTCATTTGGTCAAAAATAGCGGTTAAAGGATAGGTTGGAATAGGGTCAAAAGGTTGGGTTGGGTGGGTTTAGACCCAAACCAATACTTATAGGATGTTTGACTCAGTAAAATGAGTGTAATGGTGGGTTCATGGTCAGGCTTGGACCTGATTGAAGCCTTGAAATGGGAAAATATGAAGCTTGATATGGCTTTGGAAAGGGGCAGGGGCCCACGTGCATGGCTTGAGCACTGGGTTTGGCTTGGATGGGTTTAGGCTGAAACTGTGTCTTGAAAGAAAGTTTGAATGGATCGGGACCCAATTTGGTGCTTGATTTTGTATGGACGAAGTTGGGTCCACTATATATGGACCATAGGTTTGAATAAGATAAAATGGAGGAAAAGGGTCCATGAGAAGGGCGGGGGCCCATGAGACTTAGTCCATGGTTGACCAATGGTTGGGCCCATGGGTTTGGCTAGCTAAGGTGGAGACCAAATGGGCTAGGCTGGCTCGGGTGCTGACTTGGACCTCCATGTGGAACTGAATTGGCTGATTTGTTTCCATGTGGATGCAAGTTGAGCGAGCTACCCCACGGGGTGGCACAATCACGGTCCACATGATCAGATTGACTTTTGTGGGGGCCACCTTTGATCTGATTGCAGGCTTTGATCTATAGATCATTCGCGTCCAATTGTCATGGCATAATTTTTTTAGTTTTTCATGTCAACACGTCTACTTTTTCCATGTGCACGGTTAGGGTTCGTTACGTTAGTAATGAATGCCTATTCTCGGTCAAATTCAATACGGGCCCACCTACACACTCAAGCCAACCCAATTGCCCAATTGGGAACCCCAACCAACCAACACACACAATGGAAAAAGAAAACGGAAAACCTCTTGTAAGCTCTTCTTCTCCACTAGGAGTGGAGCCCTTTTTCTTTATTTTATTCACTATTTCATGGTTGCATTGGTAAAGCTCCCCCTTCCCTTTTAATTGTATCCATTTCCTTTAATCCTTCTTTTTTTCTTTTTCTTTTTTTCTCAAGTTTGTGGGTTACATGGGGTCACACATGTAACATAAATTGTGGAGGTGATCTCATGTATTCATTCCTTTTGAATGAGAGCAATACCAAAGCATCTCATATAGTGTTGCAAACGGGCATCCAATTTTCCAATTATCCGAAAGCTCCGACTAGGCATGTAAATCTGGGCAGGCTACCCAAGCCCAGCCTAAAAAAATCGTGCCCAAGTCAACGGCCTAGGCATGGCCGGCTTGAGAGCAACACCTGGGCCGTGCTGGGCCAGGGCTACCAAGCCCAAGGCACGGCCCAACACGGCACAAATAAAATCCGTCGTGCTGGGCCTACGCCCTCAAGCCCATGGGCGACCCAGCACGGCCCGAGGAGGGCCCAACGGTCATATTTTTTAAAAACCCCCCTTCTCAAAAAAGGGTCAAAAATCTAATTTTTTTTATATATTTTGAACCTTCCCAACAACTATAAACGGTCAAAGGGGGGTACTAGTGTCTTTTGATCATTTTTACCATTATACCCCACAATTGCTATAAAACGGTCATATGAGGGTATTTTATGTCATTTTATCAATTAGAAATTCTATAAATAGCCATCATTCATCTCTTTTCTCTATACTCATCTACTCTCTCATTTCTCACACTCCCTCTAAGGTTCTAAAGCTCTAAACTCTCGTAAGTCTCATTCTAAAGTCTAAACTCTCTACAATGTTCTCTAAGAAGTGAAGAGTGAGACTGACTTCTCTAAAGTGGAGGATATCTATAAGAATGATTTCTTCATTAGCTCTCCCTCTCTCATAAAGGTATTTATTATTTTAAATTTTGAGTTTTATTTAGTAATATTATACATAGTAATATTATATATTAAGTCTCATTTTCTCCCATTTCTTATATAAATTATCACAAAAAACACATTATACATAATTATTTATTTAAGTTTATTTTTAATCTTTTATTTAGAAAAATGGCCAGACTATCACAACCTTTCAACTTTGACTTCTCTCTCATTGAGGAAGATTCTAGATTTATTCATTTAGATTAAAGTCAAGGCATAGAAGTAGATAGTCATAACATGTTCGGGTTCGGGTTCTACAACTTAAAAGAAGAGAAAAACAAGATTGAATTCTCTTATATAGTCTTATTTTGTTAAAGTTAAGTTCCAAAATTCCAAATGAGGAACATATAAAAAGGCACAATGTAAATATTGCAGACATCTCCTTAGTGCCAAATCAGCAAGTGGCACTAGCCACCTTCTTAGACACATGAGAATGTGTGTGCCCAAAAACTTGAATACCGCATTCACATCACATTATGGCTTTAACTTCAAATTTATGAACCTCTAAACAAAATGTGGGGTACATTGCAATCACATCATATTATTGATAGTGATTGGGTGATGCAGAAAATAAAACGAGCGCGCTATCGGTGTTACATATACCATAGTATAATTATTTTTTAGAATGTATAATAGGCTTTCGACTTGTAATTAATTTTTTAGAATGTATCATAGGCTTTTAAAGTTATAATTTATCTTTTAGAATGTATCATAAATTTTCAAAGTTGTAATTTATTTTTTAGAATGTATCATAGGTTTCTAAAGTTGTAATTTTTTCTTCATTTATCAGAATGATTGAATTTCATTATATATATATATATATTGATCCAAGTTCAAACTTGTAATTTTTTTGAACTTTTGTAACTTAAATTTCAAGGAAATACAATTCATTTGATGTATGTTTTCAATACATCATTCGTGTTATTCTACTTATTTGCTTCTCTTAATTTCTTTATTTTAATGAAATTGGTCCAAGTTTGTGACTTTGTGTGCATCCAATTTAAAAATAAAAAATAAAAAAAGAGAGGGGGATCTGTGGGCTGCCCACGAGCTACACGGCCCAGGCCCGACCGGGGCCCGGCTCAGCATGGCATGACTAGGGTTGCGCTGGGCTGACCCCCAAAGGGTTGGGCACAGCACGGCCTGACCCGAATACCAATCATGGGTCATGCGCCCGTGCCAGCCTGGCCTTGAGTGGGTCGTGCCATGCCTAGATCTTTATGCCTAGTTCCGACCCGCAAAAAATCGGGTCTGGAACCTATTTTAGATTCCGATTCGTAAACGGGTTCGGGTCCGGAACCTAAATAGGTTCCGATTGATAAACGGGTCCGGGTCCATATAGGTTTCGACTCGTGGACCCGAGATCCAGCATATAAGCCTTTGATATCGCAAATTGTACCTCAAAATCAACCTTTTTGGACATTTTTATATATAATATTGAAGGTAGTAGATTTGATGCACTGTTATAAGCTAAATGATATGCTTATTTTTAAGAAAAATGAAGAATAAAGGGAAATTAGATTTGATTTTGAAACTAGATTTCAGTCCTCTAAGTAGACCCGATTTCGAAACTAGATTCGAGTTTTCCTATCGAAACCGGGTCTGGAACCAACAAAACAGGTTTTGAGTTAAAACCATATCCAGAACCGGAACCCTTTATTTAAAAACGGGTCTAAGTCCACTATGGTTTCGATCCGGAACCGTTCTGTTTGCAACCCTAATCTCATGTTCCCATCATATACTCTTCCTCTTCTTCACTTGACTTTCTAAGGCTAGCACCATAATCATTGTTGTTGTAACTGAAATGGCACCGATTCCCCAATTTAATTTTTTAATTGAATAATTTTGCAAAAAATTGATATTGAGAATTTTGTGATCTTCATTCTTTTATAGATTTAGAGAGTTTTAAATGTAAATAAAACAACAAAGTTCAGCATAATGGTGGAGTGGAATCCCTTAGACGAGTGCCGGTTCACACCTTATGGTAAGCACTGGGGAACACGTGGTGGTGCCCATTTTTTGATTCATCCAAATGGAACATAAAACAGGGATTCATGTTGATGGTCATAGGTCCCACGATTTGGCACTCATCCGAATGAACTAGACCATTGGATCAAGTATGTGCTTGCTTTAAACGATAAAGACTTGTTGGCCATGATCAAACGGGACATGTGTTGATCAAAGCCTTCGTCGCCATATATATAGGAATGTAACCAAGTCAGTTCCGGTCCGTGCCCATTGTGTACCCGTAACTAGAACCGTTAATGAGAAGATGGATCCGAAACCTATTTCCTAGTTCCAAACCTGAAACCCTTTTATGAGAAGTTAGAACCGGAATTGATTTCGATTCCGTATATGGTCCGAATCCTGGTCCAGGTCCAGGTTTGAGAATGGGTATTGAATGATATGGGGGGAAGATTTTAGTTTTTCAAAAGGATTCTTTAAAACTGAGGTATTACGTCGGGTCCTGGGTCCATGGTTGGAACCAAGGTGAACTGCACTTGAACCCATTTAGGCCACGGGTCCAGAAAAATGACCCACACCCATTTACTTTTCGGGGCTTAAATAAGGACCCAAACCCGATTTTTAATGGGTCAAAGCCTTTAGATAATCGGATAAATAGGGGATAGATCTTAATTTTGATATTGTCGATCCCATGTCTAGGTCGGGGCCAAGTGGGGCCCACAAGCATTGACGCTCAAAAGAAGGGATCCATGTTGGAGGAAATTAAGTTCTAATGCATTATTTAATTTAAATGTATCAATAAATAAATCCATATATATAGGCCATGTCCAAAACCTTTAACCATGACATGGTGTCGATTGAGTTCATTGATTTTATTTCACTTATTTTCTTGTATACTCATAAACCCCACACACACTACCCAAGTTCTTATCCAACAGACCTAAAGATCGATATCTAGTCATATCCATGGATAGGGAGATACCTCACCACTGACTGATGAATTGGCTTTCCATTTAAATATGAATGTGACTAGAGAATAAGGTAGGTTTGGATTCGGGATCACCAAGAACTATGGATCTTGATTTAGAGTGTTACTCAAATCCAACTCTGATTAAAACTTTGTATTGAGACTTGGGCTCGACTTCAATATGTTATTGCCATAGTCAAATTTATACTCCATTGGGTTGTCGATTTCGTGTCTAAGTCCAAGACCTTACCTCCAAAAGCTTCATCAAAGAAGATCAAATCAGATTAAGAAGTTTAAGTCTTGGAAGGCCATTGGATCTTCAAGTCAAATACTCTGATTTGTGCCAACCTATTCAAGTAAGTTCGACCTTAGAAAAATAAAGAATAAGCCCTTAGAATCCTCAACCTAAGTAGTAAAATTGATAAGATTCAATTGGTTAACAAGTAAGTTGTTCAATTACAGGCCTCACAATTAGCCGTAACAGGGGCATGGCTCACTACAAAGCTTGAGGAAGGCCCCCATAATTGCTCTACAATTGCTTTTACTGAATATTGTTTTTCAACAATTTTGTACTATATTTAACCATATATGTCCCATGGTTAACCATCTAACTAACCATCTTTTGAAAGCTCTCTTAAACCATAAACTAATTCTCACTTAAACTCTTTGAAGACATCAAAGTCCTCTTCCACTCACTCTCTTAGGATTTGATAGTTAGATGTAAGAGCATTCAAAGCTTAAGAGAGAGTTATTAGTGGAATTAGGATCTAGTGTCTTGAAGTGAGATTGCTCCCCATAGGCAAACTTCTTTTAGACCTTCAAGACCTTCTTCCACACACTCTGAGATCCTCATATATAGGTATATCTTTGAGCATTCAAAGCTCATCAAAGAGTGTCTTGTTATCAGTTTCTATAGATCAGACTAACCTCATAGGCATATCTTAGTCACCCTAGACCTAGACCTCCTACTCTCTTGGTTGAGCACAATTGAAATATCTACATCACTAAGGAGCATAGCAGCAAGTGAAAGCTTGGAGTTCAAGTTCAAGCTTTAAAGAATGCACATCAAGTTACATTCGTCTACAAAGAGGCAAGCATTTTTTGTTTATTTTAATTTCTTACATCATTGTAAAGTGGATTGACTTGTGTGATCAAACCATTATAAAAAAAAAAATAGAGTGGTAGAGTAGACCTTTGTGATCGGACCATCGTAAAAAAAAATCTAGGTGCAAAGGTTTGTGAGGTACACCTATTAATAACCTTTTACAGCGAAAGCCAAGAGACCATTAGTGTGTAGTTAATTTGGGAGTGGACGTAGGTCAAGAACCAAACCACTATAGATCATTGCGTGCCTTTATCCCTCTATACTTTACTTGGTTTCTATACATGCTATGAGTTACAAATGCTAGTTAGTTATACTTTTGTTGATTTGATATATAGTTACACATGCTAGTTAGTTATACTTTTATTGATTTGATATACAATTCACATGGGCTAGAATACATTGAATAAGTTGGCATTTCATTGAGTGTGTGTTTACCACACATCACCTGTAGAACAGTTCTTCATATTTGGTCACTTGATCGCACTCTTTCAAAATTATATACTATTGTGTAATTTAATTGAATTTGTATTTGTGTTTATTTGAACTAAATTATTTGATTAAGTTGAACTTTTTTAATTATTCCTATTCATCCTTCTAGAAATTTGCATTGGTCTAACTTTCACTTTCACAATGGATCCAACTTGGCTATTTATCCTTGAACCACTCTATTATCTTTCCATTTATTGAAATAATATACTGGTAAAAGAGGGCCTATGCGCTGATTAAAAAATAATTATATTATTAAATAGATAAATTTATAAATTTGTAAATGAATTGTAAGTAATATTAATATATAAATTATAATATAATAATAATTAAAATAGAGTTTTACAAACTAAAGGTTTAAAGGATTACATAATTAAAATGAGCCAATTCAAATTATATGGTAAGTTGTGTTGCAAGAATGAATTTCTTACATAGGATAATAATGGAAGAAAATAAAAGGATTGAAGAGTAATATGAATAACATAATATATGATGAAGAAGAAAATATTTAAAAGTAATATCAATTTAATTGAATTGCTTACGGTACGAAGAGTCATTTAATCAATAGAAAAGGGTTTATGCTTGAAAAACTCATCATTCAGTTCCAAAACTTGTTTTAGCCATTGCACTTGTCTTTAGAATAGCATTAGTATTACTTTGGTCCGACAAATTGATTTGTCACATTTTTCTTGATTCTTTGATATTGCATATTGAATATTCAATTAGATTTGTAAAAGAAAAAAAAAGAATAATAATATAATTGCAAATGAAAAGGGCTAGGTAGGCCTATCAATTTGGCCCTGAGACAAAGGGTGCCGTGCCGGAAGCCCTTAAAACGAGGGCTTTTGTTTATAAGGAAAAGCCCTAGGGCCGGGCTTAGACAGCTTTTTGGAGGCCCTGAAATTTGGCCCGGCCCTAGCCCTAACCTTCCTAGTTTTCTTTATTTTATATAATATAGATTTTATATTTATAAATATAAACTAAAATTCCTTATACTAGTCACTTAGCAGTAATAAAAATATGGATATAGAGGCAATTTCATAGCCACATACCCATTACAAGATGCTCTAAAAACCAATACACATACTTGATTAATTTCTTCTCTATTTAATTATTGAAGTTCTATGTTATACTTAATGTATAAGCAATAAGCGTTGCATGGTTGTTTCTCAATTTCTTTCTTCTAGTTTTATTATTTCTTATTTAGTTTTTTTCATATTTATGTTTTTTCAAAATTTTTTATATATTCTTGCTAGTGCAAAAGGGGGTATGGTACTCCTATTAAAAAGGATAGACTTTTTTCCGACTGGGGATGCCAACTAGTTATAAAGGTAGTTTGTATGTGCATATAACTTCAATGATAGGGGCGATCCAAATATCCTTTTAATTAGATGATTATAAGTCTCAATTTTTTACGTCTAAAATAATAATAATTTTTTAAGTTCTTTTATTTTTGTGACTAAAATCCAATAATATTCAATAGTCATATCATTGTTAAACTGAAAGCAATGTCTATTCATAAAATGGTTTAAATTTCTCAAATATAATACTCTGTTAAGATGATTTGGTACATGAAATTTTTTGTGAAAAGTGTGAGATAGAACAAACTCTTTAGCTATTTTCCTTCCTTTGACAAAAAAGAAAAAAGAAAAAAAAAGAAGAAAAAGAAGAAGAAGAAAAGTACGCCTAGAACCCAAGTCACCAAAGTATGTACGATTTCCTTTAATAAAAGAAAGAGAGGTTCTACACTCTAAACATTTTCTTATTGATCCCTTCGCAGTAGAGGTTAGACAAGATAGCGCCCGGTTGATGTTCGATACTTGGTAACAATGTAAATAATAGTAATAATAATATTTATTCCTTTTGATGCCTTGAACCCTGCTCTGGCCTGGCCTTGACCTTTGAGGGTAGGGTAAGGGCCTAAGTACTAGGTTCCGGCCCTACATATATTGAAGATAGGGTAAGGACAATCCTAAGCCCGGCCCGGCCTTGCCCTTTGACACCCCTAGCTATGAGATGCTGATATTTGTCAAATCACACGAGTGTCTTGCTTCACTCAGGCCACATGATATTAAAAAATTAAAGTAATTATAGAAAATGGATAATTCACTAGAAAATAAAAACATATATACCTTGAACTACTACGGAGGAGAGATATAGAAAATGGGTGATCCAAGATGAACAATGCAAGGGAAATGCAGAGATAGAGGAAGATATGATGGTCTTCTTTCAGTCCAATTCAATTATCATAAAAATGGGCCTCAGGTTTTTGCATTAAGAATGGCTGATCCGACTTAAATAATGCAAAAGAGACGTAGAGATAGAGGAAGATATGAGTATAACTCAATTAGTAGGTAGTATGATCCCTACCAAGCCCTAGTTTGGGTCGGATTATCAATCAGATCCCAAAAAAAGTGGGTCCATATTTTCATTTTTCCGGTTCTAGCCACAGCTTAACGTTTGGCGCAATTTCCACATTTTAGTTAAAAGCAGGGGGCAATATCGAAATTTACAGCATTTTATGCTGGATCGTTACAGCCAACAGCTGTAACTCACGCCGTCCAAAACCCTCCGTCACCTAACGCTAACAGCAACCAGCGCCGTTCCGTTAGGACGTAGAAAGCGACAAAAGCACGCAGGTGGCGGGGACCACCGCACGCGACCGCCGCCCGCCACGTGGCAGATGGAAGGCAGGGGGATGGGCGCACGTGACCTCCCCCTCCTACCGCTCACGTGCGCTGCCACGTCACTTCCAGGTGGGCCCCCGAATGCCATTATGAGGCAGACGTTTTTGCAGGATCAAGCATCACATGCCAACCCACCCAACAAAAGCAGGAAACCGCTCTCCACCCTCCAAAAACCGCCTACGAAAACCGCCGTCTAGAAACACCAAAATCGGTTTTCAACCCCTCCTCGCCCTTTGCTCTTGCGGGACCCACCACCAAGCGGGCCTGAGTTGGCCACGTGATTTGGGAGGCGACGATGCGGTAGACTGACACTTTCTGTCACGTGACGCCGTGCGGATTTTACGGGCCTAGGGACACGTGTCACGCACTTAATGATTTTAATATAACGAAAAGGAGATCCGTGACGAAAGATTTGTGGGGTTTCATCATACCATTGCCAACTAGTGTTCAAACAAAAGAAAATTCTCATCACAATTTATTATTAAAAAAAAAAATTAGGAATTAAAGACATATAAAAAAAAAATTTTAAAGAAATTCTATGGAAGATTATTAAAAAGGTGAGGGATAAAAGATATAAGGTAGAGATATATGTAAATAGGATTTTGGACTTTTCTAAATAGTCAGTTTTCATATTTTTTTTAATCTATTTTTATTAAAAAGGAGATTATTTATGGTAATTTTTGAACATTCACCTTTTGTTCTCCATCTTTAATCATTTATAAAATTGCAATTCTAAGTATTCAATCTTACAATCTCCTTTTTATTTAGAATATGTTTTTTTTTTTTTTTCAAACAATCTATTCCCTTTATACATATGTCTATCTTATGTGAAGTTGCAATTGTGATTTAGCAATGGGCTTAATTTGACACTTATTCAATCAAGCTACCCATTATTAGATTTAATCTCATACAAGTTTTAATATATAAGTTCTTTAAACCTTTAAATCCATTCTAATTAAGGGTTAAGATCATTTGATTTGACTAATATTAATCCATCCCTTATTTAAAGTCCAGATGTGTCCTTTATTCCCATAGAGTGTCAGGGATAAAAATTTCATTTATCAACATCAGATTAGCCATAGCAAATATCTGATCCATTTAGGATTTATTAGCTATCTCATCTCATCTATGATGATGATTATGGGCCGTTCAATTAATTACATAGCAACAATGATTAATGAAGTTGATTTTACTAGAGGACTGGTCCATATATCCCTTTTTTAATATATGTGGCGTCCATTGAACCAACATCAAAAACATGGACCACTTTGTCATATTCTCCCTTGATAGGGCAATAGTTAAAGCAACAAAGCAATTAAAATAATTAAATTTCCGCTATTAATGGAAATGTTATCTTAAATCTGTGACAGTGGCTAAAGATTTATTTACAGATCCCTAAACGGATACCTTAAAAAGGGAATGTCCATGCTCCATGGGAAGTAGTGTAGAAGAAAAACCATAGGGCAAAAAAAAAATAATTAAATAAAGTAACCCCTGGTTTTGATTTGTTTTAATGTGTGTCTTAATCCCATGGACTTGTCTTAGGGTGAGTTCATGAACGTGGAATGCTTTTTGGATGCATTGGAATCTTTAGCTTTCCATTACTTTAATTATTTCCTTTAATAGGTGTGGACCTGTGGTTAGAGGCATTTTAGGGTTTGCATCATTTTCAAAACACATTATTAAAGGGTTGTGTTGTACATTAAAGTACTATACAATATGTAATGGCAGTACAGTCCTCCTTCCTGTTTTATGATCGACTGTATTCATCTAGTGGGCCCCATAATAGAGGAGTCGCCCATAAGTTTAATATATTATATTAGTAATGAAGTTTAAAACCTGCCCATTTTTCGTGAACACCTTGGAGTCCTGTTTGTTTCATGTAATTGAATGTCAAAGATTATAATTCTAATCGTGAATGTAACCAACTAAAAAATGACCATCAAATAAATTTCTTAATGAAATTAAATCGAAAGAAAACGAAAAATGAATATTCAGCCTTCAATACCTAGGAAATTCAAATTCTCATATACATCTCCATATTGTATACTCCATCATTACCTTACATCATTCAACTCTTCTCTTTAAGTATCCTTTGGTGGAGATTAATTATTAATTATTTCACCACGAATTCTAACATTTTCAATTTCTATATAATTTTTTTTTCAAACAAACATCCCCTATATGTAACTGATTTATTATAAATAGGATTCAAACCTAAAATAAATAAAGTTTGCATCATATTAACACTTGACTATAAAAAAAATATATATATATATATTACTTTTAGTATGAGTTCTACATAAATCAAAAGAAATGAAACGTTTAGGTTTATGAAGCTGTCCTAAGATGAAACTAGATTTTTATGATGATAACGATGACGGTGCAATCCTTTTACATCACTCTAAATGAACGATATGGATTAGTCTTTGAGAACTTGAATTGGGGGCTGACCCATTGGAGTTAACGGCCGATTCTAAGATGGTCTGACCACATCTCTTCAACCAAACCTAGTTGTCACAGCTAAAGGTGCAGTTTGGCTTGGCAAGTCAAGATATTGACCTAGTTGAACTCGACCTAAAATTGCATGTGTGCCAAGAGAGCTCAGGATGGTTATTGTTTGGTAAGACCCAACTGACTTGGTGGAGCAAAAGATGGCCTATTGCTCGGGGGAGCACTGTACATTGCCTATTATATTATTTAGTCCCTATTTTGAAATTTTCCCCAAAAGCTACTTTAACCTTGAGAAATAAATTTTGCAGTTATCCACATGGAACAGCCGAAAACCATTCGCTCCTTTACTTCAATTTCCTAGTAGACAATCCCAAACTGCAAGATGACCCACCCATCCTTTCAGGCCAACAAGCAGAGATGACTAATGATTTAAAGGGTGTCTCTTTGAAATCTATGAAGCAATAAATTGCTGCCTTCCCCAAGGAGAACAAGGTCACAGACCCGAGTGCACACAGCACACACATTTATGCATGTGTTGGATGAAAATGCAAAACATACAACATGCTATGTATGTTTGGATGCATGCATGTGGATGTGCATGTGGATGTGCTCCCCATGGCAAGAGGTGAAACATGGGACGGTTAAGTTGGGGAATATAGATCCGATTTCTTCATTTGTATAAGCAACCGTCCATGCCTCTAATGAAAAACAAAACCATGTCTTATTAATGATATCTTTCTAGATTTGGCCAGCTTGGAGATGTTCTTTGATCCCCTCCAGTTCTTAAAGAGTTCTTATATATTAGACAAAGGTGGAGCCTAACATGTATAAAATCATTACAATAGTTAGTAGTGGGGATGAACTTGGAGATGAAAATGAGCTCGCATGGACTTTTAATTGGGAAAACTAATCAGCTTTTCTTATAATTGTTGGACTCATTTTTAATTCTAGTTTGAGCTCTCAGATTCATGCATAGACTTAAATAAATTAGGGTCTCATTTAGATCCAGACCCAAAGCTATTACTGTGTTTATAAATGTATATATGTGTTAAATATATAGATTCTACGAGTGCATGAATTCATGTCATTTTGAACACATCAGCATATGAATTCATGTCATAAATAGTTAAAAATGAAGATCAAGGCAATATTTAGCGAGCACTTCACCAAATTAAAAAATAATAATAATCCAGGAAGAAGATCAAGGTGAAAAAAATATAAAAATAACCATAAAATAATATCTCCTTTAATATTGCAAACTATCCAGGGAAGATGAAAAATGAATACTCAACCATCATCCTATTAAGTCAAATCCTAAGAAAGTCAATATCCCCTCTACAATGCTACCTTATGTCCCTACCTTATAGTTCAAATCATCCACACTTTACCTTGTTTAATAATCTTTTGACGGTGAGCTCATTTGGCTATGAATTTCTATGTATTCAATTCTCTTGTATTTTAATGCAAACAAATATGCCCATATTGGTTGGCTTAGATCTCGAGGAAGTGCTTCTCTCTTGATGGCTTTTCCTCAAGTTATATAGGGTTGTGTATTTGTACGATGAAAGGAATAGAAAGAAAAATTGTTAATTATTATTTTTTTCTCAACCCATTTTTAGTTCGTTTGATGTGAATATCAAAAAGAAGAAGAAGCTAAATTGACTTATCTCAATAGAAGTAATTTTGATCTTCTATAACAATAAGAGTTCAGATCCACATACGGGGAAAAATAAAAAATTATAAATTATAAAATCCTCTTAATACACAAACAAGGATGTCCAATTAGAGCCTAGACCAAACTCCTGGGAATGCTTAGAATGAAAGTTACATGGCAATGGCCTCGCCACGAAGTCAAACCATAAGAGACCAACTTGTTTTCGATCATCCCCAATACGAGATTCCCTACACAACTTTCGGGGAAGGGCACTACTGAAAAAAGGGTCAGGGCTGAGGACCAAAACCGAAGAGCATTTGGATTGAAATGAAACTCAAAAAGTACCATGCCTGCTCCTTTCAGGCCAACTGCCCTCATTGACTTAATCCCATGCACCATGCATAGCTCCATGGAGGGGAGAGCTTTTGTCATTGTCGAATGGAGAGTAATGGCCCTTGGGGATGGAAAAGAGCAAGTTGAGAACGATATGCATGAGACTCACATGGGGGCACCGGCCAACGAAGAGATGCAGATTAGGGTTCTTTTGGGGTTGGTGTGTTTTTTTTTTTTCTTTTTTTTGAACTTTTCTGTGGTTTGTGGACCTGCCACAATCGCATAGGGTTGGGTTACACCGGCCATTTCTTTCTAGTTTAGACATGTCGACCCTACTGTCTGCATCTTTGGTGCAACAGTGGCACGTGCCCCATCTCTTTCAGGCATGGGGTGCTCAAACATCTACATCTCTCTCTCTCATACACAGACACGTACATGAAAATGTTTGGATGAAATGGAGAGATGACTGGGATGACCTTATAGAGCCCATATAAATATAAATGATTGACAACCATGGAGGCCAGGGAAAATAATGCTCGAGGCTAGTTATGTAAAAAACAATGAAATTCTTCAAAAAACAATGAAATTCTTCAAAAAAACTATAGAAAGTTTAACTCTTTTGGATATTTAGAAATAGTGCAAGAGTTTTCCATAGTTTTTTCATTCAATTCCTTTTCGGTGGTTTTCCGATGTTTTTGTACCCATAGTTAACCTAAGTACTCCCAAAGAATGATGCCGCTATTAAATTTGAGTGAGGTAAGTGACAGCGGTTCTCACCTGACTGTCTAGGGTTGGAACTTTGGGTACGTTACGTCTTTCCATTTGTGTGGACCTTCTTCCTACTTGTATGTGCAGGAGGCTCTTTCTTTGATCCCAACCCGCCTTGGCTGGATAATAACAAAAAGATTTTTTTTTAGTGTCATAAATTAAGGAATTAAGATGATCTAATTGGATTAATATTTTGCACTCCCATTATTCATATTGAGATCTTTCGATCCCATGCATCTTCCGTGATTGATAGACCAAAGTGAGGTTCACTAAGGAAGTTGCAGCATGCATGGTAGCATATTAGGTGGTTTTCACTTGAGTGAAAATATACATATACATCTATAAGAAAGTTTTCTCTTGTGCATGCGCTTCAATAAAAATAGAGATGCATACATGCTCATGTAAGTCTTAAGCTTAATTGGTCATTTGTTTGTGCTTACTTACATATGCAAATGATGCATCTGCATAATTGTTACGCTTGATTGTGTTTATTTGTACTCATTTATACATGTGATGCATAAATATGGTGTTAAAATAGTATGTAAATGACGTCAAGTCAACCACTCAATTACATCCTTGCAGAAGTAGCAAAAATGTTATATACATTATTGTCGCTAGGTGGTGGTATAGGTTGCGATGCCTAGGCTAGTTATCGATTTGAAACCCTCAACTATATATCTTTGAGGGCTTCAAGTTAATTCATGATTCAAGATATTCATCTTCTTTATAAAGCTTAAAAAAGCCCAAAGACATTTAATACCATATCTTAAGCCTTTGTTGATTTTGAGAAGTACGTGATAAAGTTCAAAATCTCAACAATAAGTTTTTCATTTTTGTGGGCCCACAATTTCATGACCCGAGCCATTCATCTTCTTTATAGGACTAAGAAAATTCTAAGATGCTCAATCTTATATTTAAATCATCACAAATTTTCTAAGAATCGTGAGAAATTTTTTTAAAAAAAATCCCAAAATATAGATCCAATTTTCCGCCCTTTAGCATCCAACAACCCATGTGAAAATGGCGATTTTGGTAAATATAAAAACATATTTCACATATAAAACATTTATATTGGGTGCATTTGTGCAGCAGCTTTTTTAGAAAAAAAAAAGTAATTAAGAAAAGTGGGTTTTCTGTGCCATTCGAAATTTAATAGTTGGTGTGACGCGTTTTAAATTAAGAAATGTGAAAAAATGAGTAACTTTTTCGGCAATCCACGGAAAACTATCCCCACAAATGACTTAACAACCGATTTGTGTTTGAAATACCGGGCCGGGCCACCCCCCCATGAGATGATTTGGATTGACAGTTGACATGAGCCCCACGTGCATAAAATGTGTACGAGTATGATCCACGCATTCCCATCCATCAACGAAGCGATAAGGACGCGACATTGTAAGAGCTTTTTCAGATTACAGATTTCAGATTTCAGATTTCAAAGGCCGTTGGAGTTTTGAAGCGCACGCGAGACACACAACGTCCCGTCCTTGCGCTATCTGTATGTGCCAGTAAAAGTAAATGGAGTCTCATGCTATCAATCAATCAAGATGACTACACTACAGTATGTCTTTTATTCACGTAAAAGCCCAAGGACTGCCACTTGATTTTTATGATGAGTCTAATGAAATTGGTTGGTTTCAGAAGGTAGCCCACCCCACCCCACCCCTTATGAGGGGCCTTTTGGCATTGAATTTGAGGTTGGATTTTGATTTATAGATTTTGATTAGAGTAGAATTTAAACTAAATTTGCAATAGGAAGACATATGATGGGCCTACACTATCTTAATTATAAGTAGTTTTTATACTAATTTGAAAGTACATAGCAATACTTCTTAAAACTTAATATATGAGCTCATAATGAGAAAGTGAGATAGTGTTTAGTATCAAATATTCTAAAACCTGTCATGAGGATATATATATAGATCATGTGTGATTCAGAGGGAGCATGAGCTTACCATAAGGATGTCAATGGTGTATGGTTCTTTTAACATGCAAGTATCTCTAGATTATGGAAAAAGTTGGAATGAAGCCTTTTCCCCACATTTTTTGAAGCCTGGTTTTGGATATGAGATAACTTTGATTTTGAATCCATGTCTATGAAAATTCGAACGGAAAGTTCTAAGATCTGAATATGGGTCCTTGTGCATTTTGAACTTAGTACCTAACCAAAGGTTTGGATCATATTGTCATTCGAGAATTACGGAAGCACAAATATCACTATCAAAACAGGCCTGTGCTTTCAAAAATAAAAATTATGTTTAATTTGAAAATACCTTTTGAGGTACCAATGAGAAAAGAATAAATCTAAAACAAACAGATATATCATTTATCATTTTCAAATTTCATATATTGATATTTATTTTTAAAATAGAATATGTAGTAAAAAATTACATAATTTGCAAATCAATTATAAATTTATAAAAATTTCACCTGTCCACATAATCAATTATTCAATGAAACATATACAAACTCCTATCTCACCGAAGGATAGACCTTGGTCTACCCCACTCTATTTCTGTGCAGGTTCTCTCTCCTTGCATGTGCAAATTTCACTCTGTTCTGTGCACTCGCATGAGATTAAGATTGATAGTAAATAGATGAAAATTTAAAGATGATTAAAGCTTTATTTACCAAAAGATTTTCTAAAAAGGTACCATCCTAAGAGTAACTTCAACAGGCATGTTATTTTGCCGCATAAGGCTCCAACAGCTAAAAAAACCATGTTGCACATACTTTATTTACCAATAGATTCTCTAAAAGGTACCATCCTAAGCTTCCATAGTTAACTTTCTGAAACTTGGGTGATTGTGAAATAACATCCATGATCCAAACCTGGACCATCTTAATCATGAATGGTAAGTCTCTCTCTCTCTCTCTCTCTCTCTCTCTCTCATTCATTAATGGCAAAGTAGTATATAAAATTCTATCCACCACATAGTTCAAGAAAAATCCGAAGATGGCATATAGATTATAGACTCTGGAGAAGGCCCATTATTCCAAGAGCACAAAACTCCCATGTCTTCCTTTTTCTAACCACCTTGCATGTGAGACATTTTAATATCCTTGCAAGCCTGTTGAGCTCTGACAATCATAGCCATTCAGTTATGGACTTTCAGCTTATTCAACACAAATTCTTCCTAGCTAACACCCTTTTTTTTTAGGGCAACTCTTTCTATATAATATATTGAAGGACCATCTATGATCAATCTAATTTATTTATACACCTAAGTCTCATTGATTATTAATTCGACATAGATTTTTTTACAAAAAATCGTACAATTTACGGCCGTTAAACTTTCGATAGTGAAAATTAAGGCTTAGATTGGTTGACAATTTTATCCGGAAATGGAGTTTTATATAAGGAATAGTTTATACCACAGACAATTAATGATCATCAACACATGTGATCACAATTTAAAGAGGGGTTAGGTGTAGGGCTATCCACCAAAGGGGAAGAGGAAGGGAATATGGGGGCCCACCAAAAGCTTAAAAAAAAAAGGCTAAAAAGCGATGAGGCTGCGTCACGAACAACACCATCAGCGCTAGCACGCGATTGGTGTTGGCGTTGCCACATGTCCACGCAATCGGACGTGCAAATTAGCCATGAAGCAGGTGACGCATGTCACGTCTCAATCAGTGCTAATCACGTGCTTTGTTACCATGAAAAACAGCAAGAAAGCACATTTATTTATTGTCCCATTGATTTTTAAACACGTCTTCTCATCATCATCATCTTCTCATCTTTCGCCACCTCTATTTCTCAACTAATTAACCTAATTGAGCAAGCCTCTCCAAAGCTCACGCTAAGAATAAAAATTTGGAAGCTTATACTTGTGGAGTCCATCTTTGATTCATCCAAATGGACCAAACATATGACCCTTTTAAATTGCATATGTCCACCAACTTTCAGTTAAATCCGAATTTGTTGTGCCGTTGGATCGAATATGTATCGATCCGAATGGACTATTGACCATTAAACTTTTGGATCCATATGGAGATGATAGAAATCACGGTTGGGGCTGATTTTTTGCAAAGAGGAAGATCCTAATGAGTGCTTGAAATCCCCCCAACTCTCATCCCCATGTGGGTCCCCAGGTGGACTCCACCACACACTTGAACTTACTTTATCTTAAACTTGAGCTTAGGAGAGCTGGCTCAATCTTATTTTACAAGTAAAATCTCTCCTCTTGTGCTGCCTGCTAATGTCAACTAACCAATTGATTTATCTTCATCTATGTGTCATAGGAAGATATTCTCCTGCGGGGTGTGGGGATAATGAAAAAAAAAGCACCCAAATGGATTTTTTGAATTTTCATGTGAGTTTTGAGAGTAGAGGTCATGATTTTCATGTAGATTTTACAAGTAGATTCAAAATCTTTGTATGAGTGTTGTAAGCAGATTCACGATCAATGGCAGTGACCACTCCATGACCAGATATATAAGTCCGGCCATGATCTTAGTGTCTCGTTGCTTGTAAGAGAATATCTCCTCATATTATATACTTCTCTCTATTTTTATTTTTTATTTATTTATTTATTTATTTATTTTTTTGCTGACGAAGTGTCCATGCCTCTTTGGGCACCAGATTGATCCCTGGGGGGCGGTTTTCCCTTGTCCCACTCACCAGGTACATGCTAGGAGCTGTTTCCAACTCCTAGTGTCCTAATAGAGCGGAGAGTCGAATCCAGGACCACGAGGACCAAATCCGTACCTTGGGCCAACTGAGCTACCGCCTGTTGGTACTTCCTCTTAAATGAGAACTGAGAATGGAAATTCCTGTTCGTACTTGCTCTTAAATGAGAATTGAGAACGGAAATTCCTGTAGGTTGATGTTTGATTGGGTGGGTGTTTTGAATACTTTTTCTAGTTAGGTTAAGTAGAAGTCTTTTTTGTTGTCTATGTTGTTCCTTAAGATCCTCCTCTAGCAAAAAATAAAAATAAATAAAAATTGTTATATTAATCAAATATGAAAAAGAATATTAAATTGTACAGGTCATCTCATGAGCAATTCAATTCGGTAGCATATATCAATCTATTTAAAGTGAAATTTAGATTAAGAAAAAGTGATATGAATGTGTTATGTTTGAAATAGTAAATGGGCCGTGCTTAAGACCCATTGAGGCTACATTTCAATATGAACCGGTTGGCCCATGCCTAATCAAGCTATTGGTCTTCCAAAGCCTGGTTAAGGTCCATATTGGCAGCTCTAGTTGAATGCAGCAAAGGTGGGTTTATTTATGTAAAATCAAAAGTTAACTACCCTGCACCATAGCAATGCTAGCATAGCCCAGATCACCCATCCAATTAAATAGATGTAACACCACATGGATTAGTTACAATGCAATAATATCATTGAATAGATCATCCTAAACACTCAATCAATCACCTACTTGTAGGCTTATGTTCAACGTTTCTCAACACTGTGTTAGTGAGTTTAATAATTATTAAGGTTGTTCATGTCATCACTTAACCCATGGACAGGCTATCACTGCTTTTGAACAGCTAAAAGGGGTCCAAAATTGTGGCACAATTGCATAATTGTTATGGGTTCTGGACTTTTATTTTTATCCAAGTATGCTACCATCTATTAGAAGGTTTAGATGGATGAAAAACATATCTCATGATCGCTTTTGGAGAATGTAAACATCATTTGCCTATGTGCTACCTAAACATTAATAAGTCTTAACCCAGTATTCTTATCTTTTAAAACAGAAATTATAACTGAAGTCTTGATCACATGTAGCCGTCAATGTTGAAACTTGTGCTATTTGAGTAAATCACAATCATTTGCTCCGTTTACAAATACAAACTACACAACAGAATCTCTTTTCATTTCTCCTAGATTAGGTACCTACCTGTTCAAAATGACAAATATGACTTGGGGATGTTCACAATCAAGTCAAATGCCTCGTGATTTAGGTTGTAGAAACAACATTGAAGTTCTAGTACTTGCGTGTGTAACTAGAGGATTTCATGATAACAATTGATATTGCTGACTGAAATTACTTTTTCCACATGAGATTCTTCCAAACAAATGTCCTCGTTAAAAGAATGTACTTGGATTCGTGGTTTTAAATACAAACATGCATTCCTAAAAGGTTAAAAAACAAATAGTATCAGATCAAATCAAAATTGTTGCTGAAAATTAAAATAGTATTATGTTTTTGTGATATTGCATTAAAACTACTATAGTTTTCCATTGTTATTATTTCCCCTTCTTGAAAGACCTGGATTTCTAAAAATCTCCCATTATAATTCTATACTTAATAACCCATTAGCCATATTTGTGACAATCTCCTACCTAGATGATATATGCTTATGAGTAAACCAAGTAGAAGAGTAATGAGGAGGTTTGCAGTTACAATGATAAAAGATGAAACAGTTGAGTCTCTTGTTTTAGAATCCAGATGAATAATCAATCAATCTATTAAAACTCAATTGTTTGATTTAAACCAAACACCAAATATAATATTTTATGACTATAGATATTGTGTATCCAGGACAGCATGTGACTGTATCGTACCCGTTCCTCACAATTCTACATCAAATTATTAGTTCATAACAACAATTAAGAATATAAAAAGAGGATGCCAAATCTTGAGTATAAGACTTAAATAGAATCATTCTTAGTAATGACGGAGATGTTGTTAATACTATAACAGCCTCCACTATGGGGCCAATCACAGACCCAAGATTTTCATTTGAGGGGGGCAGATTCAAACATGTAGTTGGGTTTTGGGGCAAACCCAGAATTCTCATGTTGATCGATTTTGAGGGTAGACCCACATGCCATGATTTTTATATACATTTTGAAAGTGGACGCCAAGTTCGACAGGGATGACTGCCCCAAAAGCATGTACTCGATTGAAAGCATGACAATCAATGAAGGAATTAGATTTGAAGGGCACATGCCCTATTCTTCCGTAGAAAAGAAAAAAAAAGTGAGTATCATATGATCAAAGAAGAACCGATAAAAAATTAATTGGATGTGAAATTTGCATGATCAATCAGTCTCATCAGATAACAATCTAATTTGGATAAGCTGTAATTCACTGGAGATATTATTGTGATGGGATTAGAGAAATTAAGCAATGTGGGCCCCACAAATAATCTTCCCATGTCTTGCTAGGTTGCTTTTCCTTAACCCCATTCCACTATGTCCATATAATTTTTTATAAAAATAAATAAATATATATATATATAAGAGTGTATTGTGTATTAGCTCAATAAAGAAATGGGGAAAATTTATTTTATTGGTAAGAAACTGTGAGGAAAATGAGTGAGGGAATCTGGTGCACATGAGAGCTCATCAAAGAGGTGAATGCCCGCGTTTTCTGCAAATGTGTTGGCACTGAGGAGGGGGAGAGGGGCCCACATGAGAGGGCACGTGACTTTTGCCCCCTTTAACCCCAGAACATGCTCTGTGGAGTTTGGAGCTTTGGAGTTTGGAAGTTTAATAAAAACAGGTTTAGGAGTTAAGTTGTATAGGGATTTACGCTAATCATGGGATAAGGAGATAAAAGAGGACAGAGGCTGAGATGTCAACGCCAACCATAGTCAACCTCATGTGATGTATTGTACATGTGCCATCACAGGAGGTGGGTTAAATGGGTGACCCTCCTGGACCTGCTTTTATTAATTAAGTTTGATAGATTACATTTGAGATGGATTTTTTTTTAAAACTCTACTCCATTTATAATTGTTTTTTTATAGTTTCTAATGACTTCTCATTAGTTTTTTTTTCCTTTTCCTTTTTTTGTAAAAACTTCTCTTGAGTTGTTGGAGAAGCAGAAGCAGAAGCAGAAGCTTTGATTGTGAAAGACAAATCATGCATGATGGAGTACATAGGTAAGGATTAAAGCAATGGGTTATAGCCTCAAGTGCTTTTAACTTTGAAACCCTTTAGGGCGAGTTGGTATTATAAATTATAAACTCTTGCCTCAAAAGCTTTTAACTTGAAACCATTCAGGGTGAGTTGGTATTACAAATTATAAACTCGTGAATTGAATTAGATCTTCGTAATGTCGCTGTTAAGGCCCCTTTTAGAGTTTTGATTGATAATTGGAGTTTGAGGGTTTTGAGTTGGATCTAAAGTTGGGTTTGAGCTCATTTTGGTCTGCTGGAGTTAGGTGTGACTCTTATCCATTTTTTGGGAAGGGGGGAAAGTGGGAGGGAAATTTTTTTGGAGGGTGTTTGGGAAAGGGGGAGGGAAAGTGGAGGGGATGTGGTGGGGGGGGGAAAATGGGTGCAAAAATTTTCCCCCCAAAACTAGGGGAAAATGGGGGAGAGGAGGGGAAAATGGCCGAAATTACTAAATTGCCATTTTATATGGAAAAGATAATTTTAAAGTTTTTACAAAAGTAAGGACAAAACGATAATTTTCTCTCTATCTCACAAACAAACAAAACCATACTTTTTCACTTTTCTTCCCCCTACCTTTTGACTTCCCCAAACAAGAAGAGGTAAAATTAATTTTCCCTCCTCTCCCCTCCCCTTCATTTTTCTTCCCCCTCAAATTTTCCCTCCCCTCCCCTCCCCTCCCAAACGGATCGTTAAGGTACCGTTTGGGAAGGAGGTAAAATGGGGAGAAGGCAAAAAAAAAAAGGGAAAAATGGAGAGAAAGTGGGAATTGAGGGTGTTTGGGAAGTGAGGAGGGAAAATAAGGGCAGGACTTTTGGGGGGAAAATGAGTGTGGGGCCCACTCCAAAATTTTCCCTTAAAAATTGGGGGAAAATGAGGGGAAAAGAAGGGAAAATATATGAAATTACTAAATTGCTCTTTAGTCCCATAAAAAATTTTGCAAAAGCAAGGATAAAATGGTCTTTGTCCCTCTACCTCACAAACAAACAAAACCCTACTTTTTCACTTTTTTTTCTCTTACTTTTTGACTATCCAAACAAGAAGAGGTAAAATTAATTTTCCCTCCCCTCCACTCCCCTTCATTTTCTTTCCCTCTCAAATTTCCCCTCCCCTCCCCCCTCCCCAAACATAGGGTAAATGTTATACGCAATTTAAGTCATGTTTGGGTCTACTAAAATCTCAATTCATTATGCCCCCTTCTGGCCCACGGAAACAGTGGCAAACGCACAATCTACTCACTTAAAAACAAATCCAATCCAATTATAATCACCGGAAACTCACATCTCCTCGCCGTTACGCGCCATCTAAAAACCGGATTCCCGCAAACCGTCAAACACTGCCCCTTAACGCCGTTAACACAAGTTAACGACGTCAAAGTAAAAAACGCCGTTTCCCATAACGGAAAAGAGAATCGTAAAAACAAGAGGAAAACCCGTATAAAGATCCACCAAAGGCCCCTCCGACCCGACCCCTCATCTTCCGTTTCGCTCCTCTCGCAAAGAGAAAGAGAAAGAGAAAGAGGAAGAGAAAGAGAGAGAGAGAGAAACACCATCGAAAATTCAGTGAAATACGAGCGAAATTCAAATAAAATTTCGCTGCATTTCATTTCTCGTAATCTCTTCTCCTTTCCCTCGCATTCTCATCTGATTTAATCGAGTTTCAGACGACGAATCTCATCTGAATTCCGAGAACTCGTTCCAGAATTCGAGCTCCAAGGTAGGTCTTGGAATTCTTCCCATTCCAGATCTGGTTCTAAGTTGCAGAAATCTAAATCTCCTGAGGTTTTTGAGCGTACCTGTGCAGATTTCGCAGAAAGTCTCGATTTCGAAGTCTACTTGCAGAAATCTAATTCTGTTGAAAGATTGCAGATCTGGTCGTCGATCTGCCTCGCCTTTTTGCATTGGATCGGGGAAATTCAGCTGCATATTAAGGAGACACGAACGTGTTACAGATCGGATCTTGGATCGAGATTCTGGAGAAGCAGATGCTGGAAGGGTGATTTTTTGGATAGGATTTTAGTTGGAGTGATTGGGAATTGTTGTTAGAGTTTTCTTGTGATTGATTTTTTCTGATAATGGATGGTAGTAAGCTGATGTTTTAGATAGTAAGAAAGAGGGGGAAAAGGAAGGAAAGAGAATTCCTTTCTTTCTTGTGTTCTTTCTTTCTTTCTTTTTTTTTTCCTTCAAATATGGAACTTCCTCAACCCAGGCCTTATGGAGCTGAAGGTCCCTTTCTTCTTACTCTCTATATCTCTGTTGGAGAAAGTGATGGTGTTTTTGAAGATTTTAATGGGTTTGTGTGTGCTTTTACTTTTTACAGGTAAGAAACCAACCAATGATTTTCTCTCTCTATATACTGATTCATCTTTCCAGCAACATCAAGATCCAAGGCCTTCCCAAGGTATGCACCATATTCAATTTTTACCTTCTTCACAATAATTCCCTCCCTCTCTCTCTTGTTTTCTCTCTCTATTGATTTTACTTGTGTCTTCACTATTTGAAATCTAAAAAATAGGAAAATTATCTTAAGATAAAATGACAATTAGAAAAAAAAAAAAAAAAAACCTTAATCATCTAATGTAAGTGCCTTGGCAAATAATTAAGAATTCTGATGATGATCTAATATTTAGTGATTGGGTATTTCAATTTTAAGGGTTTTGAGGTAAATAATTAAGAGTTTTGAAATTAATAACTTAATTAAAAAGCTAATTTAAGAAAATTAGTATTTTCTTGTATTTGAGCTGTAAATTCCAAATATGGTAAAACCATATGGGTGTGTAACACATGTCCTCTTAAAACATGGGAAGAGAAGTAGCAGCCAAAATTAGTCTATTTCAGGGCCTGTTTTGGTTGGTCCACTTCTGAGTACCATGTTTTGGCCTTCTGCAAATGCAATCCGACTTGGGGGACCCACTTCTCCCATGATGAAATACATGGAGTGATTTATAATTGTGGATATAACCCATTTACCAAAATCCATTTTGATTTGATATTTGGATCACACCCTTGCTTAATATATGACTAACTGTTTTGATTTGATATTTTGATTATCCTGACTTAATATGATGATAGTTAGATGTTATTCCAGCTGTTGTTTTGATAAGGAAAATCAAATTCTTAGATTAGTTGATTAAGAATATCAGATGCAAAAAGTTAATTTAGTGTCTTAGCTTGTGAAATTACCTTAACATACCCCTCAAAAAAATATGATACAATATATATATATATATATATCGAATTGTAAAAAAAAAAAAAAAAAGAAAAGAAAAGAAAAGGAGATTGCTAAAGGAGAAATTGCCCTAACATGTCCCAGAAAAAAGAAATCATGTGAGGGGCAGATGTCTTCTTAAAGTTTGGGAAGAGAAGACAAGTCAAAATTGGGTCATTTTGGAGCCTCATTTAGATGGCCCACAAGTCAGGATCATGTTTTGGCCTTTTACAAATGCATGTCAATTTGTGGGCCTGGATTAAAGACATGAAAAGGGTTGCATATGCCATGCACGTGACAAACAGTTGAAACAAACTTTAGTTGCCCCATCAGTCATCAAACTTAGCCAATCAACGCGCGACTGGGTGAAGCTTTTGAAGTAACGCGCGCGACTGTGATTAATGTTTTAACTTGGCTTAAAGTTGCCTTCGGATGTATTTATAATTAACTTGGCGCTTTTCAAACAGACGTTTGTTTTCTTGTTTTCACATGCGCCAAGCCTGCACTTTATAGCAGCACATTATTTTTTAACTTCTTTGCTTCTATATTTCCAGATCAGGTTCAAAGAATTTCTACCCAGATATGAAAATTTACTGCAAGTTTCTAGGACTACGAAGTTTGAAATGAATAAATAAAAAGAACTGCAGTTTAAAAGTTTGATGAAGAACCAAATACTCAATTTTGGGTGTTTCTCAAATTAGCCCTTTTATGTCCTTCCTTACTTGTATTTTATGGGACTAGGGGAAATTTTCCTTTGTGGGGCCACTATGTAAAAGAAAAATCTTGGAGGGGCGAACATAAAAATTCCTTAAATCTTCTTTAATATTGGAGGGGCCAACATGAATAATCAGTGGATGTGTATGACATTTTTTTTTTTTCACATACTATTGTAATCTGAGTTTTATCCCCTTGGATATCACTTCTTACACCTACATGTGTTTGTGAATTAACAAATTTGCAATGCCATCTTTAACAGAGTTTACGACTTTGTTTCAACTGTAACCAAAGTGTCAAACCACATGTTTTTACAGGGTTTTACCTTAAGACCCATGATTTTCTACAGCCACTAGAACGGGTAGGGAAGAGCAACAACTCCAATGAAGGTGAGAAGGAGATATCCTCGGCTGACAAAGCTTCGTCGACTGAGCACATTCTTCCTGGTGGGATTGGGACATACAGTATAAGCCACATTCCTCATTTTGGCCGTGGGGTAGTGAAGCCAGAAGGAAGCGTATACACCGTGGTTCAGGCAAGCAGTACAGAGAGAAATGGGGAAGCTAGCAAGGCCAATAGTAACTGCAGCTCCTACAATGGAGGAGCCTTTACACTATGGGAAGGATCTGCTGGGAAGGACAAGATGTTGGTGAAGGATAAGGTGGGTGAAAGCCATCTCACAAGAGGTTAGTAATTAAAACTATTGCCTTTACTCTCTTTTTTTTCCCTAGGATTGCAGGGGTGCAAATTGGACTGGGCCAAACCCAAGCTCAAACCCAAGCTCACATGTCAGGCTTTGGAGTACCCAGATTAAATCATATAATATGTTTTCTTTTATAGATAATGCATAATTAAAAATAAAGGTAATAGATCTTGGGTTATGATCTACCGTTAGAACATCAGCTTGTCTGAGAGCTAGGTAGGCCCGGCTCGAGACAATTTAAGGAATAAAGTGAAGATCTCCTTTTTTAGTTTTTATTTTTAAGTTTTGGGTATCAGAAATTCGTATTTTATTATAGACATATTCATCATTTATAAATTATAACTAACAATATTTACAAATAAAACGAACACTATCTATAATAAACATACAATACGTGCTCGGAACTAAAGAAATCTTAAAAGTATAGAACAATAGAGCTTGATTTAATGATTGATCATTGTTAGCCACAAAGATTATAGATGTAGATAAGTTTCCAACTTGATACAACTTTTTCAATATGGAAAAAAAAAATATTGTATTTGAGTTAGTGAGTTATGTATGGTTAGCATATATCATAAAAAATACCCACATATATTATCAAAACATATCAACATATATTATTAAAAATAAAGATAAAACCAGATCAATAAATCCTTAAAGAAAATTACTTTAAAAATAAAAAAAAAATAGTTACAGTGAAAGACAATCAAGAGAGGATGAGAGAGTTAAGAATACTTAAGATGGAAAAGCGTTTGTAGAGAAATATTCATTTGAAACACCTCACTGGTGAGGTGGTAGGGAGATTAAAATTTGTTGAGATTTTAAAAGACGCTGTGTAGAAAAAAAGAAGAACAATAGTTGTTTAATGCTTTTTCGTATTGCAAAAAGATGGCTTTAGTGAGATGTAATACTAATTACTATTATGGGGTCTTTTTTTTTTAGGAAAAAGAAACTATTGTAGTTGCTTTGATGTTTTTTTTAGAATGTGAAAATATGACTTTAATATGATGTGATACTATGGGGCCTTATTTTTTTGTGGGCCCTAAAACAATGGCTTTTCTTGCCTTATAGTCGAGCCACCCCCGCTTACAGGGATCAATTTTAGCATTATTTTGGACCTACCTATTATCAATCTAAACCTCTTACACTCGTCAATACTTTCACTCACCTTAATGTGGAACTAATTTGAAAGGTTGTCACCCTTAAGAATGGATTTCATATAAAAAAACAACCCATCTTAAGAAACCCTTGAACTTCAAAACTTCAAGGGCACTAAATCAATAGATATGATGATGTGATTGAGATGATTCTACTGTCCAACATCATATCCACAATTTGACCTTCTTGTCATCCTATCCCCACATTCTACCACACCAAGTGAGTCCGACAAGTAACTTCAGAATTTTACCTCTCGTACAAGCCACGATGTAGCTGGTATGGCTGGCCCAACTCAAGTGCGAATGTCGAATACTACATAGGCCCTTACAATTAGGCTTGGTCAAAGGCCAGTTTGGGCCTGCTGGGCTGGGCCTGATTGGTTTAACAAGAGCTTCTCATCCCCTTCCTCTTGCAGAGCCATCCGAGAATTCACCACAATTTCCACCGTTCATATCAGGCAACAGCGGCTTCTGCTCTCTGACATCCTCCAGGTTGGTCACAATCTTTCCCTTTTATTTCTGCAGTTTGGATTCTTGGGTTTTGCTTTGAGTTTCCAGGGTTCTGAATTCAACTTTTTTTCCCCTCTTTTTTACCCACCTTCAGCAACTTTCAGGGGCAGAAGATTCAGGGATTTATGGAGATGATGAAGAGCATAAAGGGGCTCCAAGAAGAAGAAGACGACGATGATGAAGACGACTACGTCAAGAAAGAGGTCGTCTCTTCCCAAAAAGGTCAGTCTTTCTCCATCTCCGCTAGCCCATGAGTTCATTAGTGGGGTTACAAACTGGGAGTTGGGGGCTATATGAACTTGCTTAGGCAACTTCTTTGTTTTGTTTTGTTTAATGTGTGAGTTGGGTTGTAGTACTTAGAGTATGGCAAATGAGTCAGGTGAAATGTTTGACCGGCCCAACTCTCTCCCATAAGAGAGGGGTTAGTGAGAAGGGAAATTCTATATGCACCCCCTTAATGTGCCGAGCACACCCACATCCTCTTTATGAAATCACTGTTCATAAAGGGGATGTAGGTATGCTCAACATAAGGGGAGGGTGCATATAAAATTTCCCTAGTGAGAATGGTGTCCATATCCAGAATTACATCAAGAAAGACAGACAAGAAAAAAAAGAGGGTCTAGTGTAGTGGGTAGAGGAAATCTGAAAAGCCCGTTTGTTTCATGGAATTGAATTAGCTCCCAAATCCATTTTAGTAAAATATTTTAAAATATAATATTTCTAGTATCATACTCGATCAAATTTATACCTGTCACGGAATAGATTTGAGATTGCAAATCAAAGAATGATGAGGAGACAGGGAGGGTAGGGGGCTGGACAAATGTGTATCACGGCAGGTTTGGGTTTGGCCTGACCCACCAATTTTGACTTGTTGCCATATTTTTCTGACAACAGTTTTTTTTTTTTTGGGTTGATTCCATTTTTTCTAACTATTCAATCTGTTGATCCAGCCCCAGCCAGATACACCCAGAGTGTGGTTTTCCCTTGCTAATGTCGTTTCTAATTTCTTGCAGGGGACATTGGAGTAAAAATAGAGATGAAGGGCAATGATCAGAGAGCCAATACTCCACGATCAAAGCACTCAGCTACCGAGCAGCGTCGAAGGAGCAAAATCAATGATCGGTAATTAACACCATACATACATATTTATTTATACGTTGACTTTTGTGACTGTATGATGTGGGCTGAAAAAGTTTCTAGTGGTAGTATATTGGGGGGAGGCATGGCATGGCTCAAATTCTAAGCTCACTCGGTCCAAAGGACTTCTGCTCGACTTTTGTGGGTTCCAGTGTCTAGGTAGAGTGTCCCAAAAAGGAGATTCTGTCTGGGTTTTGCAATGATGAGGCACTGAGGAGGCTGTTAAGTCTGAGATGAATCCGCATCTGATTTGTGCATGTTATAAAAGATGAATGAGGGAGAATTCCACCAATGAGGGACCTCTGGGACATCCAGATTACTGGAAGGTAGTGTTTGGACATATGCTAAAACTGGTTCCATTTAGTTTTTGGATATTCCTCTCCATGCTTGATTGGAAGAAACAATCTACTCATTGGGTGCATGTGCTATTGTGCTGGTTTGTTCTTAATGTTGATGAGACTTCATTTCAAATGAAGTGATCCAATATGCTTTCGGATACAGTGTTTTTTTTTTCCTGATCAAGTGCCAAAATCTTTGGGTTGGAAGGGGATGGTGTACATTTCATTGTCAAGATGAGATTTCAAGGAAAAGGTGCTCCGTGCTCTTGATAGTGCCCGAGTATACCCTGTGGATTGTTGGGTTACTGGTGACGTTTTGTAACCTTGTGGCAGATTTAAGACTTTCCAAAGAGCCAGAAGGTGAAGGAGGTTGTGTATATCTTCTAGTGAGAAAATTCCTCTCCCCATAAACACACAGAATTGAAAGGTGGTTCCCTTTTTTTTCACTGTGTATCTTCACACATACTGATCCTTGGACTGAGGTATAGTTCCTCATAATCGGATCATTCCTTTTCCATTGCGCCATGCACGTGGTTGGTAAGTAAGGGCTCCTTGAGGAGAACACCTTGGAGGCAAGTCCTGTTGCTGACCATAATGATAGCAACTGGCAAGTGCCTCACGGCACTGTTTCGAGTTGAAATCCTGGCTAAACGTTTGTCAAAGAATATTGATGAGAATGTGCTTAGATTATTGGAGAAGGTGTAAGGACTTAGGAGTTTTCTTCTAGCACTAGTTTTCACTCTAATTGGCCCCAACCAGTTGAGAGTGATACTAGATTGGCGACCACATATGGAGCAAATTGAAACCTTCACACTTGCCGTTAGATATCTTCTTATAAGCAAGGGGAGTCACCTTCTGCTCAGTTCTAGGCTAACAATGGGATTTTCCTGTTCCTTCACCATTTCTGTTTGATGAAAAGATGAAGGTGACACTTTTGTCTTTCCCATGAAGTCACCGTCTTAAGTAATGCGATCAAGTAAGTGAGGAGGGAAATAAAGAATGATAATCATATCATTCATGATTTTGTCTGAGGGTTTGAGAGAATTTTTATCAATCTTGTGAGGGACACAAGATTGAATTGTCCTGCTAGATATGTCTGAAGAATCAGTTGTTGAAGATTGATCGAACTGTGGTTCTGTTTTGGGGGATGAAAAAGAGAAAATGATACATGGTTTTCCATTACGGATCTCATGAGAAAGCTGTTGTTTCTCATAACGATGGTGATAAATCTACAAGGGCCTTTTAAAGAGAAGAAGGAATTCCTAACATCAATACTTCAATTGCCTAAAATCATCACATTGGTTTTAAGGAGAAAGGAGTGTTATCTGCTTCTGAATGGCCAATGGTTTCATTGTCTCCATAAGTTTTTTTGGGGGAAATAAAGTTACTGTTACCATTTCAAAATAGTAGAGCAGGGGCATTACTTCTAATTCAGTTACAAATAGTGGTTGGGATCTAAGAATCTTGAGATGGATCATCAGCTCATGTTGGTTCAAGCATTTGTTGGGAAACCAGGAAATGATTGTTTCTTTCTGTACACAGCGCACAAACTGATGAGGTCCATAGTGAGTTGTTGATGTTCTTCATCTGAATCATGCCTACTTCTATTTTTGCAGATATGGGTTTAAGGTCAGGTTGGTTGAAGTCCAAATTCCACAACCCTTGAAAACTTGTCTTTTTTTTTTATTATTATTATTATTATCTCTCACGCATGCACACGTGTGCATGTACACTTCATTTTGACATTGTTTATCTACTTTTGTAGTTTCTTCTTGAATTCATTAAGCAACATGAGTACCTTACAAATCCTTCTAAATTTCAGTCGAGGCAACAATGTTATCTTCCTACTTTCTTCTTCTTCCTTTTTTGAAAATCTTCCTACTCTGTTTGTTCTTGGTTCTCTGTAACACTTTCTTAACCCATCTCAAATGATATGATTCTTCTGAACTCCTATTTTTGTGCTAGACTTTTTACTTATCCAAAAGTTCAGACCCTTAAGCCAACTGTCAAATACTCTCAAGTCACCCTACATTGACACTTAACTGCACAGTGCACTTTATACTACACACGCAAACTCGGTCAACAATTCTTAGCACTTTTTTCTTGTAATCTTTCCATTATTTTCTATTAATTGTCATTCTTCTTGACATTTCACTATTTTCATTTTTTTAATTTTTTTCTAGTTTCTACAATTATTGTCTCAGTTGCATGAAGTTTGAAGACTGGTTTTTTAACTCGCTAACTGGAACTGATAAATTTCTAATTTATTGCGCAGGTTCCAGATCTTGAGAGAACTCATACCACATAGTGATCAGAAGAGAGACAAGGCCTCATTCCTTTTAGAGGTATATAATGCTATCATAACATTTATCTGCTTTTTTTCCCTTTTTGGTTCACTTTCAACATGGAACCTGATGAATGATCCATTATCATCTTATGTAGGTCATCGAATATATCCAATTTTTACAAGAAAAGGTAAATAAGCATGAGGCAGCATTTCCAGGATGGAATCAGGATAACATGAAACTCACACAGTGGGTAAAAATCTAATTCCCTTCACTGTCCCCAGAACAAAAAGTTCTGATTCCTTTTATCAGTAGAACAAATCTAATACCTAAGTTTTTTATATTTCATGTTATGCAAGCATGCATTTGATAAACATTGCCAAAGCACGTGTTTGCCCATTTTTTGGACATTAGATGCTGGGTAGTCATTTTATGCATCACACCTATCATGGAGTACTGGCATGCACACAGCACATTAACAAAAATCAGTATTTTAGACCGTTTGTTGCTGAGAATTTTCAGGTCCATTCCATGTAGAAAGATAACAGAAAAAACTCATGGTTATTCCATTTAAAAAGAAACTGTAGGGCTATTCTCATGCTTGTGGCAAACTTAGTAGAAGGCTTTACTTTCTGTGTGCATGCAATATGCAAGAAGTGTATTTCAGCATGTTGGCCCTCTCTGTGTGCTCAGTTTTTTTATGGAAACCAATGGTAGATTTAGCATTTACTCAAAGGAAGTTGTTTTACTGTGGTGGTGGTATGATATGTCTTGGATGGTTATGTGATCACACTGAACTCTGAAGAAGTGTCTAGATTATGATACCAGGATCCTTTAAGGTACAAAGTACTTGCACTAGACATATACAACATGACTTTGGTTCCATGTCGAACTTAACTCATGCAAAACTGAGTACTGTAACATAGATAAGTGAGCAAGTCAGTCCAATAATAATAAATAATAAATAAATAAATAAATAAAAATAGTAGTAGTAGTAGTAGCAGCCACAGTAGTAAAATTAGGCTCTTGTGTCATTTCTTTTTTTTTTTTCCCTTCTTATTATAAAATTGTTGTGAATCATTAAAGTAGGAAAGTTTTATGATTTGTTTCGCTTGTATTCTTAGAATCCACCACGGTTTTCCATGTTCAGTAGGCGTAGGGACAACTATGTTTTGAGAAATCTGATTGGCTCAAAGTCTTAGAAAGTATCATTTAGTCTGAACATCTAGGTAAGAGAGTAGTCTTTTTAATTATCTAAAGAAAGTGTTATTAGTTTGTAGCTCGGCACTTAGTTGTTCTGAGAAGCTAATGCTTCAAGAGGACTTGAGACTGAATTGCATTTGGAAGTTTTGGTATCTTTTATGTGCAAGTTGTATCTTTGTCTAGAATTTACTGACCATCCTTTCCTTAATTTCGGATTTTCAAACAGAGACACAACCATGGACTAGGAGAGAGTATAGCAGATCATTCTCAAGCCCTAAAAAATGGTGCCAGTCCTGGGTTGATGTTTGCTGGGAAGCTTGATGGCAATCATATCTCTGTCACCCCATCAATGCTTGGGAATTTACAGAATCCAGTGGAATCTGACAACTTGAGCACAGGTACACGTTACAAAGCATTGGATCATCACACGGGTTTGGAAAATAAGGCAGCTTCAGTTCCCATTCGTTTGCAGCAAAACTTGAACAGTTCTGTTGGAAGGAATAATGGGGTTGTGCAACCTCAGCCTAGACTGCTGTCCGATGCTGAAAATATAGCTTCTCAGTCTCAACAGCATTTGTGGCAGAGGTCATGTCCCGCTGAGAGTGATGTATTGAATGAGCAAGAGGATCTGGCAATTGAAGGGGGCACAATTCAGTTATCCAGTGTCTATTCTCAAGGGTGAGGATTTATGATCCACTTGATACTTGCAATTTTCTTTAGGCCTCAGGGTACTTGTGATAATTAAATTGTTTTGGATTTCGCATTCTGCCAAAAATACCAACACTTCATTTTTAATGTTTTACGGATTCAAGCCGATCTCTGCTTTTGCATTCTTATCCTTGACATAATCTCCATGAATCTAATTTTACCTATTTAAAAGGATCAATTATAATTTATCCGGGACCCGAGGATATCCGCATTGTCTTCAGGCTTGGTTTTCTAGAAGTGGCTTGAGTATAGAAATTGGGCAGAATTCAGTGATTCAATCTCTTGCTTATTGTTTCCACCACGCTCCATTTCCATAACTCATCCAATTGGAAGTATCATAGTTTTACAATAGATCACTTTAAGTGACCATCAAGGACAACACTGTCCACATCCATTACTTTCATTCTTTCTTCCTTTAGCTTTTGTCAAGCATATACTGGATGATATTCTTTTCCAACATAGGTGACTGCCAGGGAATGGTTTGTCTACAGTTGACCCTTAATCTCTCACGAACCCATGGTGCCAACATGAATTCATGCAAGCCCACCTACGGTATTACATGATCGATCTGTGTATACAGGATCCATGTCAGTAATGGTTGTCACGCCCAAGTATATGAACATATTCAAGAATATATCTTAATAATTAAAAAAGAAGCATGAAGTATTGTTATAGCAATGTCCAAGTACCCTCAGATTTGGGTCAAGTTTATTTGATGCAAAGAGTTGTATGCAAGCCTAACAGCTCATTGCCACGTAACATGTTTCTGTTAATGATAGATTAGGGAGAATGAGGTTATAGATTATCCAGCACTAAAAGGAAAGAACTGGCATTCTGGAATTCGCAGTTTAGTGTAGTCAGCACATTGGCAGGGCAACAAACATGAAGTCTTTTGAATGCAAGGTTCTTGATGGAAACACTACACATGATTGTCACTTTCCAAAATCATTTCTAATTCACTCTCAAACCAAATACCAAATCCACCACTTCCCTTTTATATATATATATATATATATATATATATATATATATATAAGTAGTTATAGGAAACGATATGGCTCCTTATCACTTATAAGCAACAAATCCATGCGACCTTTGTTTTGAGTTAGAGTGACAGCTTCATCATCTTTTAACCTTTTCTTCTTTAATATCTTTAATACTAATTGCTGATATCTTGTTCCTTTTTATTTGAAACAATGTGTGGTGTTCACTCTATATCCAAAATATGTGGGTAGAGGATTAGATTGAATTTAGTCTGATTGTAAGATTGCTTGGTCTGGAACAGGTTATTGAGTTCTCTAACACATGCGCTACAGAGCTCGGGCATAGATCTGTCGCAGGCCAGTATCTCCGTGCAAATTGATCTTGGCAAGCGAGCGATTAGTAGACCTACCACTGCTTCTAGTGCTAAGGTAAATTTGGCCATTTTCTCAGTTTCAGGTTATTTTTCCTTGTGGGGATAGGAATCAATGGACTGAAAAGGAGTGAAAAGATCATCTTTCAACCTGGGGATCTGTTCCTTTTACCTAAATGTCCTCTTCTTCTTCTTTTTTCCCGGGTCCTTCTGGCTTCAATGAAGTTTATTCTTCCTAAGAAGAAGACGAAAATGTTTGTGTGAAGGTGGTGTGTGGGTTGTTCAACACAACTGCCAGAACAACATTTCAATCGGCATGCCAAACATAGTTGTCATTTTCATTTCAGACGCCATTTTGGTTTGACTTGGGACTAAAGCCTTTCAGCTGATTTGGCATTTCGGCATTTCAATGTTTTATTTCAGCATTTTGGTGTTTCATTTCAGAGTTCTTTTTCAGTAAAGTTTTAGAATTTCAAAAATATATCATTAAAGATTACAAAAAAGTGAAATTGACATATATGATATATGCTATACTCATTTAAATCATTCTACTGAATCGACAATGCAACATGTTATTTCTACATGCTGAATAGGCAAATAGTATATGGGCCATGCTTGTGTATAACAATGTGAAATTAGGACATCGCTACTCAGCTCTCATTCCCAATTGTCAAAGCAATAGCCTAAAATAACTTAAAATAAACACTTTCACATAATCTATCAACTCAAGTAGGCACGTAAGTGCCTAGGTCAAAATGAAGAGACTCTTCCTTTAAAAATAAAAAATAAAAATTGCACTATTAGCCCTCTGTTTAGCCAAAATCTGGCCACATTGGCCTGTTTGGCTGAACATGCTGAAATCTAGACCAAAATGGCTAAATAGGTCCGAACAAGTCTGAATTTCAGCCTGTTTGGCTAAACCGGCACAAATTGACCGCTATATACCAAAGACCTTGAAACATTTAGATGATCCATACCATTGCTCTGTAGCACAAATTATATACCAAAGTGCAACAGAGAGCTAGGATCTGCTAGACTCCTTTGTATCTGGGGGCATATTGTATCCACTGTGGGCTCATCCTATCTATAAATTGGATCATAGCATCATTTCACCCTTGTATGAACTTTGGGGCCATGGGAAACTAAGCATTTCCTTGGGTCAAGGATCCTACGTTTATTTCCAAAGTGAAAAAACTAGGACCAAAATGGTGACTCAATTATTTTCTTGGTTTTGGTTTAACAGGAGTGAATAAAAAATGTCAACCAGGACAACTAGGCCTAATTTCACCACAAGCCCAGATAGAGTTGGTTTTCATGACCCAGTCATCTGATATGATAGTTCCAAGTTGAATTGACTTGGGGAGCTCCTAGTTGACCAGATGGGTTTATAAATTATTCTTGTTCATTAAGGTTTCTTCTTCTTTTTTCCTTCACTTATTTTTGGTATTGCTGCAGGATCATGGGGACCCTTCATCCTGCAACAGGGCCATGCCACATTCAAGGGTGGCCAGCAGCGGTGAAGACTCAGAGCAAACACACAAGAGGCCCAGGACGGATAACAGATAGTGCTTGTAGTTGCAAGCTTCTCTTCTTACTTGGTCTTGATCTTGCCCGGTTGATAAATTATTGTTTCAGTGTACATGCTCCTTTTATGGTTTGTTGGTGCAGCTCACAAACCAATTAGGTATTCTTTCATTCGTGGTTTTCTTCCCATACAGGCTTCCATGAAAATTTGAGAAGCTGCTTTCTTTCAAAGCTTCCATTCATGTGAGAAGTCTGTTCTGCTTTTCTTTTTCTCTCTCTTTCATCCTTCTTTGTGATTCCTTTGTTACAGAATTTCATGGATGTATAAGACACCTCTACTACTAATGCATTTTTCCTTTCAATTTGGGCCTGTTGTTACCTGTAGCATCTGTCATGATACTTTACAAACAAAGTAATTGACAGACAATTCAGGAGCAGAGAAGTGAAGTTTGTATCCATGTTCATTCTTTTTATTCATATTTAAAATTTTGACTTTTTTCATCTTTGGTTCATTTTTGTCTGTTGGATGAAATTTCCTCAATCGTAGTGATTTGATCTTCTAGGCTTTTTTGAAGAGGTGGATAGTTAGTACCTTACTCTGGTGTGTATCATGTCTTAGCATCATTTGTTTTTTAAAGTATCACTTGTATTTTTATCAGTGTACAAAGATGTTCATAGACTGAGGCCATGTCCTTGGAACACCTTTTCCCAGCACTAAGTTTATCTGTGAATGAAGCCATGTCCTTGGAACACTGTTTCCCAGCACCAAGTTTTTTTGTGAATCTAAGTACCTGTAATTGGTTGCAGCAAAGCACAAAAACTCCTCACTCACAGGTAACTCAGCTCATCAAATTCTGTTACTTTACGTGATCCAAGAATTTTAGGATTTGTAAAATTGTCTGTCCACTCTGGTTTATGAAATCTCAACTCTGTAATTTCTGAGTAACAAGAAAAATTAAGAGGTTTTTGCTAGGTGGGGTGTGGCATTTACCTTAATATGGTCCAACTATCATTATTATCATTTGTAAATGTTCAATTGGTCGTAATTATTACTCAGTTCTCCAAATTATATGAAGTGAATAAAGTAACAGTAGTCCCTTAAGCAATCAACCGTGATAGATTAAGGACTCAATTCAATGATCTGAAAGTCCAAACAAGCAGATATGAGCAACCAAATGTCGATAATGGTCCAAACAACACTTTGATTTAATGATCCTAATTGAAGGATTGTTGATCCTTATGTTTTTGGGGTTTTCATGAGGGTTTAGGGGTTTAGGGTTTTTTGAGGTTGAGAAAGAAGTGGGAAAAGAGGTGGGGTAGAGAGAAGATCAAGATCGAGACCATTGGATACTTTTGTCAAAAGAAAAGACCCAAACTTTCAGTTATCTCTTTTTTGGAAAAAACCTCAATCCCTATTATTAATTAGAGATTAGTGGGTTCCTCTAAAAAAAATTTTGATAAAAGTCCCAACTTCAATTATTCAGATAACTTATACAATGTTAATGTTCACCTTTCTTTTTTTGCTGAGTTAAATCAACGACCAGGAACATGGAAAGAAACCTGCCACTCTAGGGATCAATCCGTGGAGGGTGCTATTGGAGCGGGGGTTGCTATCCATGGCAACGCCCTATGACACCCTGTTAATGTTCACCTTAATGTCTACCCTTTTCTTATTATATTGTAAGATCAATAAGAATACAATACATTTGTAATACAAAGATCAATGTATACAAAGGGATTGCAACAAACCATCAGCAGCTGAAGATAGTGACAGCAACCACATGATTAGCTTGGTTTGGTTGCAGAAATCATGAGAAAAAACCCATTCCTCACACATGTGAAACCCACAAACCCACATGCTTTGCAGAGGTCTTCCAGTTCACTTATAGTAGATATATAAGTTGAAGCTTGAGGCTTGCCCTATGTACTGCATGGGAGAAGCAAAATAATGTAAAATGGATACTGACACTTCCATACAGATCAAGCTTTATGGCAAGAACCATAATTCAGAAAATATGTAGTGACTTTAATTTGAATGGCTAAGGCTGGGATATCATATTATTGAAAAGAAGACATGTGCATTGCAATTTGCTTGGCAGGATGGGAATTCATCATTCTTAAAAAAGCTGCATTTTTGTGTGTGATGAACCATGCAGGGAAGAACCTCTAGGGTAACAATTATCTTGCAGTAAGTGACCATTATACTGCAGTAATTAGCATGTTTTTAACCCAAGTGACTTCAAGATGAGTCTTTTACTCTGTGAATATATGCTATAATACCGGGCGCTTTTATATCCCTAGTGTACCTGCATCCAAGGGATACAATATTGGTATTGGTTTTAGATCATGTACCCATATTTGCAAGGTAGTATTGCATATTTCATTGTTGGAAGCTACCATTTCAAATAGCACAATTAGTTTCTCACTTTTGAACATTAAAAATGATAGGAATTTAAACAAAGATAATTTCATGGGGGATTCGGCGACAGGTCCCTGAACATTTCACTTTATTGCCTTAGGTCCATAATCTTTTCTTATAGTGTGATAGGTCCTTTTTCCACATTTGGAGACCTAAAATGTCTAATTTACCCTTTTTTCAAATCATATCCCATGATTAGTGGGATAAGCCATTAATAATGGTCAACTACCCTTAAATGAGGCACGATTAATAAAATTCCACTAATGAGATTTTCAAATAAATTTCAAAAAAACACAAATAAGTTTCAAAAAACAGGAAACAAATTTCAAATAAATTTCTAAAAACGAAATAAATTTAAAAAATGCAAATAAAATTCAAAAGAATGCAAATAAATCTCAAAAAATGAAATGAATTTAAAAAACCCAAATAAATTTCAAAAGAAAGCAAATAAATTTCAAAAAATGAAATAAATTTAAAAAAAACACAATAAATTTAAAAAAAAAGCAATAAATTTAAAAAGAACACAGATAAATTGAAAATGACACAAATAAATTTCAAAAAATATAAATAAATTTCAAAAGATGAAAATCAATTTCAAAAGATCCAAATACATTTCAAAAGATCCAAACAAATTTAAAAAAAAATAAAAAAAAATTCAAAAGGCTCAAATAAATTTCAAAAGAAGTAAATAAAATTAAAAAAACGCATATAAATTTAAAAAAAAAACGCAAATACATTTGCCAAAATTAAGACATCGCCGGATTTCCAAATTAGCGAATAATGTGACAAAAAACTCAAGTCTTTTTGTCAAAAACTCAGTTAAATTTATTTCGAAAAATACAAATAAATTTTAAAAGACACAAATAAAATTCAAAAACACAAATAAATCTGCCAAAAACTCATATAGACTTGTTTATAACTCAAATAGATTTGTTCCAGAACTCAGATAAATAGTCTAAAACTCGGATAGATTTATCCAGAACTCAGATAAATTCATCCAGAACTCAGATAAATTCATCCAGAACTTAGACAGATTTGTCCAGAACTCAGATAAATTCATCCAGAACTCAGATAAATTCATCCAGAACTCAAACAAATTTGTCCAGAACTCAGATAAATTCATCCAGAACTCAAATAAATTTGTGCCAGAAGTCATATAAATAGCCAAAAACTCAGATAGATTTTGTCCAAAACACAAATAAATTTAACAAAAAAATACAAAACTCAGATAAATTTGTTGAATCTTCAGATCGTCAAAATATCGCAAAAACAGTTTCAGCCATTGATTTGGTCAAATCTGCCTTTGACTGTACCGTGCTGACGTGTTGCTGACATCAACGACTGTACCAGCGCCTCCCCTTTGGTTCTGGGCTATTGCACAACGGGTCGGGCCGGACTGGACTGGGCCCAACCCAAAACTCCATTTTTCTTCGTTCTTCTGTTCTAGTTCAGAAACCAGAACTGACTTCTTCTTCCTTCCTCGCTTCGGCCACGACAGGGGCTACGGCTCTTCTCCGATCACACGCAAGGGCTACTCCGGCGTCTGTTCGCGGCGAGGTGGGGCCCAGCCGAAAACAGAACCCAAATAGAAGCTTGGCTGCGATTTCTCCTCTCCAAACCTTTCTCCCTCTAGTCAGCGACGGCGACGCGTGGTTCCGATGGCAGCAGGCGACACCAGATCTTCCAATCAACTCCGAGGATACGCAACTCGTGTGGACCACCTGGTGATCGTCTCTCTCTAACTTCGGTTTCTTGCTTCTTCCTTTCCAGATCTGCGATCTGTCACGCCCTTTGAAGATCCCCTCCGGTCTTCTTCTTCCTTAGTCACGGCAGCGGAGTTGCTTCTTCTTCTTCGATCGACGGCAGCGGCGTTCCATGGAGCTTCTTCTCCGATCGAACTTCTTCTCCGATTTTCTTCTCTGACGATCATGATCCACCATCAGATCTATTTGCACAGTAACGGCGTTCACACGAAGGAGGAAAAGGGATAATGCAAAATGAAAATGAGGGATAATCCAAAATTTCAAATTTCAAATTTCAAATTTCAAATTTCAAATTTCAAATTTCAAATTTCAAATTTCAAATTTTCATTCCTAAAATGGTTGAAAGGGTAAATCAGTCATGTAAATTGTATCCAGGGACCTTTGGCTGCAAACAGTCTAACTGCTTGGACCAGCGCCCTTAAAAAGAATTTGCCTGGACTGGAGGTTAGATAGATTCAATTCTAGGGACCTTTCGCTAATTATCTCTAATTTCATTAAAGTTGAAATATTTTAAGTAATATAATATTTTGCATAAAATCTTAATCTAAAAATATGAAATTTGAAGTTACTGATGTGATGGCCAAATCTCTATAATTAGTGTCTCCTTGATATGAAAAGATGCGGAGTTGTATCTCAAATCCCCATGGCCATGTCCATGTCCCTATCCATATCTATCTATGGCCATCCTAGGATATTTTCATGATTGTGAAATTTCAACAGACAATCAACATTTTAAAAATTATTTTTATCATATCATATTTGCCAAGTACCCATTAAATATGCACCACGATATATCGCATTAATGTCAATCCATTGCTTCATACATTCATGTTAAAAGACTTGTTCTATTCATAGAAATTTCAAACATTCTAAAAAAAATCTCTCTTCTTTTTTTTATATCGGAGGGTGCCCCAGTCCTTTGGGCTGGACTAATCCCTTCAGACCTCATTCTGGAAAAGATCTCAACAATAGGAAATAGATAAAGCTTCATTTATGGAATTATTGTTTCCATGAAACTGTTTTTTAATAAAATATGATAAACTTGATTTTAAAGGTAATAAATAAGAGAGAGAAAAAAAACACAGGGAATATACTAAATAGACATTGAAGATGATCTTCTATGAAGGCATTGCAGATTTAGAATTTTAATAGATGAAGAGATGAAGAATATAACATTATGAGACAATATGGTAGAAACAGAGAGACAATATGGTAGAAACAAAGATGAACAGTATGAAGGTGGGATGCTGACAGCTAGAGAGCCAGAATTTTCTTTTTTTTTTTTTTTTTTTTTTGTGGGCATTGGTTTTTTACTTATTATTTATAAATACCTTTATTTATTTTTTGCAGATATTTTTACTAATATTTAAAGAAAAATCCAAAATTTGAAAATACTTTAATATTTTTAAAGACATAATTTATCAATACTATAATAAATTCAAACTGCTCAAAATAATATTTACTCCTTATTTCATAACCAAGAGTTGCATCTCACACTAATCAAAGTCTGACATATATTGGATTGATCAAATATAAACTAACTGACCTATAATTAATTAGTGAAAATTAGTTGATTGGTTACTTGTGATCATTTAATAGGCTACAATCCATACTATAGACATGGATGGTTGAAAATCCATTGATTGGTTGCTCGTGATCGTTAGGTGGACCGCAATGCATTTGAGACGCCTGGATGGTTGAGAGCATATCAATTATAGCCATTAACCAATGCCATAAAATGGTGATGAATAATCAAGGTATATTATCCATGCTGCTTAGTATAAAGGGCTGCCTCTAATAAGATTTGGACCCACCTTAAGATTGAACCTTTCATATTTAAATGATGCTCAGATATGGTGGGACCAACTCCTATTTGAATCCAAAGGATAGGCAAAGTTGCCCAAATCCATAGAGTTAGAGAAAGATTCTTCTTAAAAGTGTCATTAAAGAGAGATCCATTTTGGAGAGAAAAGAGGAGAGAAGGAATGATTCAGCCCTAGTTAAGTGATTGCAACTCCTTAAGACTTGGATAATGACTCGCTTATCTTCTGGAAGCAAGCAAAAGACAAAATTATCATCAATTCTTATTAAATAAAATCCTTCTTTTTGTGAAAGAACAAAAGAGATTAGGAGGGGCGAAACTGCAAGAAATCAAAATACCCTTGAAAATTTGAAACCTAACCTTTGTTTCCAACAACATAAAAAATGTTGAGGTTGGGGGGGGGGGGGGGGGGGGCGGGGCGGCAATCCCTCCTCAACCTACCCTCCCTCCATTCCTGGTTTGTTCGGTGAGTTCTACTTTTACACTCATCCTTATTTAAGGCTATTTTCTTACATGCATGGTTCCCATTATAACTTCAATTATTCAGCTACCTTATATACAATGTTAATGTACACCTTAATGTCTATCCTTTTCTAATTACATTGTAAGATGAATAAGAATACAATACACTTGTAATACAACTTTAGAGCCCTACAATAGCAGTACATGTATAACTTCACAAAATGGTCAAAGTGTACCAAGGAATTGCAACAAAACCTTCAGCAGCTGTGAGAGAGCACAGCAACCGCATCATTAGCTTCGTTTGGTTGCAGAAATCATGACAAAAAACCCATTCCTCACACATGTGAAGCCCACAAGCCCACATGCTTTGCAAAGGTCTTCCAGCTCGCTTTCAGATATATAAAAGCGATTGCTTGAGGCTCGCGCTATATACTGAATAGAAGAAGCAAAATAATATAAAATGGATACTGACACTTCCATACACATCAAGCTTATGTGCAAGAATCAGAATTCAGAAACCACAGTGACTTTAATCAGAATGAGTAAAGCTGAGACTGATCAAATTATAGCAAAGAAGACGTGCACATTGCAATTTGCTTGGTAGGATGGAAATTCATCATTCTTTAAAAAACTGCATTTGCATGTTAGGGTCACATTCAATATACAAAACATAAGAGCAAAAATGGTGGATTGGTGTCATTTTTGTGTCATGATCATCACCATGCAGGGAAGAACCTCTAAACAAAATAATTATCGTGCAGGAAGTAACTGTTCTACTGCAGTAACTTGCATTTTTTATTTTTCGAGGAATTTGCATGTTTTTCCCCAAACTAACTTCCAGATTAGTCTTATACTCTGTAATATATGCTATAATACAAAGGCACTTTTTATAACCCCAATGTACCTGCATCCAAGTAGATACAATACTGGTATTGGCATTAGATACTGCACCCATATTTGCAAGGTAGAAAGTATCATGTATTCCATTGTTGGAAGGTACGATTCCATATAGCACTATTAGTTTCTTACTTTCGAACATTAAAAATGATAGAAACTAGTTTCTAAATAATAGATATGATGGCCGAATCTGTGTCTGTCTCCTTGATATGAACAGATGCAGAAGTCATATCTCCAATTCCCATACCCATGTCCAAATCCATCTCCGTCTCGGACCATCATAGGATATTTTCATTATATCAAATTTCAACAACAAATCGGAGTTTTAAAAATCATTTTAGCATATCATATTTGCCACGTACTTATTAAATATACACCATGATACATCACATAAATGTTGATACATTGCTTGATATATTCATGTTAAACTACTGGTTCTAATCCTAGAAATTCCAAAAAATCAGGAAAGCTTTCAAAAATAGGAAATGAAAAAAGTTTCATTTACTGAATTATTTGTTTCCATAGAACTATTTTTGAATAAACTATGATTAATTTGATCTAAAGGTAATAAATAAGAAGGGGGAAAGTTCGAATGGTATATGCGTGTTAGACATTGAAGAGCTAGGGTTTAGATCTTAGATCCAAGGCAGTGCAGATTTAGATTTTAGACAGAAGAGATGAAGAATATAATGTAATGAGAGAATATGTAGAAACAGAGATAAGGGGATGTGAAGGTGGGATGCTAAAGGTGGCAGCCCCTCATATCTTTTAACATACTATTTGCAGTTGTTAGATATGTATTCCTCATTATAATATATTTATGTACACTCTAATGCCTACATTCTTGCATATTACAAACTTTTCACTGTCAATCTGTACCTCTACAGTATAGATACACTCCATAAAAAAAGATATATCTATTCATATTTCCCAACAAATTTATCACAAAACCAAGGAAACACAATATGATAATTACCAATATTTTACACAATATAAATAAAAGCTTAAAGTAAAAAAAATAATTAAAAAAAAAATAGACACAAAAACAGCAAAATATTATAATCTTGTATATATGTAAATCTACTATGGGAAGGAATGTATGGATACTCCGAAGAACTATAAACATAGTAATGCTTGCTTGTTAAGAAATGATGACTAACAGGAAAATGTTTCTCAAAAAATTTTCCACCAAATGTATTTTAACCCTTGAAACTGCTAATTAACAACAATCAAAGGGCATGGAAAGAGAACATGCACTTAAGAAATGCTTGAAACCATCGGATGGCATGAGGATTCATATGATTGCACAACTGCTGCAAACAAGGTACACAGTAGATGGCACATAGCTACATGATCAAAACAAGTCAATTCTTTAACCTCTGGTAAGAGGATATTTGATCATTGAAGCTCGGTCCATGACTTCATTTCAGTTTAACCATCTTTTAAATGGCAACCAGAGTGTTAGGAATCATCCATCCATGTAATTTGGCTGAACACTATGGGAAGTGATTCCTATGTTGTGTCTTGTATTCTAGGTATGCTGGATTGGTCCATTGGGTTTGCCAAGGACCAAGCTATGGGTCAGGGTATTTTGGTAATTGTACCGAGTTTTCTTAGAGGCTAAGAAAGAGAGAGTTCTATAGAGCAGGGCTCTCCTAAGCTGCAGCTTAGCTTATCCTAAACTGGAATAGTACTGGTCCCATAAATCAAAGTTAATTATATCTGTTTTTTGCATGATGGAACTGGAAAATCTAATTCTGATTGGATTTATCTTGATTTTAGAGACGATCAACTGGCAAAAAACAACGATAATCAACTTTGATTTGTGAAATCAGCATTGTTTCAACTTAGGAGAGGTGGCCCCATATATATATATATGTGGGAAATGCTCCTATGAGGGTAACTCTCACACTACTATAGGTAGTTGGGGGGGGGGGGTGGGGGGGGGGGTGGTTGTTTTGTCTATCATCATATTTAGGTGGTTGGCATTGGATATGGATCTAATGGGTCCCCCCCTTACTCTTATAGTAGTCTGAGAGTCGGTCTTATAGGAGCATATGCTCCTATGAGAGCATCTCTCATAGGGTAGGGGCCCTCACATCCATATCCAATGCCAACAGCTTAAATGTGAGGGCCCCCACTCCTATCTTTCATAGTAAGATGAGAGATGCTCTCATAGGAGCATATATATATATATATATATATATAGGGAGATGCTCCTATGAGAAATATCTCTCACCTTAAATGAGAGATTGGGTGGGAGGCCCTCACATCCATATCCAATGCAAACAACTTAAATGAGAGGGCCCCCACCCCTATCTCTCATATAAGGTGAGAGATATCTCTCATATGAGCATCTCCCATATATATATATATATATAAATATAATGTTAAAGAGTTAGGTTTCTCTTTGGCCATGGACGTAAGAACATCATTAAAACACGTAAATCGTCATGTGTTTTCTCTTTCTTGATCGTTAAATGCAGATATTCACACTTCCGCATACACGGCACAACACTGTCCATGATCTTAATAGAGGTAACATCTATACATATGTTCTTTGGCTATGAAGAAGGTGATAATATAAATCTAAATATAAAAAAAAAAAGACTATAATAAACATTTATGCCACATTTTAGGGTGCTTTAGTACCCCCAAGATGATGATGGATTAGATACAGTGACACCAAGCTTTTGGGCAGTTTGGGAAAACCAGAAGCACAACAGATCAGATGTAGGTTTTCTGCTTTTTCCACCCAAAATGGATATACAAAACAGAAGCAATTGATGATATAAATTTGGACATATTCCCATCATACCAACTTTCTCAGGACTTCCTAAAACATTCATAGTAAATGTAAAGTTGATCAACATTTGCCCAATACCTGGCTTAGAATCCTCAAAATTGGAACTGGGACAAGTGTTACATCAAGAATGAAAGTTGTAGCAACAAAAACCCCTCCAGGTCTCAGTATGCGACTTATTTCTGCTACCTACAAAACAAAAAATTACCAAATTACAGAATGCATTGCTAATTTTCCAAATTACAGAAAACATTCTAAATTCAGTATGCACTCATTACAGTTTCGAGTAAGTAAAACTTGATACTGCAGATCACAAGCTGACTGTAAACATGAATTACAAGATATCCTTGTGCTTCAGTTTGTGCATGTTGAGCCCATGGAGAAGATATCCAGATTATTGATTGATGGGGTCTGCCATGGATAAATCTGCTCTTAGAACAAAACAGATTGGAATACCCTAGCCATCAATCTTTTTTATAGAATGCAGATAGTTGCTGGTGTTCTTTGTTTACTGTTTATTCGCAGCCCAATAGGCCTTTGATGAGTGGTTTCGTAATTCTGTATCATTCTATAGTTTTTTTTCAAAAAAAAAAAAAAAAAAAAAAAGCAATTTACGAGGACCAAGAATGAGAACCAAATGTGCTTAGCCAGACCAAAACGCAATGGAGAACATGCACAAAATAATATCAGTTACAAAAGGGAAACCAGCAGCTTAAAATATGATTTTTCGTTCTACTCTCTTGATAGATGACCTCATAAAGGTAGTAATACTTACAGCAGAAGATGGCGATGGCCAACAGTGCAATGCAGCACCAGCATGTACTGCATCAATGGAACTTGAAACAAATGGGAGTCTAGAGATATCAGCCCTAACCAAGGTTAAGTTCCTGGAAGAAAGAAATATAGTTATTAGATAGAAAAGCACCAAAGATATGTTCCAATCCCACCTTTTGGAATGGATACAGGTCTCCAATAGCTGTCTAGGTGTGCAAGTGTACAACTCCTCTTGTATCATAGACTGGAAAAGTTCATTACAACTCTACCATGTTGCCAAAGAATAAGTTTACAAATTCTATTAAAAAAAGCTTAAAAACAATAAAAACTTTATAAACCTTCAGAACATTCACTTAGATCTGAAAATGGTCAATTATTAATATGTATGTTTTCATCAAATTCAAGCTTTTAACCATTCTCATCTTCTTCTTCTTCTTCTTCTTCTTTTTTTTTCTCTTTTTTCCATGAAGAATACATTCTCCATTAATTTGAACAACGCAATTAGTGAAATAAAAAACTATAAAATATAGGAAAAAAAAAAAAACAGAAAGATAATATTACTAATTTACTATTGAGTTAAAAACTTATTCCATTATATTCTTCTTCAATTTCAACTGTACTGCTCTTGCTGTTCAGCTTCAATTCATTAATCCCGGCGGCCTGATTTGAGCATTTCATGCATTAAGCTTCCAGGAAGTCACCAAAAACTTCAAAATATCCAAGGTATAACCCTCAAAAAGGTGAAACAAGTGACTACAATGCAATTCATTTGAAACAACTAAGTTCCTCCATCAGTGACCAGATAGAACTGAATCAAAAAAACTCACACGGGCCATCCCAGTAGCCCCGTACCAACTTATTTCAAATGAGATTTAATTCCATCGGCAGATGGAACACATTGAATCTAACAATAGTCTAAGGTTCATATCAAAGGCAACTTGATGAAATTGGAAGTGGATACAAAAAAGTAGGTTAAATTATCTCATTCCCTCTTCAAAGAAGATAAAATACTTAATTTTGAAGATATATCAATGTGAGAATATTATTGTATCTGCAATACTTGCTGAAGTCCTAAAAAGATGTATCATTGATGTTATACATGTATAAAATATATACTAACATCTATTCACATTATATGCATTACACAATGTAAAGTAATAATTTCAAACAGAAGAGAAGTACTACTCTGTTGGAATGTTATCCTTTTTGATAAACTCGTCACACTGCCGAAGCATATTCTCTGAAAAGTCCAAAGCAACCACATGCGAATACATTCCACTCTTAGAAAAAAGCCTTGAAAACATCCCACTCCCACAGCTTGCATCAACAATGGTTCCACCCACAGTGGGCTGAAGGTAACTTCTGGCCATTTCAAACTGTAATGAAGTTATGCGCATGAAAATATATATACACTTGCAAATAGAGTAATGGGACCAAATCAATGTGCAAGTAAAACTGAATGGGATAAAGATCATAACCAAACAAGGGAAATCAAGCAGATTTTTCAAAAAAAAAGTAGAAGTGATGATGCAAAAGAACCATGTTCATAAAGAACTGATACTAATATGATGAAACAGCCACTACCATAGCGCTGCTTGTACACCCATCCATTATAAATAAATATGTATAGATATAAGATAACATAAACTAAATATGTATAGATATAAGATAACATAAACTAGCGAGTATACCACACTAAATTTCATACAAAGCACTTCTGTAGAGTGTCGAATATTCAATAGACAATCAATTTTCAAATCTGCTTCATGCTTGCACCTGTATTTTATGGCTTCTATTTGTAAAATAGAAGCCATAAAGAAATTCCCCCATGTCTATGTAATCCTAGAATTCTGCAATGAATTTCCATTTCATGGTGCTGTGGAAAAGAAATCCACCCTCCACCACCCCCACCCCACGCGCCCCGCCCCCCCCCCCCCCCCCCCCCCCCCCCCGCCACACATACACACACACAAAAAAAAAAAAAAAAAAGGTTCTATGCGGACTCGTTGGGACAAGGTTTTTATGATGATGATGAGTTTTCCATGCACTCAAAGAAAATCAATCCAAAATTTTCCTTTTCCCCTTGCGGAAAAGCACCACACTAAGACACATAAAAGTGGCGCCCAAGGAGAATTGGAGCGTAGCACTGGGGAATCGTCAACTAACACAAAGGTACCCTCGGCTTAAATCAACTAGAGGGACCCACTTTGTTAAATCCAAATTGCTGCCTTTGATTGGTGGTGAGCCAAATTTAACTCCAATTGGAGCAGGCCCTACCATCAGATTCATCATCATCATCAAAGCCTTGTCCTAACTAAGTTGGGGTCAGCTACATGAATTATGTTTCCCCATCCCAATCTATCCTGGTAGAAAGAACCAAAAGGTTTTGTTTTATTTTTATTATTTTGAAGTCCATGTGATGCATTTATACTAGTAAAGGCCTATGGATGTATTTGCTTTGTACATGTTCCTAGAATTCAGAGACAAATTGAGTATCAAAACTATCAAGTGCATTTCTTAGGACTTCCAATTCTGAAAAAGGATATAAAGAATACATGGTAGAAGTGTCAAAAAGTTTAGCCATATGGACATAACCTTTTCAAAAAAAATGTTCCTTTCTATCTAGGGGTGCACAAAAAATCCGTCAATCTGTAAATCCGATCCGATCCGCAAATTTTTATTAGATCCAAAGGCAAACGGATTGGTAACGGATTGAGAATTTTGTAATCCGTTAGCAACGGATCGGTGGCGGATTCCACACTCAATCTGCAGATTCAATCCTATCCGATCCGTTGACATTAAATATAAAAAAACATATATATAAGGGGTCTAAATATAAATTAAGAAAAAAAATTTATGGGTCAAAATGTAATTTTTTTACATGTTTGATATTTTTCTTTTAACATTAGATTGAACAGATTAATCCGATCCGATCCGATCCAGTCCGGTCCTCCACGGATCAGATTTTAACAGCCACGGATTGGTGACGGATTCCAAATCCGTCAATCCGTAGTTAACGGATTGGTGACGGATTTGGCCCAATCCGCACCAATCCGATCTGTGTACACCCCTACTTCTATCCTTCTAAAAGTAAGGGCCTTTCCAATCTATATCTTCTTCAAAGAGAATAAGAGTGATAACATAATTTTTCCCATGCTTGTCGTTCCTAGAAAATGCTGATAACAGTACTAACCAAGTTACTTCAAATTGTGATTTCCCTCCACAACAAACAAAAATCATGAATAAATACACTTGATGGAAAAATATAGAAGAGTCTTCATCTAATCAAGCACGACCTCCAGAAGTAGTTCATGAATGATGAACCAATTTCTTCAAATGTCTTCTTTTAGAGACTGTTGCAGGTCACCTGTGCCGATTGAGTCTCACAATGGTGTTCATGGTGATCTCCCCACTGCCTTATGCAAAGGGAGGAGTGCATATATATTGAGTATCCAATCGATTACTTTCTTTCATATAAGTTCAACTAAACTATTTATCATGCTTTCTTGTCTTCTAATTCTTCTGTTCATATTCCTTCAGTGTTCGTGAAGCTCTTTCACATCAAAAGTGGAAACAGATCATGATTGATAATATGAATGCTCTTGAGAAAAGTCAAACTTGAGAGCTTGTTAAGTTGCCAAATGGAAAACGTGCAACTGAATGTAAAGCAAACTCAATGGCAATATTGAAAGATATAAGATCAAGCTTGAAACAAAAGATTTTACATAGGCTCAGGAGATTTATTATCATGAGACATTTGCACAAATTGCAAAGTTAAACTTTGTTCGAGTTTTATTATTTCCTGCAACAAACATGTCACGTCCGTCTCAGTTGGATGTTAAAACTTCATTTTGAATGGAGATTAAAAGGGAATAGTGATATAGCTCTCTGCCTCCCAGTCTTATTCCATCACACCCTGGGGTCGTTTGCAAGTTAAAGAAATCTATGGCCTCAAAAAGCCCACTCCTGCATGGTTTGACAAATTTAGTCAAGCCATGTTGAGTTCTAGATGTTCTTGGAGCCATGATCATAACTTGTTTTTCAAGCGGTGTGTCGGTATAACAATAATAATTGCTTACATTGTAGGTATAACAAAAATAATTGTATCGATGATATTATTGTAGATATAATTCAACTAAAGTCCAGTCCCTAAAAGATTTTCTTGGTCGTGATTTGCCACTAAGGTCCTGAAAATATTAATTCTTTTTATTGTTTTTTTTTTTTTTTTGGACATTGAATTGGCTCATTGATAAGTACACAAAATTGTAGTTTTAATTCAATATTTCATGTGAACTTGTGGACTTAATTAAAGTAAAATGCATCGAATTAACTGTTTTTTTACAAAATCAAGCAAATGGTGTTTCATGTTTGAATTTAAGTCAAAATCACCAAAATATTTAGAAAAATGCATGTTTTGGTGAAACTATCAATTTCTGCATTATAAACTATCACTGCTCATAACTTTTTATTCACTTGTGAAACGACATGATTTCTTCGCACCACGGTGTAGAGCACGAAAAATCAATGAACATGGTATATTCATGTGCTATCATATGGTGTCAATTGGCACCATGCATTAGCACTATTCTTTATGATAAAAAAAAAATTTATTTCTGAATTAAATTTGATTGTTCTGTAGGAAACCTTGGGAATTGGGGCCCGCAAGAAGTGGAAAATCAATAGAGAAGTAAGAAAAATTGAAGAAGACTCACCATGGGACCCACCTTCCTTGGGCGTGAATCCCAAGGTAGGGGGCGGCCGGGGTGGGACCCATTATTGTTGCAAAAAATTCAGAATTTCAGTCCAAGTTTTGAGAGGGTTCCTTGCAAGATTCAAATTCAAATTCAAAGGCAAAGAAGGAAAGAAATCCAAGACTTGTAGAGCAAGAGTCCAACGAAGAAAAAAAGAAAAAGAAAAAAATAAAGCAAATTGCAAGATGATGAAGGACGTCCAAGCCATGCCAATTCAAAGAGTTGCACGCCCAACAAGGAAGGGGGGGTGGGGGGTGGGCACCCCATTCCAAGTTGCAACAATTCAAATTTTCAGATTTGGATATTTTTCTCTTAGGATCAAGTGGGGCTCAAGTGAAGAAAGTTTCAAGCCATGAAGAATTCTAAAAGTAGGAGAATCTTGGCAAGCAACTCAATTTAAATTCAAATTTAAAAGAGCCCAAGATTCTTCTTCCAAGTTTCCAGAAATTATCTACAACTGAGATCCAAATCAACTAAGATTTTCAAAATTTGAAAATATTCAAATATCGGAATTATCCAAGGAGTGGACGTCCACACCATATTATTCCAAAATTTCACACGTCCACCCCACTCCTCCCAACTTTTACAACAAATTTGATTTTTCCGATTTGAAATTATTTCAAGCCTACATGGGGCCCTTTCACTAGAGAAGTAAGCAAATCAAGAAGATAATGATAGAGCCCAATTTGAAAGAATAGTTGTGCAGAAATTTCAAAGAGGAAACATTATCCAAGATGAGTAAAAATCTCTTCAAAAATTGCCAAGGAAGTTCCAAAATTGTTGGATAAATCCAAACTTTCCAAGATTTGAAAAGTTTCAAAACAAGAAATTTATCCAAGATATAGACGTCCACCACATAGAGTTTCAACTTTCAACACATCTCGCATCCACCCAACCCCTCCCAAGTTTTGCAACAAATCTAATTTTTCAGATTTGAAATTATTTCAAGCCAAAGTGGGGTCCACGAAATTTGCAACAAAGTTATTCTCTCCGGTTGAAGATAATTTCCATACATGGGACCCAAAATAGAAGTCTCCAAGCTCCCAATCAAGATCAAATTAGAAGCCCTGCCTTATAGACTTTTCACTTTCGAGAATTACTTTCTTCCATAATTTCACCATAAGTTTCATTAGATGAAAGATCTACATTTACAATGGAAATATGAACTAACCTTATCTTAATGATAATGATAACCTAATATCCTATCAATCCTAGTAATCAAAACAAACAAGTATACGGTTTCTTCAACATATCGTAACAGCATTTTGTTATCTCCAACATTCCCCCTCAATGACATGATCTTTTTGGAGAAAAGATCTGTGATTGGTAACATGAAAATAAACTGATCTCTAAAATAAGAAAAAAATATGGTAAATATCTTACAAAACCGATCATCATGTCTTCTTGGTGATCGTCGTTTGTCCGTGAATCCATCACTGTCGCAACCCACTCCTTTTTGAGTCTGTCGGTGCCGGTGTCCCACTGGATTAGATCTGTCGCGATTTCTTCTAGAAGCTTCAATCGTGCAATTTTGATGAAGATGTTGAGATCGTGCAATTTGGTGGATTAGATCTTCACTCACCTCCAATCTTAAGGTTCTTCTCCTCTTTGAACCCTGTCGTGAGAAAGAGAGATGAAAATCCCATTGTCTTTCACTATTACTAGTTTTTTCTCTCTATAAAGTGCCTTTTTGACTCCTTTACATAGATAACTTGTTTTCCAAGCAAGAAGAAGAAAGGAACGAAGAGATAATAAATATATGGATTTGGGGGAAAATGAAGAGGAAAAAAGGAACGAAGAGATGGGGTTCGGTGATGGAGTGATTGGTTTCAAAGAATTCTTTGGTAGAGATGGCTCGATTGAGAGAAAAGGAAGGCAGAGGGCGGGAGAGAATGGGTAGAGGGCAGGTCTTTTTTTGCTCTTTTTTAGACGAGATGAACGAAAAAATTGGGTTCTGGTTTATGAAAACAAATGTCGCTAAAAATGCAACAACTAAGGGGAAAGGCTTTTTGCACTTAATTGATGTGGTTTTATCCCATTTTTGACATAGTGCCACTTATATAACTAATGGGCCATCTCTCTTAAGGATATAAAGCCCAAGAAAGTGCTTTTTGGGCCCTAAACTCATGAGGAGTTAAAACACGCAATATCACGCTCCCATTTCGTAAAATGGGGATTATGCGTGAGATTAGGTTATCCTTATCCTTAAGATAAGGTTAGTTCATATTTGCATTATAAATGTGGATCTTCCATCAAATGAAACTTACGGTGAAATTATGGAAGAAAGTGATTCTCGAAAGTCTATAAGGCAGGGCTTCTAATTTGATTTTGATTGAGAGCTTGGAGACTTCTATCTTGGGCCCCATGTCTGGAAATTATCTTCAACTAGAGAGAATGGCTTTATTGCAAATTTCGTGGACCCCACTTTGGCTTGAAATAATTTCAAATCTGAAAAAATCAGATTTGTTGCAAAACTTGAGAGGGGTTGGGTGGACGCAAGATGTGTTGAAAGTTGAAACTCCATGTGGTGGACGTCCATAGCTTGGATAAATTTCTTGGTTTGAAACTTTTCAAATCTTGGAAAGTTTGGATTTATCCAACAATTTTTGGAACTTCTTTGGCAATTTTTGGATAGATTTTTGCTCATCTTGGATAATGTTTCCTCTTTGAAATATGCACAACTATTCTTTTCAAACTGGGCTCTATCATTATCTTCTTGATTTGCTTGCTTCTCTAGTGAAAGGGCCCCACTTAGGCTTGAAATAATTTCAAATCGGAAAAATCAAATTTGTTGCAAAAGTTGGGAGTGCGGTGGACGTGTGAAATTTTGGAACCATATGGTGTAGACGTCCACTCCTTGGATAATTCCAAGATTTGAATATTTTCAAATTTTGGAAAGCCTAGTTGATCTGGATCTTAGTTGTAGATAATTTTTGGAAACTTGGTGGAAGAATCTTGGGCTCTTTAAAATTTGAATTTAAATTGAGTTGCTTGCTTGCCAAGATTCTCCTACTTTTAGAATTCTTCATGGCTTGAAACTTTCTTCACCTGGGCCCCACTTGATCCTAAGAGAAAAATATCTAAATCTGAAATTTTGAATTGTTGCAACTAGGAATGGAGTGCCCCCCCACCTTGTTGGGCATGCAACTCTTTAAATTGGCATGGCTTGGACGCCCTTCATCATCTTGCAATGGACGCCCTTCATCATCTTGCAATTTGCTTTATTCTTTTCTTCCTTGGACTCTTGCTCCACAAGTCTTGGATTTCTTTCCTTCTTTGCCTTTGAATTTGAATTTGAATCTTGCAAGGAACCCTCTCAAAACTTGGACTGAAATTCTGAATTTTTTGCAACAATAATGGGTCCCACCCCGGCCCCCCTACCTTGGGATTCATGCCCAAGGAGGGTGGGTCCCATGGTGGGTCTTCTTCAATTTTTCTTACTTCTCTATTGATTTTCCACTTCTTGCAGGCCCCAATTCCTAAGGTTTCCTAGTTAACAATCAAATTTAATTCAGAAATAAATTTTTTTATCAAAAAGAATAGTGCTAATGCATGAGTCCAATTGACACCATATGATAGCACATGAATATACCATGTTCATTGATTTTTCGTGCTCTACACCGTCGTGCGAAGAAATCATGTCGTTTCATGAGTGAATAAAAAGTGATGAGCAATGATAGTTTGATAATGCAGAAATTGATAGTTTCACCAAAACATGCATTTTTCTGAAATTTTTGGTGATTTTGACTTAAATTCAAACATGAAAGACCAATTGCTTAATTTTTTAAAAAAAAATTAATTCGATGCATTTTACTTAAATTAAGTCCAAAAGTTCACATGAAATATTGAATTAAAAGTGCAATTTCATGGACTTATCACTCATTCTTCATGATTTTGGTCAACTCAATGCTTATCCATTTGATAATCCAATTAAACAAAATCATAGACTCAAGCTAGATTGTGGTGACTCTTTGTCAAATCTTAGTCTTTATAACTAGTTGTTGAATAAGCTCCTAGATTTATCAATTGCTCAACCAAATATCTCAAATGTGGTTAGTGTTGCTAGTCAATTTATGCATGAACCAGGATGGAAAGAACAAGGCATCTCAATGTAGAATGGATAAGGACCTGTCCAACAAGATCCATCAGAAGCAGGCCTGACCCAAACTTAGCCCATGAACAACTTAGCCCGTGTAGGATCTAGTTAGATTGGGTCAACATTGTATATTAATTTCTTCCTTTCTTGGCTAGATTGTATTCTCGTTATTTAGACAGATGATTTCATTAAATCTGTAATGGCCTCAATTAGGCCCTGGTTGTAGCCATTCATATGGCAAGCAAGTGTATACATATAGTAGTTGTCTTTCTCAATAATACAGAACAATGAGTGGAGAATTCTCCCCTTTCATATGATCTAGTTCTCTCCTTCCTCTGATCACATTCACACTCACCTATTGCAGTACATCGTATACTTTATTACTTGAAGAAGTCTTCAGGACTTGGCTTATTATATCCTAATCATGTTCATCATAATGTCGAGTTTTCTTTGATGCTGATAGAGCTAATTTGTACGATGATAAAAAGATCTATCACTGGATAATGTTCTTTGGTGGTTGAAAACTTTTGTTACATGGAAAAATAAGAAGCATCTGGTAGGTAGATCAAGTGCCAAGGCTTAATAAAGGAAATGTAGAGAAATACAACTTACAACAAGGGAGTTTTCATATTTTATTTTTCATTTCTCATTTGGGTGTTTCTATTGTTACGTGATACACTGATACTTGAGGGGGTAAATGTAATTTTGTACAATATAAATACAAGTTGTGAGGGTGACAGCCAGCATAAAACTTTTGTCATTGTCACAACTACAACATGAATTCTGAGATGGCAAAATAGAATTCATATAGCGGAACCCCGACATACATAATCATCATGACAATTATTATGATTAATACAAGTTGTAGGGGGATCATATACAAGAATATATATCGTCCAGCCTCTTCTCTCTTTTGCTTAAATTACTTTTCTTCTTCCTCTTTTTCCTTTTAATCTGCTCATCCATTCTCTTCAATCCCCCCACCCTGTGATACACCAACACACAGCAGTTTTTTTATTTCTTTTTTTTATTTTATTTTATATATCCTCTGTGTATGTGTGATGCACAGATACACATGTCCTGTGTCCAAATTACATAGGCATAGATGAATCAGTTCAAGAGTTTTCTTTCCAAGCAAAAATGCATGAGCAAAACAAGGGAACATCACATCACCTCCTTCTCTGGACCAGGAAATCCACCCCATATAAAGTTTTGACGCCAGCCCCTCTCATACAGAAATGAAACTAGAGGATTCCTGCTTCAATAAATTTCCTGTGTCGATGAGTAAGAAAATTCCAGTTGAAAGGACTTTTTCATCTTTCTTTGCAATTGACTTACTGTTATAAAACCAAACGTACAAACTATACAGAAGGTAGACATATATATAAGACATGGATTTAATCAATAAAAGACATCTTATGGGACCAGAGACAATTGATGCTGTTCAGCCAATGCCAAATTGCCAACCATATAAAGCATCATGTGAACATGAGTTATTGATGCAATATAAAAGGGGATCAACTGATAGATCCAAATTAATAAAATCTGGTCAGAGTGGACTCAGTTTAGGTTAGTACAGATTGACTTGGACCAATTTGCCTGACCCTGGTCTAGCATGTAAATTCAAAAACACCAAATTTATCTTCCAATGCAAGTTTCAGCAGCGCCAGAGTAAAACCAATAACAAATACTTCCAATTCTGGAATTAACAATAACGTATACTTTCCAGTAGTTTTGCAGGAATTTTCCCAATACCAAACTCTAATTAATCTGACTCCCCTCCAAATAATAAGACTACCATGCAGAAAACCTCACACATGGCTTTATGAATTAACCCACCAATTCTTCAATGCCCTTGCAACAAAATGGGCAACATAAGACTCTAATAATATACACAAGTATTTATTCTCCATAAAATTGGAACCAGATGCAAAAAGCCCCCGACCCAATTGTTTACATTCAATAAGAACCCGTTTGTTTCATGTAATTGAAGTTCGAGGAATTTTAAGAAATGTATCTCTAAGAGTGGCTAAAATTGAAAAAAATAAAGGTGATTATCCATAAATGGGAATAAAATAATCTCCCCTTAAAGGGAAATTAAGGAGCGATGGAAACTGATTTACAAGGGCAATGGCTGGGTTCATTTTCCATCTCCCCTGAATTCATTTTCCATTAAGGGCACATTTGTGCATGGTCTTTTCCACTAAAATGGAACAGAAACATCCAAGATTTTCGGCACTTGGTTGTTTACTGCACAAAGACTCTCCACAGAAAATCGCTATTTATTAGCTATTTTCCCGTGCACAAGTGGAAAGTGGAAACACGTGTCCGACCTCTCCTCCACAGACTTCCGTTTCCGCAGAAGGGTTTCCTCTTCCATGAAGTTACACAAACAAGCCCTAAAGAGGAGATTATTTGATTTCCAATTATGGAACTTCACCTTAGTTTCTTCAATTGAGCCACTTTTAGGGCCCTCTTGTGTGGAGGTTTTTCTAACAGGAATTCCATATGTAGTGAACTCCCGACAGCAATATCAGGTGCTATCGCTCTAGCATTTGGAATTGGAATTCCCTATTTTAATGGTGATATACCAAAAAACAGCCCTGTGAAATGTCGCATTTTCCCTGTAAAGAATTCCCCGAATTCTAGTTTCCAAAATCCTACTATGTACCTGAACATTTGAGAAAACAGGTAGGGAATTCCTAAGACCCTCATACAGGAATTCTCACAGGCCCTAATATTTTCTTAGAATTCCTAGGAATTCAATTCCTATGCAACCAAATAGGTCCTAAACGTGTTGTATTCTCTATTCAATAGAAGACCTAATGACAATGAAAAGGTGATCTCCATACAGTAGTGAGTACCCACCAGGCTAGAAGTAAAGGAAGAAATGTCGCGCAAATCGGGTCCACATGAACTAATTGCACAATCAAGGTGTAAGTCAATACCGATCGAAATGGAGAGATAACTTGTATCAAATTCTTCAATTTTGGTATTCCAATCAATAATAATCCAGGAATTATCCTTACATCACTTATGAAGAAATCAAATCAAACTCATAATGAATCTAGACTTATAACAGTTAGTGAAACTAAATCCTAGTGATTGAGGGAAATCTAACAAATTTTACTGAACTGAGATTCTTAAACATCTATAAGAAAAGGGAAAGAATTAACTAAAATAAAAGGCCATGTCTGGAAATTGCTTGCAACCATTCACGCTGCTGCCACAGGTTCAGACAACCCATCTGGGGGGCACCATGTGGGCCATGATCTCACTTAGACTCAGACCAGATCCTAGAGGATGTGGTTCTGCAGCAATTATTATTGCTTGCTATTATTATTGTTACCTAATTATATTGTATAAGGCTGCCATTTGATGGAAGGCACAATATTCCAAGGTTTCCTCTTTCTGCAATGAAAAGCAAATTCCAATGCTGAATCTTGGAGCACTTCTGCATTTGAAAGACCATGAATAATAAAACTAAACTATTATGATATTAAAAGGCCAAAAAGCATGGCAGTACTTGTCTTTTCTAAATGCACCATTATAAAGAAATTATATAAGATGCCCAACTTGATTGCAAAACCAGTCTGTGAGGTCCATATTAGACACATCATTAATAATCAGGGATGAAACATAATCTTAAATTAGATATAACTAACTATTTAGTCCACAAATAAAACTACAATACACTAATTACTGTCCTTTCTGACACTTCTAAAACAACTTTCTAAATAATCCAGTACCTGAAAAGTTCTGTTGAAATAGGCACAGATTCACCATATGCCTTTGAACCACTAGAAACTGTAAGGTCAAGATAAACATCGTTGTTGAAGTAATCCTTCTTGCAAGTGCAGCACTGAAAACTAGACCCAGATGTAGATACTCTGTAGTAGATAGATCCAATGCAGAATGAGTAAATGATTAGCCCACTGCTACATTGAAAATCTTATACATAAAAAGAACAAAAAAAAATCTTGGTGTATCTGTAATATAAATTAACCTAAGAGAGAACTTAAGAATACAAGGAACTTACTATATTACTCTGGATCCATCATAAGCATAGTTTCCTAGAGCCCAAGTTTTGTTCATGTGAGCCCACAATCCACCAATACTTGGGTGATGCAGACCCTTGATATAATAAATTGCCCACCATAGATAGAACATGCTCCATGATTCCAGTTGCAAAGATCCTAACACTAACAGTCCTACCATTCCTTTTAAATTCTATGCTGAATCTGGAGCATTGTTCCATTTTTCCAACCATCAATTTACAAGCCATTGCTCAAAGGTTTAGGATGCGTACTGGCAACTTCACTACTAAGGTGAGTGAAGCCTCCATTTATCGTACATTAAAAAACAAGGGGTCATATCAAATGTACAAAATTTCAAAATTCCCCTTTCATCTAAAAAAATGTCAAAAAGCAACGTTCTCGTGCCACTAATAGACGAAAACTCATCTACTTTTTACCCAAAAGGTCAAAAAGAATTCTTATGAAGCCACTGAAAACAAAATTCCATTGTACTATAATTAGACCCCTCAAATTTTATTCTCTCTTGATTTAAGGTTTCACCTCACTTCACTCCACACTTAATTTTGCCAAACAAGCCAGAGTCTGGACCACTGAACCATGGGCCTCACTTTTAGATACTCAAAAGCCAATAATACTATGCATATAATCATGACAAAGGTTGTAGGATTCCTTCTTAACAATACATTACAAATGAAAAAAGGCTCATATTTAATGAGGTCATAGTAATTAACTTAAACTTACACTGTTAGGTCTGTATCACCATTCTGGATGAAGGGGTTGTAACAAATTGGACAAGCTAAAATATTCATGCCAGTATTGATCTTTCCATCCACAATAGGATCCTAAACAGAAAAACAAAATCATGGGATGAAGATTAAACACGACCAAGATACTTTAAAATCATATTATGTTATCTTCTTTCTCTACCAAAAATAACAAACGTATAGTATCCTTTCTGCATAAGAGATTACAGGAAAAGAGATTACAGGTTTGGTTTGGACGGTGGCGATTGCAGAAGCACGAATGAGTGTAGGGAAGAGATGGCGTGTGAGTCTGAAGGTGACGATTGGAGGTCTGATGGAAGAGAGAGTCTGAGTCTGACCCGAAAGGAAGAACCCCACGATGCTGCTGCCCACGGCTGCCATTACTCTTTCTCTCTCTCTCTCTAACTAGGATTCTGTAAAAGGGAAATAGAGTGAAGATTCTCTGATTCTGTGAATATAAAACGATTAGTGGAGCCCATCTGGAAATCCTAGCCCACCAATAGATAGTGGTTAAAACTGGGCCAGGGCCCATCCGTGACTGGGCCGGGCCTGGTCACTGTCGACTTCCGTGCTGGCCCATGGGCTTCCTCTTTTTTTAACACAGAGCACCGCAGACCTAGGAAGAAAGAAAAAGTCTCTCAAATAATATTAGAAAGAAGAATTCTCTCGTTATTTTTTTATTTTTAATAACGAAAGCTGTGCCGGCCCTTTGGGCCGGACTGATCCCTATGGGCTCAGGGGAACGGGGTAAATCCCTTGTGGCCTCAGTGTGGTAGTGCACTTTCAAATTCTGAGGGGACATTTTGTAGACATAGAAGAATCCTCTAAACAAAGGATTCTCTCCATCTTCAAAGCACCAACACTTCCTCACATAGGATTCCTGATGAGAGTGTCAAGTTTGGATAGAGGAAGGATTCCTACAATATTCTAGTGTATGGACGTTTTTATAAATATCTCAAGATATAGTAATGAACAACGGTTGAAATTTGGTCACGTTACTGTGTTTGACCTTCCCGAACTAATGACCGGTTCCGATCATGATTTTGAACTCCACATAAACCAAAAATTTGGGAAAAATGGATTATTTTTATTCCCGTTTTCACTATAGTGTAAACGGTCAAGACGTTTTAGCACATATCTCGAGATATAAGAGGAATCAACTGCTAAAATTTGGTCACCTTGCCCTTTTTGACCTTCCAGAGCTAATGGCTGGTTCCGATCTTGATTGTGAACCCCACATAAATTGAAAGATTGGGAAAAGTAGACTATTTTTATTCCGTTTTCAATATATATAGTGTAAACGGTCAGGAAATTTTGGCACATATCTAGAGATATAAGAGGAGTCAATCGCTGAAATTTGGTGAGGTGGCTATTTTGGAGTTTGGAGTTGTTAAAGGTGACTAACGGTTTGGATTTTGATTATGGGACCCAAAAGGTACATTTCCAAAGCAAAAACTTATTAATCTCACATTACTGCCCTATGTGATGTAACGTTACTGTAACTCCGCCTTTCTTCCCTTGCGAGGATTCAACGCGTCCGAAAGGGGCTGGTCCGACCTGAAGAATAATCAGAAGAGCTGATTTTATCCGTCTGTTTTCTTCAAATCCACGCCCAGCCAAACATGGGAAATCCACCATCGCGCAAAAAAAAAGGGAGAAATCCTTTAGGGATGACCGTCGCCAAACGTGCCCTCAAGCTCCGAGGGCAAACCGTGGTCCTAGGCCAACTAAGCTACCCCTCAGGATTAATTCTCTCATTAATTAAGAAAGTATCATTTAATTAAGATGTCTCAATCAAAATGAAAGATCATTTCAATCAAATTGTCTTGAAGTCTCTCAAATCAATTGAATAAAACGATTGAGCCTCTCAATCAATTAAGCAATTCCATAATAATACAATTATCAAAAATTTTGGAAATCTCTCAAAGCTCTCCATCAATTAAGAAAAATTCACTCAATTAAAATGTCTCAAATATGTTAATCGATTCCACAAAAACGCCACTAGCCACCCAATGCTGTGCTGGGCCATATTGGGCCTGGACGGCCCGACCCAGTTTTCATCTCTTATAAATAAGACTGAACCACCATGCCATGTCATCATATAGTTTTCAGGATTCCTGAGCTCAAGTCCAAATCCTCGATCACAAATTAAAAGATAGGGGGTGCAAAACGGTCAAAAACCCATTTGGGAGGGACTGGTTGGCTTACATGGGCCATTCCAAGTTGTGTTGGGCTAGGCTGAGCCTGGGTGGCGCAACCCAATTTTCATCCTTTACTAAAGTTTTTTTGGATCCCCAAGCTTGAGTCCCAATCCTTTGTCGCAAATATGATAGATGGCTAAAACTCTATCGAAAGGCCCATGTGATGATAATTCTGACCATTCGAGATGAATCTCATACCCTCAATTGATAGGTCGTCAAATTTAAGTTGACATGGAGTGAGTCCTGGCTATAAAGTTCAAAGGGGAGGTCATCTCATTTGATCGAATAACTTGCTCAACCTTGTAAGACAACCTCTTGGTAGTGGGAACATTGTAAATGGGCCCTTTGTGTATCATTGTTAATGTATGAAATGGCCCACACCATAAGGAAGCAGCCATGAAGATGGCTTGTATAATACATTAAAAACTATGGCCACACTACATTTGATTTTGAACAAACAAAAGCCAGTGTTCTGATATTATTTTTTTTTATTGCTATCGAAAGGTTCCGATCCCTTTGAGCTGGATTAATCCCTCCAGGCCCAAAGGGAAGCCAGGTAAACTCTCCTGGAGCCCCAGTATGGTAATGCAGTTTCGAACATACAACCTCCAGATGCAAACTGTGATCCTAGGCTAACTTAGCTACCCCTTGGGGTTAGTGTTCTGAGATTATTAAAAGATCACTTATGTCAGGTAAATTCTCATTTTCCATCTTGGTTTTCTTTTGTACATTGACTAACCTTTCTAGAGCCACATAATTTGACCCCATCATCCTGCTCGATATGATAAAACCCTTTGTGGATGGGCCTGGCAATGGTGGTCACATTTATTAAGATGGACCCCCTCTCGATAAACCATTCCCCATTTAGAACTCTACCTGAAAAAACTCTAATTCTTTTTTTTTTTTTTTTTTATGTTCATGACCTACAAAAGGTCCATGTAGAGTGGACATATTCATTGGGAGGCTATAGATGATCATAGGTTCATCATCATCTTAGCCTTATCAATCTAGGATTGGTTTCTAAGCTTCTTATCCAAAGAGAGGCACATCTAAACTTTGTTAGAGCTTTAGACACAGAGAGGCTAGTTGCTCTAGTCAAATGATGCCTGTTACAAGGTATTTACGCATCTGCAAAAAGGTTTTACCTTTTAGTAAAATGAACCTAAACATTGTAAGATGAGCACTAGACAACCAATATTTCAATTTGGAATGCTGGATTCTTAATAGGTGGGAGGTGAGCATCTAACAATTTTGACAAAAGGTGCGGTTAATTCATATGGATAGATACAAAGTGGTAATCAACTCCACATAAGGAAATAAGTGGCCTTAGATTTTAATTAACGAAGCAAAAGAAGAAGAAGAAGAGAAGGAAATCAAATCAAATCAAATCGTGCCATGCAATCTTATAAATGATCAAGAAAGAGGAAGGAAAAACCTACACTGTTAAAACCCAAATCCCCAATTATTGAATGTGTTGTTGATTTATTACAAATCACAATACAAAATTGTCCCTTTGATATGGGTTTCTCTAAGTCATTTTCTTTTAGAGATAGAGATAGACAAAGAAGAAGAATACAAAATTAAAAATCATGAAAAAAATAAATGCAATCATGCTAATCAAAATCATGCAAAATAAATAAAAACATACTATGGAGTTCTTCAACCTTGTCCATTCACTGAGAAACCCATCCTCGTCCAATCACTGCCATCCGCATCAATATTTAGATTAAAAAAAAATCAATCAATAACAAGAAGTCCTAATGAAATCATGCAAAAATAAAATAAAATCATGCAATGCAGTTCTTCAACTTTCGTCCATTCACTACCAAACCCATCAAGAAAAAAAATGAAAAAAAAAAAAAAAACCATTTCAATCAGCGGCAAGAATCCTAATAAAATTAGGGTGAAAGAAGAAGAAGATGAAGAAGGGAATGAAATAGGGAAGAGGAAGAAGATAAAAAAAAAATGATCTCTATGTTGGGTATTTTATATCGTTTATACAGGCATTGATGGGGCATTGAATTTGTTTTATGTAAAGAAAGTTTCACCACGTGGCGTGGAGAAAGATGGAATCCAAATATCCAGAATTCCACTTCTCGAATAATGTGCAAGATCACACTAGCTCAAGCCTGAACACAGATAAAAGAAGAAGAACAATCAAAAGATAAGAGGGAAAAAAGATTAATAATAGTTCAAGTCTGAACACAGATAAAAGAAGAACAATCAAAAGATAAGAGGGAAAAAAGATTAATTTCATTCAAAGATAAGACATTATAAGTTTAACTTGAGGTCACCATTACATCAGATATGAGCTTGTTGTTGATATAATTTCACTTCTCTCTACTTACTCATAGATTTTGTGAACATTGGTTCGCAAGAGTCACCCACTATGGGGAGCGCGTCTGGGCTTCTTTTATGAGAAAACGCCCCTCCTTGTTAGGCCCACTGAGATACATGATAATTATAATAGTCTATTGGATGAAAAGATCTATATGAGGCATACCTATATGCAAAATCTTGAGTCTATAATATCATCCTAACCTTTTGATCCATGGCTCTAAAATTTAATGGTTTAGAGGCATCATTTTATCATGATTTCAATCCAATTGTGAGGAAAAGTTGCATGAGTGTCAAACTTGGACTTGTGACTATTCATGGGGGATAGTGTGCGTGAAAAGACTAGATTGACTCAACATGGCCCATGACCAAAAGAAAAAAGAGGGGCAGAAAAAGGAGCGTTTTAAAGTGGGGCATTTTTAAGAATTTCCCTATAAATAGGGATTTGGGAAACTGCTAGCATAATGAGGTGCTAGCATGGTAAAGAAAGATAATTAGTTGAAAGCCATTATTATATATGAAGCGAAGTGATTTCAAATTGAAATCAATTCCAATTCGCTCCAATTGATTTTGACTCATCAAATTTACCAATTTAATTTAGCTTGACCCTAGCAAACGGTTCGGGTCGTGGTAAATTAGGTCGGGCCAAAGATAAAGCGCACTTTTTGGATCCAATTTGACCAGTGTATTTTTCATGACATGGTAAAAATTAAACATGGTATGTGTTGAGACTCGAACTCAGGACAATATGAATTTCAAAAGAGTGACCCTACCGCTACACCATAGAGAATCTTTTTATTAATAGTTATAAAAAAAAAAACTTAAAATTAGTTAATGAGGAAGGGACCCAACCCCACTTTGGAATATCAACTAGGAGTTATTATATATGAAGCGAAGTGGTTCCCAATTTGATTTTGAGTCTGATTACTTATTTGATTTTGACGTCTTCCCTATTTTGGCTCTTCTTAAAGACAGAGAGTGTTCTAAAAACAGTAACTTAAAAGGGTTATTGCATTATAAATGATATAATTGATATAAATCTCCATAACCTCCTCTTTAAATGATATAATGGGTAGAGTCTCCATAACCGTCCCTATATACCCTATAGGGTAACGCTCACGCCTTTTCTCATTCCCAACTCTTCCCATCATCTGAGGTTCTTCTAAAACTCCTCTGATTTCAATCTATCTTATAAGCAATTCTTAGACCTGTTAAATGCACTTCATGTCCAGGGGTTATGAAGAGAGAAAGACAACTCACATAGAAGGGCCTATCTATTTCTTCTTTCCAGGAGTTAGCAAATCATTTGAATAATATAGAAAGGAATCAAGTTCGAAGTTTCTTCATAAAGTTAATTATACATGTTTTGTGTATAGCAACTTTGAGCTATGCTAAGGAAAGGAACTACAAAATTGATTATTCAAATGCAAGAATCTGTTATTCTAGAAACAGTGTATTGGAAACTTGATTTTAATTGTCACAGGTGATATTATCAACACAAACAATTGACTCTACATGTTAGATCTTTTTGTTTATCGTCCTTTTTTCAGTTTACTTCTATTTTGATTTTCGTACATTGGTTATCTTTTATTTTAGGTGGATGCAACTTGGTTTTTCTTTTCCAAGTGATTTCTTATTTTAAGCCTATGGATTATAAATATCACGGTATATTTTAAATCTTATAATATTTTATTAAAATTTAATATTATGAATTGTATTGTTGCCCATGCTATTTTGACCCTGAACCCAATTGGCTTTGACCGTCGGTTGAACTTCCAGAGAACCGTTTCCACTACCATCTCCCATTAGTTTTTACCTCTCATTGATTTTTTACTCTTAACAAATGCTTAGGAAACATACATAACACATGCTTCTCCAACTCTTCGACTCCTCACAAGTTATGTAACTTCTCAAAAGAGAGGTGATGTGAAACCCTTCATTCTACCTTCATTGGCAATTTCGCAAGAGAGACATGGAAATGGAAGTGGCAGCAACTCCTTTCCCCGCGTCTCGATATCTTATCCATGAATCATGCATCATGGGCATCGATGATGATGGAGACCTCTCTCTTTGTTCTTTGCTTGCTTATTTTTTTTCTTTGTATTTATAAATGGTGTCTTTCCTGTGAGAATGCACTCGCTTCCTTGAAATTTGCCGGTATATTGCTTCCCCTCCCTCTATTTGCTTTGGCTGTTCTTTACATTTTTAATTACTTCTTTTACTATATATGGTTTTTCCGATGATGGTTGAAAGTTTTCATTTTTCTTTTGATTTGATTTAACATGAGTTTTTAGTAATTATTTAAAAATTGCTTATTTGGGTACTTTCACTTTGGAAATTTTATTTCTCTCTATCCTCTACCCTTTTTCCTTAATTTAAATTTTGGTAAGTTGTAAACCATAGCCGAACCGAACCAATTCCTTTTGGTTCGGTTTTAGCAAATGGGCGGTTCTTCGCTTCATATATAATAATTGTAGCAGTTCTTAACAGAGTTTTAAAACCAAAATGATTGATCTAAGAATAGTTAGGAATAATGTTTCCAAATGGATCATGAAATTCTTTTAGCAGAAATTTATAGTGGTTGTATTACAAAAATCAACCCATTTGCTCCATTGGACAAAGTTTGCAATCTTATTTGTTATGTCCTAATAGGTAGATGCATGAAGTTGTAGACTTTACGTATATTAAAATGTAAATTTCTCTTATATTTGGTGCTATTGTTAATGCAAATCATCAGAAATATCAAATTTAGGGGCTACTTCAGATGTGGCTGAACTGGAGCTAAAGACTTCGATGTGAGTGGGATAATTCTTTTGTTAATGCCGTGGACCGTGGCTAGCAACTCTCTATAATGCATTAAAATATAAGTAATCAATTGCTCGAGAAAAAAAAAAAAGGAAATCCTTATTCAACTGTTAGCCATTTGTTGTGACAATAGCATCCTCAACAAAAATCATCACATACCATACTAAGCACATTCAACATTGTTTGTAACGGGTTCTGCGGTCAAGAGTAGATTATCCATAAAATTGTCTCAGATAACATGTTTGGTGATAATCTTAGACCTATCATTCCTTTGTCGTTAGGTTTCATTTATGGTTTCAAGTAGAGAGTCAAATGTTATATATGTTTCTTCAGAAGCAAATGTGCATGTATTGACAATCTCTGAATTTAAACAAGGCTGTAAATATTAAAAATGAAAAATCCTAAAAATTGTATTTCATATATACATAAATCAATTATTTCTTTTTACAATTATGTACATCAAGATAAAGGTATCATTAATTTATAGTTTTATAGGTTTTTCTTATTTTTTAACATATTTAATCTTATAACTTTTATTGCCCGTGCTTAGCACGGGGGTATTTTTCTAGTGTGAAAGATAAGAAGTGGTTGAATGAGATGTATGGAAAATGCAAGATTGGTGTATGGAGAAGTTAATGGAGTAATGATGTATATGGGAAGTGTAGAATTGGTATATGAAGAGGGCAAGGCTCCAGTGCATCGTCGCTGCACCATAGTATGGTGCAGCGACGAGCTCCATCGAATGTCAGCAAGACACATGTTCAAGATAGTTAATTCAGACATTCACACTCTACAATGTCTTCTTGCAACGTAATAAATTTATTTTATTTCTACTTTTACCCTTTGAAAATCTGCTCGGGTTGGTTTTAGGTAAATGTTGTGAATATATACCAACCTTCATTGAAATTGAGATATGGGATAAGACTTTTGATTATAATGGAGCCCAACTTTATAAATTATTGTACAAGGCTCACCTTAAAAAATTATCACATCAACCCGCACTTTTAAAAATTATGAAATGCAATCAAAAATTACAACATGGGGCCACATATAAGAAGTACATCATATATCCATGTAGAAGTTATTGTACTTGAAACGTACCTTTAAAAACTTGAATTATAACATGAGGCAATATTTATAGGAATCACAATATGGCCCGCCTTTTGTGATTGTGAAAATGAGATCCCCGGTTAGGAAGCACTTTTAGAGACGATACGGGCCCACTTTTATAAGAATTAGAGCATGGGACTTACTTTAGTAATTACAACAATGACTTGGGAAGGAATTGTTGTAAATGGGACCCATCTTTGAAATTCACAACATGGAACCCATCTTTAAGAATTACAACTCGGGCCTACCTATAAATATTACAATAAAAATTCATATAGAAATTATTGTACTTGGAACAACATTACAACAAGGGATCCACCTAGGAGTTACAACATGAGGCCACTGATAAGTCCTTAAAAATACATAATTTCATCATCACTTTAGAATTAATTAAGGACTTAATCATCAAATCATGGACCATTTTAGTAAAAAAATCATGATTCTATGTTAGCGAGCATCAAAGTCTGAATTCGAGTCAAAATTCATCCAAAAATTGCATTTTTACATAAAATCATAAATTTCTCTATTTTTGGCATTGGAAATCATAAATTTCTCTTAACTTTTTACTCACAAATAAAATGATGAATTTTATTTGCACCATTGATTTAATTGAAGATTTGATAAAATGGTGACATTTTATGCATCTATTTAGTGTGAATTGGGGCCTGCATCTTGCAATATTCTTTTCCTACATAAATAGATAATTCTTTGATCATTGACTATATTATTTGTATTTTTTGCAGAAAAAATCAATTTCTTGGGACCCGCGGAAGAGATAGATCAATTGAAGAATTAAAGAAGAAAACCAAGTATTAAAGCTCCATATGGGGTCCATCATGCATCCAAAATTAAGGCTCAAATATGAAAGTTAGCCTTTTGAGAATTCTCAAGAGAGTATGGGACATCACACACACTTACCAGCCATGTGGGGTCCACACCACCCTTGTTGAAGGATTTTAAATTTGAAAATTCAAATCAATGCAAAGAAAGAAGGAAGTAAGAGGAAAGAGGGAAGAGAAAGAAAGAATTCCAAGAAAGGAAATTGTGTGGCATGTGACGTCCAAGGCATGGGTGAATCCAAGTTATGCACGCCTCATGTGGGGTCCACATCATTCAAATAATTGCATAGAAATTTGAATTTCAGATTTGGAAAATTTTCAATTCAACATGTGGGCCCATGTGGAGAATTGCAAGGGATAAGGAGAGTGCTAAGATTTGTGCACCAAGGAATCCAAATCTGAAATTCCCACAAAAGTCCCCTAAATCTACCAAAAATCCTATCCTAACTTGGAGATTAGATAAGAACCTTTCCAAACAAAAAGGAGAACCCAAGCCATACCAAACAAAAAAATTCAAAAATTCACCAAAAGTGTTGGATGTCCAACACTAGCCACCTACAGCACCCACATATGAGCCCATCTCCATTGCAAGTTTGAAACTTGAGTCAAGAAAGAAAGGAAAGGAGAGAAGTAAGGAGATAAGAAGGAAAAAAAAAATCAGGAAAAGATATCTATCAATAACATGTACGTCCATTGCTTGGTCTTATCCAAGTCATGAATTATTCAAATCATGCCCATCCCACATGGACCACAAGCCATCATAGGAATATAAAAAGAGCTACAAAGGGGCTGGTTGCACGTCATTCCATTCCCCCTCATTCTCCCTGGGACGACTGGCAAGACCATTCCCCCCCATTTTCCATTATAAATTTTCCTCCATCTCTCCCTACTTTCATCACTACTTCATCCAAGGCCTTCCCTAAGGCACACCACCACTTGGATTTCTACGTCGTTACGCCGCCGTCGTTGTTGTCGTCGCTCCATCATCAACCAGCCATCTACTTCTCCCTTGATGAAGGATTGAAGACTTGAAGATGGGATTATGCACAAGTCCTATTTTCTTGATGTGTTCGATCTAGGGTAAGGAAATAATTTTTTTTATTTTTTTTTAGTTTTGATTCTTATTGGGAAATTTCTAGTTTATTGGTTTACTTCAATTTAAAAGACGCAATTAGTGAGGTCAAGGTGTCTCGCCTTGGATCGGCATCGTGTGTTTGTGGGTAGTGACAGTACGCACTTGGTGCAGTCTTTTTGCAGTCTTTTTATTTATCTTACCAATATAACATTGTGATTTCCATAATAAGAATATTTAGATTTTTTTTATTCTTATTTCTGAATGATATTATCGATGAATTTTTATTTTTAATGCATGATTTATTTACTTTTATGCAATTGGTGGTTTAATGTCTTTTATGTTTTTGCAGTTTTTATATTAGGATTTTTAGATTAGGATTTTTTTTATTTGATATTATAATTTTTAATTTGGATTTGTAATTAAATTTTAAATTCAGTTTTGTAGAGATTTGTTTATATAGATTTTTGATAGGCTAGATTAGTTTTTTAATAGGACAGGTTTTGCGATTAATTATTCTCTGTGGATCGACCTCGGACTTCACCGAGTTAATACTACAATCGCGGCTTGGCACTTGGGGCTGACGATCAGCCACATTTATAGGAATTACAATATTGCCCTTTTGTAAGGGAAGCATTTTTAGAAACAATATGAGGCTTACTTTTATGAGAATTAGAGAATTGGGCTTACCTTTTGGAATTACAACAACTTAGGAATGAATTATTGAATATGAAATCCGCCTTTGAAAATTAGAAAATGGAACTCACCTTTAGGAATTAGAATATGGAGTCCCTACAGGTGGATCGAGGCACATGCTTTTGGGGGCGGTTGCCCCCATTGAACCTAGGTCTGCTTCCAAAACCCAATGAAAATTTTGGATCTCTTTTCAAAATCCATATAAAAGTATGATGACCGCCCCTAAAATCCAAAAGAAAATCTTGGTTTTGCACCAAAACTCAACTACTTGTTCAGGTTCACCTTCCTTCAAATGAAAATCTTGGGTCTGCCACCGAGAGTCCCCTTTTAGAAATTACAATGTGGGTCCACATTTTGTGATTGTAAATATGAGACCCACCTTTGAGAAGCTCTTATTTTGAAAATAAGCTTCTTATTCTACACTTGGTAGCCCCACTTTATAATTCGTATAAAGGTGGGCCCTATGTTTTAATTTTTAAAGTTGGATCCCATGGATTTTTTAAAAGTCGTTATCATGTTTAATGATTTCTATGTGGATCTTTGTCATATCTAAATGAAAGCCCCACATTGCAATTCCTAATAACCAGATGGCCCCGTTATTTAGTAATTTCTAAATTTGAGCCCCACGTTATAATTTTTAAGAGTATGCCCCATATTTTAAATTTTAAAGGAGAGTTCCATGTACAATAATTTACAAAGGTGGGCATATGTTATAATTCTAAAATGCTCGCCACTTTATCATTCTAAAGGTAGGGTCACCGGCCATATTTATAATCACAGAAGTCTCCATGATCTTACAAATGTGGGTCCTTATTTACAACTCATCTGGAAATAGTCAAAAGCAGAATTCTGAAAGGGGTAAAAATGGAAATAAACTAAATTTATTAAGGATGGAAAGAAGACATGGAAAGGTATGAATATAATTTAGAACCATTCATACGTGTAATGCTGCTATTTGATGGAGGTGGGAGTTGCATTTTATTATGGTGCATGGACGTTGCACCGGAGCTCGCCCCATATGAAGAAGTGGTGGGATTAATGAGGTGTATAGAGAATATAAGTTTGGTGTATGGAGAAATGGATATTGGTAATGGCTTGGTGAGAATAATGATATGGCACCATGGTAAGATAGAAAAATAGTTGGGAGGAGAGAAGCTAAGAAAGAGAGAGTGGCGTGTGTCATCCACAAATGTGCAAGTGGCACCTCTTTATAAAAGACCCCAACACACAAAATAAAAAGGCAAATAAAATAAAAAAAAACTAAAATAAGGATTTTTCTAGAAAATGAACTTTAAATTTAAAAAGTGGTAGACCTTTTGTGGCCACCACTATGGCATTCATGGGTGAGGATTTATGAATCTGACGTTTGAGAGAGAGAAAGTGGGAAGAGCCATTTAGAAGAGGAAGAGGCATGGGCCATTTCTTTCAGATGAAGGATGCTAAGGAGGATCACATATTAACTTGTGAAGGATCAAGAATATGGCTTTTATCCAATTGCATGCTTTCTAGCTTTATGGTATAAAAATATCTTGTTTATTTTACTAATTTCCCATAGTGTCATATTTTGTATAATGTAGACTATGACCAATTGTGGTGCGTCAAAAGTAAGAGATTGGGTCCTTTATCGCACTTGGTATAGGTTTACCGTGAGTGGACCACTTATGATGCACCACATCATCAGAAAAACCCACGCGCAACTACAGTTGTAATAGGTTTGAATATTATGGGAGTAGTTGCACATGAATTTTTAGTGATGTGACACAATGTGAGTGGTCCAATCATGGTGAGCATATATATACCAAGTGCGATAGAGGAGCCAAACTCCAAAAATAATACCACATACATTGTGGATTCTAATTTTTGAATGACCATTTTTACTTCTTAGAATTTAGTTTCTATTTATTCAAGAATAATTACTACCTGTCAAGAGTTCATCAAGAGAAAAGTAAATGTTTGAGCTTAAAAATTATCTCATCTTGAGAAGACAAGATATGGCAATAAGAGCTTTTGTGCCTAAGTTTCAAGTAATAGTCCATGTATTGAGATACTTTAGTATAAATCTTGGCTTGAAGACATAGGTTATATCTAGGTTTGAATATAATTATGATCAATATCATCAAGGCTTGAACTTAGTAATTTTGTATTAAAGAAAGAAGAGGTCGAGATGCTAGAGGCACCCAAAAGGCCAAAAGTGTTGGAAATTGTCAAACATTTGCAAAATTTAGTGAGCAGGAGCCATTTTTGGTCTCTTAGGCTACATTTCTAGAGTCTCACATATGATAGTGTTGAAAAGAAAGTACCGCTTTTCTAATATGATAGTGTTGAAAAGAAAGTACCCATTTTCTAAGTGTTTCATTTACTAACCTTATTAAGTCAGCATGCATTGACCTCAACTATTGGTTGCGTCTTTCCGCATCTCAATTTATGAGAGGTCGTGGGCTTAAGCTTATGGGTTTAAGCCCTAATTGAGGAGGCCTTTATTTTGTATTTTATTGGGCTAGATCTAAATTGACCTAATCCCTAGTTGGGCTGAGTCAGATTGCTTCTTATCCTAGGCTAAGAGGTGGTTAGTAAAAGTTATTGTTCCATTGTTTATGTTGCAATTCAAATGTCTCTCCCTCCACCTAAGGAAAGTGTTGAAAAGTATTTATGTTACCTCTACTAAGACCTCAAAGATAATAAAGGAAACTTAATATGTATCAGAGCCAACCAGTCATGAGATTGAATCCCAGGAGGGACAACTCGGCGTGGAATTATGTATCCAAAAATAAGCAACCCGAGTTCCACCTAAGGGAGAGTGTTGACGAGTGGGCTCCACCAAAGGGGAGTATTGAAAAGTATATATGTTACCTCTACTAATGCCTCGAGGTTTTGATTGAAATGGTTAGCTAAGGAAACTTAATACCAATCAACCCTTTATATACTCCATGCGATACTCATATGACAATTGAATATATTATAATTTTTTTCTAACAATCTTTAAGTCAGTAAATATTGCTATTTTCCTTTACTTTTCTTTTTCTTAAGATGGATTTTTCCTTAGTCAAATCCCTTATGTCAATGATTCAAACTTTAGCTAGCTTCGTTGTTGGGATCTTGATGGAAAAGTGTCACGCCCCAAGATTCAGGCGCCTCGTACCCCGGGATGTGAATGAGTATCTTAATAAACATATAAATCAAATAAAGTGGATGATTTAAAATCCACATAGCTATTAGAGCATGGGCCAAATAGTACATTATAGTTTCAAATATGACAATTACAGTATATGATAATTACAGTGTGTTTTTCAGTTGAATTAATACAAATCTAGATTCCAATGAGGGTAACCCAAGTGTGCCAAAAAGGTAATCTAAGTAAGATAGATGTGTGGCTCTCGAATGCAGTAACGGAGTACTCCTAAGTCACATCAACTGCACATCTCTCTATACATCCCTGCAACGCCTATACTAAAGTATTACCCTTGCCCTAGCGGTCAGTGGCGTAGAACCTACAAGCACCAAGAGCAGGGTTAGACCTAAAAGGCCAAGCAAGCAAACATGGGTAAATAACATGACATGTGTATAATAATAACTATGTACTCATGTGTAATTATATATAAATATATATATATATATAGGTATAGAATCTTACCTGCACCTGCAAGGAAAAGTAACTCATATAATGTTAGTGGATATGCAATTAAGGTAAAAGACGGAAGGCAGTACAAACATCAAGCAACAAGCAACATTAATCCAAATATAGACAAGATAACATACACACTAAAGCTACACAACATAGATAAATGACTTAAATCCATCGTATCATACCAAGATCAAATGGTAGTATATAAAATAGTCTATAACAACCAAACAAAGCGGGCACACTCACATCAAATCCACACACAACAATATATATAAGTATCATAGTCACCCCACACGCTCACCACAATCATAGTGTGCATCATCATCCAATATACCCCTAATCAATAACATACTCATCATACACAACAAAATGCACACCATAGATAAACTCAGGTCTGGTACAAACCTGAGCCTTACTATCTGAATATCCAAACTCGGTGTCCTCCAGCACCTACCGCACCTAGCGCCTGCATGCTGGCTGTCTCAGTATCCAAAGATACCTACCGTGCACAAATCAAAGCAAATATATATCCGCATAACGCGGTGGCACAATCATATAATATAAGAGGCATAATTTACTATTCCTTCAGAGTGGGAAGTGTACAAGTGCATATATGTGTCAACCATTTTACTTAATAAGACCCATTGCTACACTATACCTAGGTCGTGATCCCCATAGAGCCCATGGTGCCTAAATGATTCTCTTAGTGCTTCTGAATGTAGTGGACACCTAGAGCTCCATGACGATATACCCTTAGCTAGTATTACCCCATACTTGCCTCGAAGGTGTCTAGCAGTCATAGCAGATGAGGCACAATCATAAGTTATGAGGGTGCTCTACGTCTAAAGTAACAAAGAAGGTTTAAGGTCCAAGGTCCACCAAGGCCCTAGGTCAAGTGTCATGCGAAGGCACCGGTGTAGCTACGGTTTTATGTCCAAGATCTAGTGAATAATACACAACCCCTACCTCCTACCAGGGCTTTCCACACCTCACTACCAAGGTGGCATGGTTCATACACTAAATGCCTAAGGGTCCAAGAGTTGGTAGGTATAAGGGTCCGGGTCCAATAAGGTGTCACGTAGTGTGAGTCATTTACAACACTAATGCTAGTCCTAGGTTACCATTTGCCCACTTTAGAGTGGACATTATACAATTTCATGTTGATCCACGGTGGGTCCCGGATAACATCTACACCAACCTTAATCCTATAATAACCAAGAGTATTCACGGCCCACAGTTACCACCCCCATGTCATGGTTTGGTCTCTCACACATTATTACAAATAATTGGGAGTCAATGGCTAAGATCGATTTCCAATTAATCATAAGTCCCATAATTGTAGGCCATTAGCTAAATCTAAGGTTCTCTCAAGTGGTGGTTTCCAACATATATAGGAACATGGGTTCCCATTGCAATGAGCCTAACATTATTTGGGTAGTTAGAATGAAATAAATACGAGAATGATAGTGCATCAACATGTATACTAAATGAAGTACATTACACATCTTGGGTAGAAATCCAATAAATCCCCTAGCATATGACATAAACTAGAGCCAACCACACCTCATCCATATGCCCCACAAAATATCCAATTTCATTAGCATATAAGATCAAAGTCAAAGGTCTATTTCAATATAAGTATCAAACTCCACAACAAGCGCTAACCATATAGCTTATACCTTTGAACACTATGGTCTACATACAACATGATATATGAAATGTGATTTAAATATGATTACTTGCCATCAATAGGAAGTTAGAGAATTTAAGAATAGGAGTAAGCCCTAACACAACATTTAACATGCTTAACAAATAATATATTCATAAATCACGTAATGCCAATTTATATAAAGACATGAAATGGAAGTCACACATATCTACTAGAAATAGAGGTTTACGACTAAGGAGTAACAAGGATTAAACACGAATCCATAATTATGTACAGTCTACATGCACACTATAACATCCACACATGATTATTTCCTTGGGTCTAAATTGGGGGTTTCCAACATAACATGCATTTGGCCCCTAAAACACCAAATTAGTCTTATCATTGCATCTTAACAAAAACAATTAGCAAAGAAATTGACAACAAAACATATGCATAAGGGGTAAGTAGAATCCACCACAACATCATGCCCATAGACATAATGATCTATATACAAACCACATACATGAAATGGAATTTACGCTTGAATACTTGCCTTATGTTAGAAATCACCAAAAGAAGCTATCCAAGCCCATTATTGAGATCAACCCACGTCCTACACATAAAAGCCCCAAAATCCACAACCAATCATGAAATCAAAGCTTGGAGGAGAGATGGGGAGCTAGCCATGCATTCTTGAGGGCCGTTGGTCGTGCAAGAGGAAGGAGGAGATCATAGTGGGGGTGGGAAAGAGGAAATGAGACTCAATGTTGGGGGTAATGGTTGTGAGCATGCCAAATGGTTGGAGAAATGGAGAGGAAATGAGAAGGAAGAAGAAAATGGAAGGGAAGGGTTATTGGCGTGAGTGTGAGTGTTAGTGAAAGTTAAGGTACGATGACCTCTCTCTTATGTTGAGATGGGATGGAAAATTTACAAAAATGCCCTTCACACTCAAATGGACTAGAAATGGTTTATGGGCCATCGGGTGGTTCGTTAGACATGGAACAGGTCTACATCCTTAACAAAAAATTCACTAAATAATTTTCTCCATCCAACAAGCCCCATATTGCTATACTTTTGAGAATCACAGTAAGTCCCTCAATTTTCTAAAAAGACAACTATACCCCTATTTGCCCCAAACTTAGACTAAACATACTCAAAACCTTAAATGCCCTAAACTAACAGGCAAACCTAATCAATTAACATCTAAATAAGGTTATTGACCTACTGTGAAAATAACCAAAATACCCACCATAATGTCAAATGATTAAACTGATCTTCTAAACCCAAACTTAGTCTAATTGCAACTAAATTAATTAGATAACTATTCTAACTCCTAAACTTAATTAATTAATCCTAATTATCATTAATTTATTCTAAACATAATTGTCTAGGACCGGTCGTTAGATAAAGCACCATACATTTTTCCTTCTACATATGCAAATTAATAGAGAATATTGAACAACAAGATCATAATCTACAAGTAGTAAAATAGAAGTAGAAGAAGAGCAAGAGTACACTGATTTTTTAGTTGGAGAATCCTTCAAAGTGAAGGGAAAAACCATGGGACTAAAGTCCATAACTCCCACTATTGAAAATAAGATTACAAAAGTCTTCTCTAGACACAACTAGAAAATGTCAATACAACCATATTAATCATCACCAACATTCATGGTGGATTACAATAAGAAAGAAGGCAACAAAATACCTTAAATGGGGAAAACAAAACTCATCCAAACCAAACAATGGGATGGGCAAACCTATTGCTCATTGGTATTTAGTGGATTGGATCTTCACTCACCTCCAATCTTAAGCTTCTTCTCTTCTTTGAACCTTAGCTTGAGAAAGAGAGATGAAAATCCCCTTTTCTTTCACTATTACTAGTTTTTTCACAAAACCCCTCTATAAAGTGCCTTTTTTACTCCTTTACATAGATAACTTGTTTTCCAAGCAAGAAGAAGAAAGGAACGAAGAGATGATGAATAGATGGATTTGGGGGAAAATGAAGAGGAAGAAAGGAACGAAGAGATGGGGTTCGGTGATGGAATGATTGGTTTTGAGGAATTCTTTGGTAGAGATGGCTTGATTGAGAGGAAAGGAGGGCAAAGGGCGGGAGAGAATGGGTAGAGGGCAAGTCTTTTTTCGCTCTTTTTTAGACGAGATGAATGAAAAAATTAGGTTATAGTTTATGAAAACAAATGTTGTTAAAAATGCAACAACCAAGGGGAGAGGCCTTTTGCACTTAATTGATGTGGTTTTATCCCATTTTTTACATAGTGCCACTAGTATAGCTAATGGGCCATTTCTTTTGAGGATATAAAGCCCAAGAAAGTGCTTTTTGGGCCCCAAACTCATGAGGAGTTAAAACACCCAATATCACGCCCCATTTTGTAAAAAGGGGATTATGCGTGAGATTAAGGCCAATTAAAAACCTTCAACATTAACAAACAACACATGGCCCCAGTTATGTTCAATATGGATCGAAGACCACTGGGAGGTGTATGCATTTCCTTAGATACATAAAACGTATAGCGAAAGCGTCATAAATACAAGTGGTATCTCAAGATGTGTAGTTAAAAGCAAATACTAAAATATATTAACTAGATTTCAAGTTTGAAACAATTAACCAAAAGTATTAATTACAACAAAATGCCACGCTAAAACTTCGGCCTAATCAAAAGAACAAAAGATTAATCTAGCCAGGACAAGCATGTGACTCTCAAGTACAGGGACGATACGGTTAAACAATGTCGTCTGTACAGTAATTTAGAAGGTCATACTGCTGATCCGCCTCAACTTCCTCCGTCTCCTCCTCCTCGGGGTAGAAAGGCTCAATACCTATGCACCAAGAGTAGCATCATCATATACGATAGTCAGCAATAAGATATTCATATAAAACACCAATAGATATGCAGTATTAAACAGAGTGAATGAATAGACAAGATCATAAGAAATCATAGCATTCGAATCATAATAAACCTAACATGGACATCTTTACAAAATAGGTAGTCCACATATGCTAATCACCATGGGATATTATCACAGCCCTCCATATTCGAACCGAGTTGTGGTAGAGAGAATGCACGGGGGAAAAGCTTGGCCAAGCAGAATTGGATACTAGGGTATAAACAGACAAACATCAGAACCCCCATCATCATAAAGTATCCGATGGTGTACATCCATCACAAAACATCCGAACTGCAGACGATCAAAGATAACAGTCCTATCACAGTGGGGCCCCAGCTGTGTCATACGGTACAGGTGAGTGGTGCCTGACACACGAGTCCTAATACAGTAATAGTGAAGGGCTAGGTTCATCTTGTGTGAATAAGATTCGTCAAACACGAAAGAGAGACTACTACCTTTCATCAAATCAGATCAAGCAAACAGACAGAACATCAAATGCCCCCAAAGTAGTCCTCTTCAAAGCTTATACAGTCAAAACCCCTAGCCTCGGCATTTTCAGTTAAGTGTCAGAACAAACGAAACATCAAAAGGGATCCTAAGTCCAACATCTAAGTTCTCACGTGATCCCAACAAAGCAAACTAAATGAAGCTAATGAACATATTCGTGACATGTAGACAAAGTACCAGATGGTACAATTCATAATCAGAAGCACTAAACAATTCAAACATAAGTACAATGTTATTCCCGGAGTTTCATACATCCCTACTCAGTCAATGAAAGGAATTAGGGTCAGCGATACCTGAACAATTCTTCTTCGTAGATGGATACAAAGAGGGTATCTCATTGCCCCATAACGTCCACGATTAAGATAAGTTGAATCTCGAGAAATTTGGAATAATCGCGAGCAATCTCGACTCAAAACATTCCTCACACATAGTCAAATGAGTCATAAAGAGGTAGCCAAGGTCCCACCTAAGTCCACAAGTCCTAAACTATCCATGATAAATAAATGCAACCACAGTTATGTCCGAATTGATCATAACACTAGGTCATATTGAGGCTTCGGTAAGCATGAGTACCAATGGACAATTTTTTATATATTAAGAAAAGAATGCAAAGTGATGAAATGGGTGAGGATGGACAAAGGTTTATATATTAATAAAGAAATGCAAAGTGATCAAATGGGTGCATAAAGAGTTAATAAAAACATGCTTTGGTTTCTTTAGGCATGTTTTGGTAATGTCCTCGGAGAGGAATCCTCTCTGGTTTTCCTCGATTCAGAGGAAAACCCTAGTTTGGGTGAAGATATGAAAAGTGGGAGAGAATTTTCCTAATCCTCCAAACCAATAAAAAACCCTCTTCCATTGATTCCTCCATCTTCCCTCCGCCCCGGCCCCCCAATCGAATTTTGCAAATCCACGGAGGCAAAGAAGCACCTAAGCTATAAAAGTGACTCCTCCTAGGTATTTTCCGAACTTAGGGTACAATGATTCCTCCCCTCAAAGATCCTCTAAGAGGATAGCATTGCTCTAGAGGAATGAAGGAATCCTTTGGATAGAGGATTCCTCCATATTTACCAAACGTCCACTTAATGATTTTTCCATCCAAAAGTCATCTCTTATTCATCATACTCATTCATACCATTAGGCCTTAAAAAACTAAGAGACATACAAAAACCCAAACCTGGGTTCTATTTTCAATTTCGAAACAAAGGAAGTTTCTCACACTTCCATACATCTAATCAATTAAAATAACAAGTGGGTCACACCCTCTCCATCCATACCTTATACAGGCTCCAATCCAACCATATTAATCCCATTCAAAATATAACCTAACCTAGTAAATTAATTTCCAAATTAACATACAATGAGCACAACGGCGTCTAGAATTGAAATTAAATGCTAGAATTATAAAGAGGAGCAACATATCATAGCATAATATAGATATCCACTTGCCTTTGGTGAGTGCACTCCAAAATAGGGGTAAAATAGAAAACCTACTATTAGAATTCAAATTGGGGAAGAACCTCTCAAACCCAAAACAACCTACTAAAATACATGCAAAGGGTAGTAAATAGCTTCCATAAACCATTTCAAAGCAAAGAGGGAAAAAGCCCTAATTTCTACATGCTTAGGAGCTTACCTAGAGATGGAGAGTTAATGGATAGCTTAGAGAAAGAGATCCTCCAGGTCAGTAGAGCATGGGGAGGACGATGAGAGTGGTCTCCTTGGCTTGGTGGGGCTCCAGTTGAGCAAGCAGCAAGGGGAGGCAGTGAGGGAGAAATAAACACGGGAGAGAAAGAGACAGTAATAGAGGAAGGAAGAAAAGAAATAAAAGAAGGAAAGAGAGATGGGCAATGGGGAAGTGGTTTGACCCACGTGAGTGATAAAGTGGAATGGGGTTAAAGGAGAGGAAATGAGTGAAAGGAGTGTTCTCTTATGATTAAGGGGAAATTATAAAAATGAGTGAGGAGAGAAAAAGTATTAAATAAGTTTAAGTGGGCTTTGGGTCAGGTTTTAGGTGGGCTTCATGGATCTGGGTTGGGATGAGGTAGAAGGACAAAGTCCGGGAAATTAGGTAATCTATCCGATGGTGTCAAAATCTCAAAAATCAGAAAATACGAAAAAGCCCTCAGGACTTTCCGAAAATTGTGACACATACCCCTACTGTACCCAAACGAGCTCAGAATCAAGCGAGATAATTCACACAGGTGACTCACATGTCAAACTCAACTCGATAGGACTCTAAGCACACTTAATTAGCTAACAAATAACTAATTATAAATAATAGGATATTAAGGTTCGGGGTGTACGCCCAACATTAATATGAGTATAAAAAAATGAAGGTTTTCCTTGGCTCGGTCAATGATGATGGATAAGATCTTGATTAATAGGTAAAATGCTAGTTGGTTTTGTTTTATTAAGAGTATGGTAAAACTCGTGGTTGCTTCACTCTTTTAAGTTTTTAATGGTAAACTGTATTATTGAGGTAACCCGAAATGATTAAAAATCAACTTTTGTCAATTTGATTTTTTACATTTGTTTACAGGTCCAATGTTTTGTCGCAACTGTTCATCATGCTCATAACACCCTCGAAAGCTCAAGGTGAAAAGTTACAGAACTTAGATCCTCATAGATCTTGATAGGTCTTTGAAAAATATAAAAATTGCATATTAATGTCATCAATTTTTCCACTCTCTATTACGCCTTTACATGAACAATCAAGATTGTACAATATGTCAATAACCTGCTTTGTTTTCTACCTTTAAATTCTTTAGAGAGTAATAGGATTGGCCTTGGCCCAATCAACCAGTCATGGATTGGGTGTTAAGGTCAATGAAATTGATCTCAGCTTATATATGTTTTTTTTTTTTTTTTTTTTTTTGTTTTTATGAGAAAAGGCCTTTCATTCATCAAAGAAAAAAAAAACACAAACCAACAAAAAGACTCCATAAAACAAGAAAAACCCCCCACAAACAACACCATAGTCAATAGTCTAACCTTATGAACACACACGAGCTTTCCCGGTATATGTCCTGACTACAAGAAAACACTTAGCAATGAGTGGGTTGCAAAGTTAAAAATTCTAGGAATATAAGAAACCTTCATAATATCAAAATTAAGAAGCAGTTCTTTAATATCAACAATTATTGGGTAGATAGCCCAACCAAATTTGTCATTAACAGCTTAAGCCACCTCTTTAGTGTCCAAATATATCCAGATCCTTACATAGCATAATTCCCTTGCCTTTTTTTAGAGCTGCGAGAAGCGCCCTTTCTTCGGCTTCCTTCGATGAGGTAACTTTTGGACCAAACCAAGCACCTGCATCCACAACCACCCCTTTAAGCATAGCCAAGAAACCAAATGAAGCTTTGTCATCTATTTCCCTATAAGTAGCATATGAGAACATCACAACCTCCTTGGAACTGATCACTCTTGATAGTTTTATGTTTCCCATCCTTTTTCTTATCCCTTAAAGAACAAGGAATATTAAAACTATTAATCATTGTTTTAACCGAGTGGATTATATTTGCGGAGTTCGTCTGTTTCCCCTTGGGAAGGAATTTGTTTCTTGCTTTCCATAAGGTCCACCACATGGACAACACCCACACTCTAGAGTGATCATTTCCTAAAGGAGCAAATGAGTGACTTTGCTCACAGAACTCCTTCGGTACTCCTTTAACTCCCCAACACTAAGATTATGAGTTAGGAGGCTAAAGTGGGTACCAAACCAACATGCTCTAGCTTAATCACTTTTCATTAGAGCGTGACCAACCGTTTCCACTATATCCTCATAGAGTGGGAACAAGGGATTTACAATAATTATTCTCAAGTGAAAACATTTTCATTCAAATAGCATGATCCTTTAGGCAATTGGAATTCTCCAAAACCCCCTCCAATTGCGTCTTTCCACTAATTCTCTGTAAGCCAACTTTGTTGACATCTATTCATTCTTTGAGAAAGGTCAAACCCTTTTATCACTATGATTACCAACCGAAATATATATTTTTCCAATATCCTTCACATCGTTTTAGTTATTGAAATTTTCTCTAATCTTATTTTCATCCCACCGTATATTAGCTTTCCATAAATCTTTAACTGTAATATTCGGGCTTGTTATGTTGTTTAAAGTTTTCCTCAAGCTAGCCTTTTTTACACGGGATCCAGCTATGGTCCCAATCTAAGATTTTTTCCCCATTACCAATTATCCAACCCACTCTATCGTAAATGAAACTCACCCCCTCCACAAAACCTCTCCAAAACCTTGAGTTGCCTTTTCCGTACTTAGTCTCCCATAGATTAGATTTTGGGACAATACTTTGCTTTAAGAATTTTAAAGCATAGGAGATTATCATCTCTAAGGCAAAGCCAACATGTTTTGCCTAGAAGAGCTAAATTATCACTTTTGGCGTCCCTTATTCCAAGTCCACCATCCACAATCGTCTTACAAAACTCTTTCCATTTTAACGTGTGCATTTTTTTTCTTTCCCTAACCTTGCCCCCACCAAAAGAATCTAAACAATTTATCAATAGCATTAGAAGTTTTGTTGGAGAGTTACAAAACCAACATATTATAAACTGGAAGAGTTGAAGCTACCGATTTAATTTATGTGTTCCTACCTGATTGAACTAGATGGTCCCAGATGGGTGTCGGAACAAAACTTGCAGAGAACCTTGTGTGTTTTGATGTGGGGTAGACCTGCGAACTCGCTGCGATTGCTCTCAGATCTTCTGGATGATCAATCAAGGGTTCCCATCTCCCTTATATAAAGCAATTCCTAGGAGTTACAACTCTATCCGGACTCTACCCCTCCTGGAATATCACATCTCCTGACCAGCGTGGGAATTCTGCCAACCGGGAGTCTGAACCTGATCCAAACTCTACCACCAAGAGTTTGATCCTTATCTGACTCAACCAGATCAAGAATTGTTAGGAGTTCATCTGCGGCACACCGCTGGGCTTGATCTAGCATGAGCCCAATGGCAGCTGGGCCACACAATTTTCCTAACACCACCCGCTTTAAAGAGAAGAAGAATCTGCCAAGTATTGATACTAGCCTTTATTTATTAATGAGGGCTTCAAAACTAAGATCTTATTCCTTCCAATAAAAAAAGAGGTTTTTCAAATGCTTCTCGTTTGTTTCCATTAGCTTTACCCGTAGGATTAAAGCTATACCTTTGCGTCTTTTTTATAAGCCCACTTGATAAAGTAAATACAAGATTTATGGAATTTAATAACCTGTTCCGGAATTTGGCAACAATCCTAAAGAAGGTGCTTAATTTCCTTGGCTTCACACAGATTAGACTTATAGAAAATAAAACTGTCACCAGGAAAAAAAAAACAAATGAGAGATCTAACTTATATAATTTTCCTGGCCATCCTTTTTAACATTTCCCTTTTGTCTATTGGGAAAAGATCACTTAGAAATGAGAGGATCGCCTTCAATTCAAACGCTTTGAACAGCGCAATGGTCATTGATGGTATTCATCTCTCCAGCAGTTAAAAGAACCCAGGATATTTATGTACGGCACCCTCACCATATCATGTTCCATCTTGCTGCCTTGTTGTAGATTTACTTTTCACAACAAAGTTTTTGTCAGTTGGTAATTTCATTTATCTATGAGCTAAGACTGGGCATTCTAAGTTCCTACATCAAAGCTTTAGTATCCCCCATCCTGCCTTGATGAGAATGGGATGTCCCAATTTATTCAACAAGAGCATGCATGTACATGAAATGGATCGATAGTCACTAAAACTATCTATTTTGGAGGCTCTTACCATAAAATTAAGCTGATCCCACTACTTTACCATAAGAAAAAAAAAAATAGAAACTATTTATTTTGGAGGCTCTTAACTCGCGACCTTCAGCTCCGATAACATCTTGATAACTAGTAACACCAAAGAGTTAATCTGTTACTGAACAACACAAGAACTTTTATATCAACACTTAGATCCTCATAGATTTTGAGAGGTCTTTGAAAAACATTGTTTATTAATGTCAGCAATATTTATTCACTCTATCAGGCCTTTTCAGCAATGATCCAAATTGTACATTATGTCAATGGCCTGCCTCTTTTTTTTCTTGAAATCTTTGGGAGAGCAATGGGCTTGGCCTTGGCCCAATCAGATGGCCATGAATTGTGTGTTAAGATCAATGGACTTTATCTCAACTTATGTATGTTGTTAATGGACTAAACGGCCATCCACTTTTACATTTTCCTCTTGGATATTGGGAAAAGACCCTCTGCAAATGAGAGGGTCACCTTAGATTCAAATGCTTTGAATAACGTCATGGTCATCTGTGGTATTCATCTCTCCAAGCAGCTACAAGAAGCCATGATCTTTGTGTACGGGCACCCAAACATGGTCCATCTTGCTTCTTGTAGTTTGACTTTTCACAGCAAATTTATCATCAATTGGTAGTTTCATTTATTTATGGGTTAGGTAGACTGTGCATTCTAAGGTCCTACATGGGATGACCCAACTTTCAAAGCTCTAGTATCCTCCTTTTCACCTTGATGAGAATGGGATTACCCAATTTCTTCTACAAGAGCACGCATGTACATGAAATGGACAGTCACTAAAACTATCTATTTTGGAGGCTCTTACCATAGGGTTAAGATATGTACCAAAACAAAAAAAAAAAAAAAAAAAAAAAAAAAAAAAAAAAAAAAAAAAAAACATAGGGTTAAGATGATCCCACTAAGGTAATAAAGAGGAGCCAAGCTGCCAAGGGCATTTGGTGTGTACATACGGTGGGTCCCTTTTCTTGTATAAATTGAAAATTTTACAATGAATCATTCCATGTCTAAGGCAAGCAACCTCCTGTTAGTTTATTGGCTTTTCACTGATTCCCTTTTGAAGCCAAACTTGAGCCTAGGCCTGAATATTTTGGGCTGGTTCAGGGCCCTGATTTCAGGCTTGTGGGCTGTGTCCATGCAATTGATTTCAGGCTTAAAATATCCTAAGCCTAACACAATATTTCACGATGTAGTAGGCCATATTTCATGTTGATTTGAAACTTTTAGCTTTAGATGGATCATAGTTCAATTGTCATGCTAATCATATATTTCTAAATCATATTGCTGTGGCCCCTTAAAAACTCTATAGGAGATTATTGAGAATTGATCTTTCTTTGTGATTACACCACAAAGTACGGCCTATCCTCGAGCAATCTCAGGTGTGGGTGGGACCCACTTTGCTCAATTAAACTGTGTGGATAATAACATGATTGACTCATTCATCTAATCAGTGTCTTCTTACAGCTTCAACAGTGAGTATCCCTATGATCCAAGTGAGCACCTCTCCAACCCCAGGAGGAAAGATTCAGCCAGAAGTTTGAAACAAACGAATTGGGCCCCTCAATGAAGATTTTTAGTGCATATAATACACTTTGTATAGACACAGAGAATCTATTTGTTTGCATTGGATTACATAGGAATTGAATGGGTTGGGATTTATGTTCAAATGAGCTCTCCCAAAAGATTATTAAAAGAGGTGAGGTGTGAATGACATGAGGTGTGGGATGAAGAACATAAGGTAGTGTTATATATGTGCCATTGACTATCGTGGGATTTGATTTACTAGGCTAATCACTCCACATTGATGTCCTATCTTTAGGCCTGTCAATGGGATGTGTTGAAATGGGTAAAAAGCCCGGCCCGGCCCGTCCTAAGCCCGAAAATATAGAGCTTTTTAAAAAATTTGAGCCCAGTGGGATAGGCTTGGACAATACATTTTACAGCTCGGCCAAAATGGGACTGGGATTGGGCAGAAACAACCCAGCCCGTTCAGACCCGGCCCGGCCTGCTGCAAAGTCATTTAATAATAATTATTTATATATTACAATGGTGGAAATTAAATTCAACTAAGTATCATATTTTATCTTGAATGTCTCGTGATATTTTATCATATTTTACTTCACCCATATAGGATATTCATTCTCATTCATTTTATTGATTTTTTGATTTTCTACTTTCATCGGCCCAAAAAAAAAAAGAAGTTTTTAACCGATCCCACATTAGTTTAACTTGACTCATATAGGATACTCATTCTCATTCATTTCTATTGATTTTCTGATTTTCTACTTTCACCGGCAAAAAAAAAAAAAAAAAAAGCAGAAAAGAAAAACGAAAAAGAGGTTTTAACCATTCCTACATTACTTGACTCATATATCCTATAGGATATTCATTCATTTCTACTAATTTTCTGATTTTCTACTGTCACCGACAAAAAATAATAATAATAATAACTCCGCCATGTTGTTTGTTACTTTGCATTGCTGGTCCCGAACTCGAAAAAAAGGAAAAGGGTTTAAAGTCTAGTTCACACCGGGTGTCTAGTGATAGTAGGAATAATTAAAAAATATTTTGCTTATGTCTAAGATCGGGCTAAGCCCAGGCCCGGCCTTGTCCCAGCCCGGGCCCGTACGGGACGAGATTTGATGTAAGCCCGTTCAATTTAGGGCCGGGATTGGACAACACCTGGCAGGCCCGTCCTATTTTCGGGACGAGATTGGACAACCTAAGCCCAGGCCCGGCCCGGCCCATTGATAGGCCTACCTATCTTCCCTCATTCACTTTCCATTGAAGGAGAGGTTATTTGATAAGTCATTTTTGAATAATCACCTTTGCCTACTCATTTTTAACCACTTAGTGTATTCTTAGGTATTCAATTCCTATCTATCCTTACAAACAAACAGTTCCAGAGTATCATTTCTCAATAAATAGTAGACAATATCAGATAGGCGTCACTGTGCTTTCAAAGAACTCAAACCCTAGTAGGCCCCATGATTTGGACAGTATGGACCGCTTTCTAGTCGCGATCAGGACCAATAGCATTCATTGACAAGGCCCACCATTGATTAAAAACCCTCAAAATAAATACATCAATCACAACAAATGGAGGGCCCTGATTTTTCTCCTCTAAATGCACATAGATTTTTAGAGAACGGTAGATTGTAGTGGATGACACTCAAGCAGACGTCACACCAACACATCCACATCAATTTGGACCATTCCAAAGGTGGACCACACTATGTGAACCTAAGAATTAGACAGATGGAAAGACACAAGCCTTAGAATTCACTCAAATGAAATTTTTTCAATGACAAGTAATTTCAATCCATGTCATAGTTTGGTATCATGATATTCTTGACATAAATTTGTCAGATGATATTTTCCCATAGTATTACAAAATTGATAAGATATAAAAAGGTAAAATTGGTACTAACTATTTAAGTCTATTTTTATTATTTATATGCTATTTTTTTTACTGTCATCACTTAGAATTCAATCAAATTTGAGAATATCGCCATGTCTTGCGACATTAGAGTAGGGTAGATTTCCAATTAATTCTTTAGCTTTCCAACAATTCTTACCCTTCTATCAGATTGATCAATTGTAAAACATGTGATTTTAATTACATCCATGTTTCCTTTATTTTATATTTTTGGATTGAGAATTGGCTATGATTTCACTAACATGTGGGGTCATTGATGAATGTATGCTTCGGGCCTTTGGACCTGGCCAAAGAATCTTTTTTATTCCTTGCTATCTGGACTCCTTTCACTGTATTCTGCTACACAGGATCATTTCTAAATAAGATAATTCCACACTACTCGTAACTATAAATGGAAAGCAGATAAAGAGGGAGGATGAAAGAACTTTAGGGAGCTGCTGGGCCACTCTTATGTTTCATGTTCTTGTCTCTCTTTCAAACTCCCTCTCTCATAATCCCTCTTCTGGGCTCCTTAAGAAATATATATATAATCCACACTCACCCACAAAATCTCTCATGCAAAAAGCAAACCTTCTTTAACTTAAGAGATGAAGCTGCTAATCATCATAACCCTGTTCATTACCCTCTCTACTTTGGTACCACCTTGTACTTCTCACAGGACTCTTGCTTATTCCCCTCATGACCAAAGTAAGCAAACATTGCTCTCTCTCTCTCTTCTCTCTCTCTCTCTCTCTCTGCAACTTGTACAGCTCATTAACTGGTGTTTGCTATAGGTAAATTACCCAGGAAACTGAGATCCATTGAAGTGCCCATGGTAAGGACTTCCTCTCATACTCCCACACTCACTATACTAAACACTAAACGGACCCATTTCTTTGTTTGTATTTTTGTTGTTGTGGACCTTCTATGTTCCTTAATTCCTCTCCATAAAATACAGGTTCAAGAATCCATGACTGGAGATTACAAATCTAACAATGTGAAAAATGGAGGTTCTACAGGTGATTTTCTAACCAAAGATACCTTAATCATGTTTTGTTCTGTCTTGCCGACACTTGAATAAGGTGTGAGCAATCCATCGGGGGGGAAGGATTGTAGTCTTACTTTAGCTTCTTGACTTCTTCATGGCTTTGAAGTTTGATTTGGTGTTTTCTTACACTATTTTCCTACAGTACTAAAGCTGACTTTACTTTTACTAATTCATTATATGGGTAAAAAGGGAATGATTCTATACACACTTTAGCTTATATAGGGGCGTCCATTTGATTTTCTCTACTTTCTTCGAGGGCAACTGATGTAGTACGCGTTCATTATGAAGTTCCTTACCATCTAGATATTGGCCAAGTTTCTTATGATTTTTATTCATTTCCATTACCACAAAAGAAATTTTTGCAATCATCTGATTGATGTGGCTATTTAGAGTCATAAGCAATGCAAGATCGGGATTGGAACAAGAATGTCATTCTCAACACTACTACTAGCTACTATCTAATTGGTTTTTTATATTGCGAATTTAAAAGATATGTCGAAACCATTATATTAAGCGAAGCCTACACATCCGCTCACACCACTATGCATGTCCGTAACCAGCCCACCAACTTCCAAAAACAAAACCCTTCTTGCAATAGATGAAAAGATTTTTGTTGCTTTTATGTGATTAGAATTATCAAATAACCCTTTCAATAAAAGACGGGCTGTGTGATTCTCAAATATTTAACTAATAACCACCAAACTCTTCATCATCATCATCATAATCATCAGCTTAAAAGCTTTTGAATTAATAAAAATAAAAAGATCAAACAACTTGCAGCCATTTCACCCCATCTTTCTTGTTACGGTGCATGAAAGGGAGATTACTCTCAGTAAGGAAATTTTTTTTTTTTAACTTTGTGACTAATAGAATGTTCTAATTTGTTTTGCAAGTAGTAGAAAAACTGCACGATCAAGTACCAATCAACACCAGAGAGAAAGACATGCAGCAGTTCATGACCATGGACTATTCACGCCCAAGAAGACGCCGCCCTATACACAACTGGGCTGTGTCGGGTGCACCATAAAACAAGACCCTCCATTTCAGGAGCATGAATCTTTGGCAAAAACAATTGGGAAAAGGCATGAGAGCAAATAGTACATTTCTTTCTGTTTGATTATAAAAACATGCTCAATATGTGAAGTGTTATGGCCGACACTATGGAGTTGTTTAAATGTAATTTTTGGGGTGGTTGTAAAGTGTGTAATGGAGATTATATTATTTATTGGAGTAGACCAAATTGCTTGTCAAACACCACACCAGATATTGATGTCCATCTTGACTTCTCTGATGGTGGGACATGCTGTGGCCCACTTCTTATCGTGTCTGATGAATGGTTCACCAAAAGCGAGCTTTGATGTTTCTTGGGTTCAGCAAACTTGCGTTAGGTGCAGAACAAACACATTGATTGGTTCAATGAGAATGTTGGAATTGGCTAGGATACAAAGGAATGAGGATATAAAGCATGCTCGCGAGAATCGAAGGCAAATGCAATTCTTGAAAGGAGGGAAAAATTGGAAAACCAGATTGAACATAGGAATCAAACCGGTTGGGGGACCACAAGTGAACCATGATAAGATCTTAGATTTGTGTTCTCTCCTGAGCCACCACACAGTGCTCATATGCAGTCCAACTCAAATGCATGAGCAAGGGGTGAGAAGGAAATGTCCAATCACGCAGGGGAATGAATATTACCAGAAATTCGAGTATGAGGATGCAAGATCCAAACCCGTTTACACTTTTTTTTAGATCCAATACAAGATCCATATTTCGTACCCATGAGGAATGGCTTTTATAGCAAATTGATAGCCCCTTTAAAACTAAAAAATAGGACATGAATGGAAATAGCTAGTAAAGATAGATCTGATGAGCATAATTGGGACAATGCTTCATGACGCTGACGATGATCCAATAGGATGATGAGTAGATATCATATGGCGCTAAATTGAGTTCAAAGTGAGTCAGCATGGATAGTAAGGGTATGTTTCTTTATTAGAATTTTTGATAGAAATTTATCATGTTGGGGAATTTTGGACGTGAAGTGACATCTTTGTCTTATGGGATTTTTATAATCCAATAGTTTTTAGATTTGTATCCTTGGGTTATGAGTATGACCCAAGGATTTAGATCTAAAACTAACAGCAGCCATCAAAAGAATGTTTTATTACAGCCTGTTTGCCTCCAAGGCGTCCAATAAATAGGAATTCATGGAAAAGGAGATCGGTTGAAGGATTATGAAATGAAAGGAAGTGACAGAGAAGATGGAGATACCCACCACTTGGTGAAGAAGGTAACCATCACTTCTTTTTTGTTGGTGTCATATTTTGAACCCGTGACCTAATGTTGTAAACCAAAGGTTTAGTCCATGAAAACAAGTTAGAGATCGGCATCAATCGCTTTTTCCCCTGTATCCATCACTTTATTAGGATCTAATTTTTAAGGCAAATGGTAGTTAATCAATCGCATCCAAGGGGAGATTCTTTTATTGGTCCTTGTGGATCTCCTTTACCCTTAATGCTTTCACTCTGTTTCACTTTATAGGAAGGCACTGCATAAAAACCCGGCTACAGTACATTTTAAGCAATGGAACCACTGGTAAGTTAAAAGCCTAGAAAATTACTAGCCTTCCCATTGAATCCCACCCTTAATTTTACCATTCTTCAGCCACTTTCTGCAGAAAAAGCATGAAAAATCAGGTCTGGCCGGTTTCCCACGTCTAATGAAGCACAAAATGTGCTAAATATTTCATAATTCCATAGGAAAGTATTTCCTATTTTGGGAGATCAGTTCTCGCGGACGAGAAAAAAGTCTGCAAAACCGGTTTCCAATGGACATACGGGAATGAGCAAAACTTTTGGGCCCATTTCTTTATCAGAATTCCAAAAATTCATGTCCAGGAGAACTTCAAATTCTCCAAAAATTGTCCCCATAGGTGGAGTTCCAAATTCCTCTTTTTCATGGAGGATTAATTTGGAACTCAATTTCAAATCCTCCATTAAAAAGAGGAATTTGAAACTCCACCTAAGGGGACTACTTTTAGAGAATTTGAAATTCTCCCGGACATGAATTCTTGGAATTATGATAAAGAAACAGGCTTTAGTTTCCCTTCACAAAATCACCAGTAAATCCAAATGCCTTTTTATATTCTGTTCACATATAATTGTTTACAACAACGGGAAAAAGAAATGGCCCACACAGGTATGTTATATCATGCAGGCCCACCGAACAAAACTACTGCAACTTAATAATCCAGGTGATCTGGATATAAACCAAGCTTATAAAGATTGGTACAGGCCATTGTTCAAATCCTCTTTTATCAATTGTTCCCATAGAACCCAACACCGAGTTAGACTAACAAGCCCCCAAAGAAGTCTCTTTTTTTTTTCTCCCCTTGAAATCCTTCCAACCGTACCACAGGCAAAATGCTCCTATATAAGATACCACAGACAACCTATGTCCACAATCATACACAGGTTACTAGAAAAATTCAACTATGAAGGCCTGGGCTCGCATTGTTGAAGGCCTGGTTCGAGGGCCAGTTACAATTGGCCACGTATGACCCAAGGTAGTTCAGAAAAAAAAAATTCAGAATCCTTGGCGAGTTACAGGCCTAGCACATTTATCGTTCACCCTGGTTTCAGGCACCATCAATATACATCCTACCAAGTCCCAGTCCAAACCTACAGCCACACAGTAAATTTGGCCTTGGGCAAACCTTAATTAAATCCAAAGCACAAGCAAAAACTTTTACCTTGTAACTTGTCTTAATTTAGGATTAGACCAGCCCAACACCTACGAAACCTGGATCCTCTAGCAAATTTTCCTACCAAGATAACACACTATTTTTCATTGCTAATACCAAAAAGACCCCCACATTCTCTGGTTCTACCAGTATTACACAAAAATCAGGTAGGAATGCATCCAACTATGACTTCGAGATCCTTTACAGCCTACAGAACTGAAAATCCCATGGTTTAAACAGTGAGAGTTGAGAAAACCTGTGCTCTTGAAGTCCTTGTGGAACAATTTGATTGTGTTTTCCACATCTGTAACCACCCAAAAATTTGATCAGGAGCATCCATATGGCAAGTCCCACCTACATGTTATGTGCATGCATGATTTCGCAGATGTGAGAATCCTACATTCTCCACCCCTTCATTGGTTGCTGCCAGCAAACGGAAGACTAAGAAAACACACCAACAGTTCATAGTAAATATTGGGGGAAAAGGCCAAAGATAAAATGGCAATGATCTTCCAAACCAATAAATTCGATGCATGCACAAATACTGGGTGTGGCCAATCAATGAAAGCTTGGGAATAATTGTACATGATTCCTCACCATGGAAAGTGGCATTTAATCAAAGTTCAATTGTCATAAGCTTGCAATTAGCAATAATCAAATTCACCACTATTCTTAAAAGATATAGTCACTCAGAATTACATATGGAACCACATGGTACAGTGATCAATGCCCAAGCCACTAGCAAGAGATTGGAAGAGTATCACCCAATAGCAGGCTGCCCAAATAAAATAAAATAAAATAAAATAAAAGAAGAATTAGGGATGAGATGACCTATGTGCTAGAATGAAATAAAATAGAGTGTCAAATCAAGAAAAAAAAAAAGGACTATGAAGGGAATTGGTTGTAAAAGCACATTAGTTGCACAAAATGATAAAAATGATGCTCTTTTTAGGCACAAAATGACACCAAAAAAAAAGCTCTTAAAAGCATAAAATGACAAAAAAAAAAAAAAAGGGTGTTTTTACTCCCAACTCCCTCCACTTTTATTTCTTCTTGATTTGACACTCAATTCTATTTTATTTTACTCCTTCCTACAAACGAACAAGCCTACCGACCATATGCTGATTATATGAAGCAAACCATAACTATCACAATTTGTGAGCATGATCCTATCATAGTTACTCCGTTCAATTCATATTTTGAGACTAAAACCAAACATTCAATGAAATAGGTTCATTTGAAATGTTTTCAAAGCAGTCTGATTCAGAGTTCCAGTTTGACGAATTATGATGAAATACGAACTAATTCGTTCAGACCAAAGAAATAAATCCATCACTGCGGCCCATGTCGGAAACAAGCCACTCAAAATAATTGTCCTTCCATATATTGACTCTAAGCCAATTTTGACTCCAATAAAAGTTGGCCCCACCATCAGATTGATCATGTTTAAAATATATTATTAAAATAAAATCCAAAGAAAAATCCCATACTTCAGAGGTGATCAATCTTGGGGTGGAGCCAACTCCAATTAGAGTCAGATATAGGCTAGCATTGATAAATACAATGCCTTCGAGTTTGAACGGCTTGAATTTCATAGGTGGACATCACTTATGGATTTACAACCTTAAGGGGGTCATTCGCCTTTTACACATGGGATAGAAAATGGGCTTTACCTTGTTTGTCAAAATCACCATTTTCACATGAGTAAATGAGAACATCCTATGGTTTTAGATGTGTTCAGATGTTTTGTACTTTTTATCAAATTTCTTGAAATCCATGAAGATCTAAGCTATGATGTCCAGATACGGCACAGATAAGGTAGGGACACGCCATAGACATGGCAGGGACGCAGGTTTTACATGTAAAAAGCTAAGTATTGGATACGATACGACATGATACGTTGCCCTTTTTGAAGCATCCGTGCATCATAAGATCTAAGATATGAAACTAAAAGTCTTATTGCTTATTATTAATATGCGAATATTGAATAGTTCAGATAATAAATTGGGGGCGACAAAAAGTGCAAAAAATCAGATCTTTAGGTTGGGATTTTTTCACAGATTATTCACAATCTATGAAGATTTAAGATAATCGCCTTCAAGATGTTGAGGTTTATTAGTTCAAAAAACAAATTGTAGGGTTTGGATTGCAAATATGGGGCCCATACAAATGGGGGGAAGTGGTTGATGGGGCCCACAAGAATGCAATCACCGTCTGACTAATTGTGCTTGCACCTTTTTGAAAGAGGTGTGAAAGTGATTTTCACACTTGTACAGGTGTGGAAATGACCTTATTTACACCATTTTCATACCTCATTTATGCAAACAAAAGTGACAATGCATAACCACTACACATGTAAATCATTTACATATGTAAACGACTGCAAACAAACTACCACTAATGGATTTAGGGGATTCCCTGCCTAAAAGGTTTTAAACAAAACACATTTTGTTTATAGGTAATGTGACTTGAATCCACAATCCCATGCCTACAACAATGAATAGTTTTTTCAGAAATAAAGCATAATAAGATCATGGGTGTAAAAATAAATAAATGACCTCTGCTACAAAATAGAGCATCCAAAAAATTATCGACCCCATTAGATTATCTTTGCAGTGTCTAACATGACCGTAGGTATTTCTCCAAAATCTCCAATGTAAGATACCTTCACTTATCAATCTTTTCCCTCTAGTTCTCTAAACTGGTAACCCTTCGACACATTGTATTTGGGTCTCACTTTCCAATGTGATCTTATTTGATAGCATTATCTCCATAACACCCAATCTGACATGTCCTGCCAATCAAACATGTCTTTCCGCACTACTTATCGCAAGATATTTACAGATCTCTCCCTTCTTCTAGTTCTATGAACTAATTACCTTCAAAATGTTGTACATGATCTGATTTGCGCCTCTTTTCCTTTTACCAATCTGATACAAGCCTCTGTCTTTTATCGATCTCCTCTTTGTAAATGCAACGCTCCTTTTTCATCATCATCATCATCATCATCATCATCATCATTAAAGCCTAATCCCAACTAGGTTGGAGTCAATTACATGAATTTTATTTCTCCATTTTAGTCTATCCTCGGCCAAATCCTCGAACAGTTGCTCTTCTAATCCTTTCTACTTCTATCCATATCCTATTTGACCTACCCCTTTTTTTCTTGGTGGTCCATTAGCTTTAATAGAAAATTTGTATTCAATGACCCCATTGCTGGCCTACGATTGACGTGTCCAAACCATCACAAACAAGTTTCTCTTAATTTACCACCTATCAATGCGGGCCCCTAAATGCTCACGAATGCCCTCATTTTTTATGCATCGAACTCAACACTCACAGCTCTGCTACACCTATATTTTGCATGCCCTTCAATATTTTGATAAGAGTAACGATCAAAACCTACGTTTTAATCCCCAATTATCAGAACAATAAACATATAGTCATTTCATTAGACCTTGACATTTGAGAGTGAAATCATCTAACATGTCAATCCACTAAATTTCCATGTAACAAGGACTTCTTTCTATTTTCCACCAATAAAATGTAAATAAAGTGGAAAAAAATGAAAAATAAAATAAAAAAATTAGTACCTTGATCATTGGAAGACAAATAATTAAAGATGAGTTTGAACCAAGAAAATGACCCGCTATAACATCTGAGTGCAGCATCTTATACAAGGTAATGTAGCAATTTGCAACATAAGCATAGGTGGAATTAATGCAACACCACGACCACAACAACAACAACAAAAGCCTTATACTGTCTATCTAGGTTCAGCATTTTCAGTTCTAAGCAAACATGTCAAATTGACTACTTCATAGTGGTTCTTGGTTCCTCTTCATAGTATCTATTGGTTGTATGAATAAAGTTTCTAATCTTACACATACATCTCGAAGACTCAAACCTTCTAAATGGCATCCCATGATTTCTCTAACAATGGAACCACTTCTAATATACCAACTCCTAATCCAACCATCTTCTTGCTGAAGAGATCCATCTTAGCATATGTCTTAATCACATACACTTTGTCATTTGTTCCCCTGTGATAGGTGACTTACAAGAACCCAACGGCACTGGGTTGCGATAGTGAGAACCTTACAATTGTGATCTCACTTTTCATCTTCACTTATTTGCCCAATATTTGGCTTCATATATGATAATGAAACTCTAATTGGCAAAAATCAAACCTGTTGGTGCGACCCAACTGCAACTAGGAACTTGATTATTACACCAAAAAGTCGTTGAGCTTATTGTAACCCTATTTACATGTCAGATATAATCTCAATTATCCACTATAGATCCATTTGTCCCTCAATATTCACCAAATTAACAGCCCTGCCCCTAACAACTTTTTGTGTGGCTCGACTAATAAATAAAAACCGTATGTAAGTTTTCCTCCTCTCTTTAAACTTTTTATTTTGACCCAATAGGAAAAAAGTTTGTTGGCTTTACCTAGCATAAACCTAAACTGTTTCTCAAATACATTTGATTCTCTTTCTTCCGCTTTTTACACTATTACTCTTTCCCAATGTCAACTTTCCAAAGAGGATATAAAAAAAAAAGGAGTATTAACTTTCATCAATAAAAATATGAACAGCATCGGAGAAATATACTGAAAAGCTACAAAGCCGAGAAACCAAGCCCAAACAAGGACACACAATACAATCAAGCAAAGAAAAGCAATTCTAGGGCACTCATAATCAAACTAGTCATATGACTCCCTCCTTGGCTAATAGATCTAATGACGCATTAGCGCTCCTCTTGACAAGAGAAAAGAAGACATCAAAAATGCCTCCATAGCACCAACACCTGTTCCATCACATCTACTAAACTCCAAAGGCCTTACAAAGACCTGACGCCTGCTGGCACACATCAAATTGCCTTCCGCCTTATAATCTGCCAAAAGTAAATACAATGAATTTGCGAAGACCAGTCCTCAGAGATAACATTCCACCTTGTTGACGGAGCAACGACAAGCAAGGACAAAGAAAGAGAGCTAACCCTGCTGATGCAAGCTAGACCGATGATCCATGGGTCGACCAACCCTACTGGGACCAGCCAACAAGCCCAATGGGTTCATCCAATTTACCCTAGGAATTTAAGTTGATTAGGAATCTTAATTAGGAGTTTTGATTTATTTAGAAGTCCTTAAATTTTGATTTTGGTTTGAATTGGCTTTTTTTAGGATATTTAGTTTCCCTTAGAACATGTTTGGTAACAAGTGAGGAATCCATAGATTTAATGATTCTTCATTGCCCTTGAACAAGGATTCCTCCCCGAGGATTTATATAGCCAAGGATTTCACATTGATACCAGTGTGTACCATCAGATATAGCAAAGAAAAATGGGTTCCGGTGTGAAATCCACAAAAGTGAGGATTTCCAAATCCTATGGGGAGAGGTTGGATATGAAAATCCTAACAAATGAGGATTTTCATTCATCCAAATCCTCAAGGATTTACAAATTGCAAGTTGTAGATTTTTCACGACTATGCAAAACGAAAAACTTTTCCCCAAGGATTTAGTTGCCAAACATGACCTTGATATTTAGGAGATATTTAGTCTCCTTCCTTCTATTAGAGTCCTATTAGGAAAGGGAGCATCTATCCCTTCTTATAAATATGTAATCCCGCAATTGGGAAAGACAAATCTTCGTTATTCAATGAAGATTGTTCTGGTTTGCTTGGGGTTGTGAGTGCTTCTCTTCCGTTGAGAGTGTTTGTGCGCATGGAATCCCTTCGGGATTCAACCAAGCCTTAATTGGAGCAAGCACCCGCTAAACCAAAGTTGCCAATTGCCCTCCCATCTTGGGCATGGGGGTGTGGCAAAACCATCTAGGCGAGCTTAAATGAAAAAATCGTGAAAGAGAAATCCACCTCATACCAACTTGTCGTCATGGTCAATGTGGAGAAATCTTGATACTAATGGAGGGCAGATTCCCAGATGCAGCACAGAATTTTACCTTTTCCATCAAATTGTTGTTTGATCTTAATCTTTTAAAAAAAAAAAAAAAAAGGGAAAAAAAGAACTATATATTCAAACTCCAAGAGGAACTTGAAAATACACACTCAAAAAACTGTGATAACATAGATTAGAAAGCACCCATTACAAGTTAATTGTCACTATAATCACTACAAACCTCCCTATTTAAAATGAACATTTCAGAGCGCTTACCGATATGGATGGATTTCGAGGAAAAAAATAGTGGTGGGCCTGGTGACATATCTACAAGGCAATAAAGTTTTCTCATTCAAAATTTTGGGCAGATTGAAAGTGGCTTCGCTAGAATTTTGTTGCATAGCCGGAATTATCCCAAATGGGTTTTCATCCAAAACTCCATCACGTTTAATGCTCGATAATAAAGACAAAAATCAAGGGTCATACATAACACTAAATGATCAGGGCTGAAATTAAAAAAAAAAAAAACACTACTAGAATAGTTAGAGTAAACAATTAGATAGATTCAATGTCCATCCATGAAATATTGGCCATTTTCCACATTACCACCCCCAATAGAACAAGTATATTAAGCTTAGACAACTATAGCTTCATCCAATAAAAGGTAAATGTGATAAGATTTTTAACATGTCTAAGTTACTGAGATCAGTGCAAAAAGAAACACAATGATGTTCTTAAACCCAAAAAAGTGTGTCAAGTTACATCAAGTGTGATGTTCATTACATTTGGAGATGGTTAGGACAACATTACCAACTATTGAGCAGGTCCATCCTTAAGGCGCTGAATTGCCGTGAATAATTTTCGCCGAGGCCCAACAGCAGTTACACCCATCTCTTTGAGGTCTTCAAATGTAAGCAAAGGCAACACTTCTTCATCCACCTCATGCAGTTCAAACATTCCAGCATACTTCTCAAAGCCCATCCCCTCCAACCATTCCCTAACATCATGCACAACTGCACCACCATTCCCTGTCCTTTGGACTTCATCAATTTTGTTATCCACAAAGTGACCATCATCAGAAGAAAACCCATTTCTCTCTTTGCAACCATTCCCTGTCCAAAAGTCATCTGAATCACCCCGCACATTCATGTCAGAAATGGGATCGTCGAACTCATTCTCATAGGTGTGTTTGCTCATGTCAGAAGTGTCGCGGTCCAAAGAATCCTTAAACTCTTCAATGGTATAAACATCATAGAGGGCATTGGATGCAGGCTCTCCAAACGCATCATCTCCATCTCCTTTTCCATTCTCATTGGTGATCCCAGAAGAAAGCCTAGAATTCCAAGCACTCCCAATGCTGCTGTTGTCTCTACCGCTACGTTCCCTGCGCTTCATTGCCCTGCTCTTCTTTGTAACCTTTCCAAAATCCAACTTTGCATTGGCCACATCAGTTTCCAAACCTGCGAATTGCAAAACTGTTTCTGCGGAATTAGGGTTCCTGTTCTCCCTGCTATATATATCCAACCTTGGTGAGACCCCCGGATCAGAATCTGTGAAATTCGATGTACGCAGAGGAAACCCACTATTATCTACATGAAAATCCATTTCTTTGGAGTTCTTCCGCTCATGTTTCAGGTTCTTCTCCTCACGATTCTCTCTAAATTTCCAAGAACTTGCACAAGAAATAGCAGCAGAAACATCTCCAATCTCTCCTAACCTCACGTTCGGACGCCTTTGCCTCTTAGAATTCACGCCAAGAACCAGCATCTTTCAAACCCTAACCAATACCCAAGATCAAAAAACAGACTCCCAACTGGAAGACCTAGAAACCACAACAGAAACTCAGATGCCAGAGAGAGAGTATTTAAAAACACCAAATCCCAAATCCAAACCAAACACATACAATCCTAAAACAAACCCTACAAGCCCCACAACCCAAGTAACACAAGAACCAAATAAACCCCAAAAACCCTAAGAATAAAAAAGGCCAAAATCACAAACCCAGTAACCCAAGAAGGAAGATCTTTACAAAAAAAAAAAAAACCCAAAATCTAAAACAGAAGAAGAAAACCCTAAAATTTTCAGAGTAGCCAAAATACTAGTACTAGATATTGAAGACAGCTTCCAAATCTCCTTAAAACATAATAGAAATAAGTAGAGAAGTAAAGCTTACCTTATCTTCCACTTGAAAGAGGGAAAAACCCCAGACACTGAATGTGAAAATTACATGAAAGTGGGCCACTGGGGGATGAACGGTTGAGATTTTCTAAAATGGGTAACGTGGGGGTAGTTCAATTGGTTAAGACTGGATGGAGACGAAGACTTGATCGAAGGCGTGGAGTGGGGAGAAAGAAAGATTTAATGGAGACGGTAGGCGCTCTGGATTTTATAGAACTGTGAGCGGCTTGAGCTGGTGTGCTGTGCTGCATGCTGATCGTTAGATCCTTCTAGAAAGGAAGTGTGGCCCATCCGAAGAGATCATCACAGCCGCTCCTTTATTGGATTGAGCATTATAAAATCTTCAAAGCATTCATATGCCTTGGTTTCTTGCTGGCCTAGGTTTTTAGCCCATGGGGTATGGGGCTATGGGCTCTCGGGAAGTTAAATACTGAATGAATCCAAGTCAACCCCTTGGAAGACGACTCCAACGCGATGATCTGGTCGGATAGAAAGGATAGTTCAAAGTCGTGGCATTGGTCACCGTCCAACTCCAAAATGGCAAATAGTTTTTTGGCCTTGCGTTATTGCAGTCCATTCGTGGAAGGAACGAGGTAGCCTGGCACCTTATATTATTATATATTAAGATAAAGGAGGAGGTGGGCTGCGAGGATGCCACTTTAGCAACTCAAGAATTTTGCTTTCAAATAAATACGGAGAAAAAATATAGAGGAATTTAAGGTGCCATGTCATCACATGCCACAGTCTCTCAATCAATATCTCCTAAAATTTCTCTATTTTGTTATTATGCTATAGTTACTCTCTCTCTCTCAACACCATCAATCTTTCATCTTCTCAAAATTTTCATATTTTTATTTTAATATTCGGGGCCCACCTTTCAACAATTCACAATAATAAAGTTTTCACAACACGATCTATCTTCCATCTTCTCAAGATTGTCATCTTTTTACCTTTCAACAATTCACACTAATAAATTTTTCATTAATGGTAGACCACCTCATGTTTTTTATGACATGGACTATGTAATTTATGACATGAACTAATAAGTCAAAAAATATAACCCTAGGTTTGGCCCACCATAAATTATACTTCTGTGGGCCCACATGGACTCATAATTTAGAGATATATACATTGATCCAAGGTGGGCCAATTATTACTGGGATCAAATAACACTAGCCTGTGGTTTTAAAGTCTCAAAATTTGTGGCTTTTAAAGTTAAGATGTTTATACATTTTTTTAAAAAAATTTAGAGCAAAGAAACGGTTTGATTAGTTCTAAAATGATATTGGTGCTATTCAAAGGGGTAAAGAAGAAATTTGTGCCGAGGGATTGAAATGACCATTAGCCTATGTGAAAATAAAAAAATGGTGCATTTGTGCAATGAGAGGATTGCACATTTTTTATGATTTTCTTTGTTAACAATATTATATTATTTGGTGTGATGTATTTTCCTTGCATAAAATAAAAAAATAAATCATTTTTCCTTAATAGAGAGGACTTTGATTTTATATGAAAATACAAAATTTCATTCTCATGAAGAAATAAAAATCTGCATAAACTAGAGTCCTCTTGTTGCACAAACAAGTCCAAATGGGGTGATTTTTATTTTATTTTATCGGGCTTTGAAATTATCAATGGGTAACACAAACTTGAATGCAATTCTTATTACTAATATTATATATATTAACAAATAGTAATTATTGTTGTTATTTTTTTTATGTTGTTGTTGAATGGATTTTTTAGATTTATCTTTGTGATAGTTTATTGTTGATGTTAACCACTTGTATTTGTGATTGAAGATGTATTGACTATTTTTATATAAATATGCATGAATATATTTTTATATGTTTATAATTAATTTTGGTATCTCATAAATTCAAAATGTAATATCTTACTTTTTGCCCCGGCTAAGCACGGGGCGTTGTTGCTAGTTATATATATATTAAAGCAAAGGGGGAGGTGGGCTGTGAGGGGTGCCACCTCAGCACCCAATTATTCTCATTTAAGAAAAATCACTTAGAAAATAGTGAGGGAGCCTTTGCCTTTCAAGTGGAGCCTTGCTTGGTGCCTTTCTCAATCTCCTAAAATCTTTCTCCTGCATTAAAGCCTAAAAACTCTCTTCATTAAAGAGATAAGAGATCTGAATTCCCTAAAATCTCTCTCCTTATTCTAACGGTTTGCATCCCCTAAAATCTCTCTTACTATTCTAATACTTCCTAAAATCTCTCATCCTACACTTGACCCTATAATAGAGCAGCAATACGTACGGATCAATCATGGGTTAAGAGAACCTGACCACCAATAAAAACGGGTTAGTTAAGGTCAGCCAACACAACCACCTGACCTATTTAAATAGGTTGGTTTAGGGCCCACCTGCATACATAAACCCATTTAAACAATTTGGTGGTTTAACAGTTTGGTACTTTTCCATTCATTTTCTATTTGTTTTGTTTTATAAATTCTATTTTTTGGGCACATGCACATATTTCTTTCTACTTGAAGTAGGCTCATGAATTGTTGAAGCTACTCAATTTACAGTTCAACTTGAGTTGAAATAAAATGTGTTACGACATAATCTAAATCGGATCAAGTTCCAATCTACATAGGGTGTGCACAGGGGCGGGCCCAACTGGAGCCTGACATGAGCCCAGTCTAAATTGTGAATGTGGTTGTACAGTAAACCAGGCCTTATCCTCTTGCCCTACCACTCTAACAAGCCAGACTTCGTTCTATGTATGCTTAAAATGCTCAACTCAGCCTGACATAGTGGGTATAAAAGCCCTTGTACTCTTGTAGATTTTGTAAATTGGTTGGATCTTGATTGAATCTGCTTTATATTTTGGCATAATAGCTAAATGGGCCAGAGTGCAGTGACCCATGATGATCCCCACAAAATTACACTCCCGTGGGCCCACATGGACCCATAATTAAGAGATATGTATATTGATCCAAGGCGGGCCAATTATTACTTGGATTAAATAACACTAGCCTGTGGTTTTAAAGTCTTATAATTTATTACTTTTAAAGTTAAGATGTTTGTACATTTTTTTTTAAATCTAGAGCTAAAAAACAGTTTGATCGATTCTAAAATGGTATCGGTGCTACTTCAAAGGGGTAGAGAAGAAACTTGTACTGAGCGATTGAAATGATCATTGGCTTATGTGAAGATAACACTTGTATTTATAATTGAAGATGTATTGACTGTTTTTATATAAATACATATGAATATATTCTTATACGTTTATAATTAATTTTGATATCTCATAAATTAAAAATGTAATATCTTACTCTTTGTCCCGGGCTAAGCATGGGGCATTGTTGCTAGTTACTAATATATAATAAAAGTTAAATAAAGCCTATTTTTCTGATAATATGTTATGTCAAAAACATTTTAATTCCAAACTTTCTTCATTTTTTTCGAAAAAAAAAAAAGTCAGAAAACAACCAATTTTATCCATTAAAATATAAAAAAGATCAACTTTCCCGCACAAAAGGTACAAATAAAATATCATTATAACCCACTTATATTTTATTCTTTTTTTAAAATGAACTTTACTTCACTTGACTCTATTAGTAGAGTTGCTAAATGATGAGTTCATAAAAGATATACTTTTATAGCATTATTTTATGAGTTTTCAAAGATAAAAGGACTCAAAACACTACTTTTAGCATAAAAATCATAAATCTCCTCCCTATCATGCTTTGCTCATATCTTTCCATTATAGATGGTCATTTGTATATATTTATGAGTTTCAATGGCTTCCATACAAAATATGTTCAAAAATACTCATTTGTATGCATTTATATGAGTTTCAATGGCTTCCATACAAAATATGTTCGAAAATATTCTCAATTATGTTAATTTCTCTTTGTATGTATTAATTGAAGATTAATTTGAAGATTAAAGCTGAGGTTCAAGAGTTAAAGAGAGTAAGGATAAGTTTGGAAGACAATTGGATGATGAAATGACAAAGTTAGGCCAATAATAAAAAGAAAAATGAAAGACCTAGGTTAGTATTTTGATCATATATTTTTACTCGGGTATTCGATTGAGGTGATCTCAGAAACATTGAAAAGCTTGTTCTTAGATATACAAACCATATTGTACAATATTTTTTCCAATTCGGACGTTTCAGGGGTCAAAATCGCACATCAATCTGAGAACTGTTTTCTAACATAGGAATCACATTCATATGTTCATATTTCCATTCGTATAAAGCCCCACATTGGAAAAAAACCAAAAGAGAGTAAGGCAAATGTTTCTATATAATAAATGAAGCTCTAGGCATTATGGACACAAGCAAGGAGGGGAAATATCCATGTGCATCTATCCCTCACCACATTATGGTAAGGGACAATATAGTGGGGCCACTTTATGATTCATCCAAATCATCCACACATATGGAAAACCCCTAAACTACAATGGATCAATTAAGTTTTCATTAATCAGATTGGACTGGACCTTTAGATTGAGGGTCAAAATTTTTCTTTAATATAAAGTCGTTAAATTTGTGGGTCACGGATGAAAGGGTTAGAGACTTGGGATTGACCTCAAACTTGATATATGGTCTCATCTCGTATGACTCTTTCCATCCCCCCAAGTCCCATGATCAATGGAACTCAATGGAACCTTAAGTGGGCCCCATTGAGTTTGTCCATCACCATATGGTGAGTGAAGGATGCACATAAACATTGCTGGGAGCCTCCTCCTCTTTACTTAAGCTATTCATGTAATTGAGAGCAATTGTAGAAAGAGTGAGGAAATATCTGTAAAAATTGAAGATTTGTAATGAAAGCTTTGTCTTTTTCAATGGGTAGCTAATCCCTTTTATTGGATCTTCTAAATCAAGCTAGGTTAATGCTATTCCTTTTGCTTATGCTCTTAATTCCCTTTGTTAATGTGCTTAACATACTAGAATAGATTTTTCTTCACTGCAATGTGCTACCTTCCATGCTTATTTTATATCTTAGCATTCTTTTTACTATCTATGCTTAGGTTTGATAAATCATGCTTAGGAGTTAATATCTTTTGATGATTTATGCTTACTTTTGATAAATAGTCATTAGGAATCTTTTCTTTTATGAAGGGAAGAAAGTCTTAGCTATTAGATTGTTAATTTCTATCTTATAATTTTAAAGTTATATTTTCCAAATCTATGCATTGATTTGTCCTTAGATTTGGGTGTTTGTTTGGGAAAAGAGAAGAGCATTAGTGTTGGATTAGTGTCACTTAGTTGATTCTAAATGGTTCAACATATCCATTAGTATTGATTGTTATTTATTTTACTTACTTTTGTTTGATTCTATTCACATTCTTACACAGTTATTCACTTGTTTTAATTATCACACTCCATTTCTCTATCCACACTATCATATCCAATAGGTTATTTATTCTTACCTTCTATGTGTTTGCATGTTTTTATTCCCCCTTTGATTTTACACTATTTTAGCACACTTGTTTTCATCTTCATCCATTCATTCCCTATCTTACTCACTTGTTATTATCTCATTTCCATGGATATTTTTATTTTCTTTTTATCTTGATCTTTCACTTGTTGTTTTTATACACTTAGTCATTTGATCTATCCAACATTGCTCATTTATTCTTGTTATTAACCTTGTTATTTTTCTTTTGTCATTAACTTTGTTACTAACCTTGTTCTCACATGAGTTCTTCTATTTCTACTTACATCTCTTTATTATTTAGTTTCTTGTTTTCTTTTAGTTTGCATTTTTTATTTCAATTGTAATTATCTTCTTTCTTGTTTTCATTGTTTTTGTTATCTTAATAAGTCCTTAAAAATGTAAATTTTCATAGCTATTTTTGGTAAGTTTAAGGACTTATCAAGCCAAGAGAGCCTCATTTAGTATCATATCATGATTTTATGCATTTTTGATCTATTGTAGTGCATTCATGTATAATTTTCTTAAAAACCAACATTTTTGCATCAAATCATGAAACCTGCCATTTTCGTAATTTTATTTTTGGAAAGACTTTTCAAATGTGTTTTTATTCATCTTTTCATGAGAGATGGGCCTGCTATCATTAAGGGTAAATTTGTCTTTTCACATAAAATTCATTTTATTTTTTTTTGCTTGTAGGAAATGAGAAAAAAGGGTCCACACATACACGTGTAGGTCACACATGTGGGGCGGCCAAGGTGGGGTCCATTCATGGCTAGAAAGACTTCATAATTCCTTTCCAATTGTTGGAAATATTTTTCAAATCTCAAAATTCAAAATTCAAGAGCAAGAGAAGAAAAGAAGGAAAGAATGCAAGGACCTTTCTTTGCCAAGAAATCAAAAGAAGAAAGTGAAGCAAATAAGGATTTTTCTCAAAACTTGCACATGGACATCCAAGCCATTCAAGTTGTACCCACCCAATGTGTGGCCTCAATCAAGGATTGATTTGCTTGGATTGGCAAAATAAAAAATTTTGATTGACAAGCTACTAATTTCTTGCAAACTAGGTTGCTAAGAAAGAAGATTTTTGCTAAATAATGAAGATTTCAAGAAAGAAAAGAGGAACCAAAGGAAGAAACAAATGGAGCCCAAACTTTATATAAACAGCCCTATGGGAGACCCAAGACATGCTTAAGAATTGCTCACCTCTCACTCTAGAGAATTTCATACCATCTCTCCCTTTCTTGCCCTTCTATCTTAATTCACCAAGGGGGTTCTTTCCAAAGGCCATACCACCAACCTTGTGGTTTCAACTAGAAAGAGGGATTCTCAACATCCTAGTATGTATTCTTATTTTTCAATGTTATATTCCTTGTAAAGAATTTTCATGCTAGCAAATAAAGTTGTTTCTTTTAATTTGTGTTCTTGATTTGTGTATCTCTTAATATTAGATTTGTGATCCATGCAATAGGGTTAGTTCTTACTTTTGGTTAAATATTTTTAATTGGCTTGGAATAATTACTAACAATGCACCTTAGCATCCTCACAATATACCTTGTTTTCTACAGATACGTAGTATTTTTGGAGGCAATACAATATGAAGTTGAAGAGGTTTGACCAAGAAAAGTTTAAGAATCCAAGTCTGAAATTTATTTATTAAAAAGTGAGGATTTATCATTCTCAACTTGGATTGACAACCCAAGTTGAAGAACGGGACCCTAGGTTTGCACTTCTAATTTTTTTGGGCCCAAGATTGAGAATGATGTTTTAAAGAGCAACTCGCCACTTATATATATATATATATATATATATTACCACCTTTGATTTATGCACACCATCTTTATTTTCTGCATTTTTTTTTATTTTTTGCATTTTATCTTTCTATCTTCACATCAATATGTTAGAATTATGTTACTGCTGAAAGTGCATTAGTTTTCATGCATTTTTTTCCATCTTTTAAACATGTGTGGTAGTGTAATTTATTTGAAGTTCTAAAATCAGATTTGAAAGTCTCATGTGTCCCATGTTACACGTCCATGCATTGTGTCCCATAATTATTATTTTTTTGGAAGATTGCATCATCATCATTCTTGTAGATTATTTAATTTAGGAAAGTTAAATCTCATATTTGTATTTATTTAGAAAGTGTATCGTTTATATTCTTATCTTAATCTAGTGTTTAACTTAGGAAAGTTAATTGGTTCTTAATCTAGTGTAGGTTCTTAATCTTAGGGAGTTTGATTTTAGATGGGTGATTTGTTTCCAATTTTGATTGATTTTATTTGATACATTTTTTTTTTAGGTTTGATTATTTTTCATAACTTGTTTTATTTTCCAATTTCGATTGTTGGTTTTAATTTTAGGAAGTGATTTTTTTAGAATATTTTCTAATTGGATGTTCTAATGTGTTTTCTATTTTGCAGCAACTTGATCTTTTTAGATTTAGGAATCTAGTTTTAGGATTTTTTTTTTCTTTCATTGGATTGTATTTAATTCTTTTAATTAAAGTATGAATGGTTGTAATTAGTTTTTCATTAGGCTAGTTTTAATTTCATTTATGGCAGGTAAAAGTTGGAAAACCTTAACTCAATAGCTCCCTGTAGATCGACTTGGTTTCACCAGATTATTATTACAATCGCACCCTATACTTGGGGTCTAATGATATCTCCATTTGCATTTGTTAGCTATATTTGAGTTGATACTCCTTTTCATTAATAATTATTATTTTCCTTCTAACGATCCTCGTGGGAACGATATTCAGACTTTCATAGTCTATATTACTTGAGACAATTGTATACTTATGGAAATTCGCAAAGACCAAACTGGCCCAATAACCAAGTAGTTTCAAGAACTATTTACAAACTTTTTCTCCAACACTTAAAAGAAATAACGTGCTTAAATCATTTTTAATCTATTTTGAATTGAAAAAATATATAAAAAAAATAAACTCAAAATGCACAACTATTAGGGCTTTGTTGCATCACTTGTTTTTTCCATGAAGAAATCCGTCAAATCTTGATACAATTGAGTTTTATACTAGGAGAGTGGTTGAGGGAGCTCAAGCAGCTTCTCACTTTGTCGTGGGGCCTGTTTGGGGGCTTTACTAATAGAATTGAGTGAAGTAAAGATTATTTTGAATAAAGAATAAAATATAAGTGGGTTATGATGGTATTTTATTTTTAATTATTTGTGATGGAATCTTTTTGACTTTTTGTATTGAAAGTGGAGTTTTTTTTTTGTCTTTTAGTAGAAAAAAGGGTTGCTTTTTTATTTATTTTTTGAAAAATATGGTGAGAAATTTGAATTAAAGTGCTTTTGATGGGACTTTTTTTTTTAGAAATGGAGACTTTATTTTGAAAGTGAAGAGGTAGTCTTGTAGAGATAGAGTTTTTAAAGGAAAAGGTGAGATATCAATTGATATATCAGTACAGACTGATATTTTGAAACTAATAGGCTTCCATGATTGCGGAATTGATATACACAAAATATCGTTGCAGTACCGAATGATACTATTATAGACCTAACCAATACACCAAAAGTCCAAGGACTGATGGAAAATGCCTCAAATTAAGTATTATAATCATTTTGGACAGTAACAGATACCGATTCATACCTATTGATATGAACCTATATATGTTGATAGTTTAAACCATGGTTACAACAATTTAAACACTTGAGCTCCTTCCATTACATACAAAAATTAATGTACAAGTTTTTATTAATTAGATATTCGAGTATGAACCTTAGTAGACATGAATTTGGAACAGTTACCGAAGAAAGATTCATGCCTTAATTCTAGGTTCACCCATACCTCACAGGCTAGGCGAATGTTCTCCTAGGAGCAACGGTTAGGGCCATAGTCACATGTGTCCACCCTTGTATTGTCAATTCCATGTGAAAGAGTCCAAGACCTTGCCTCTAAGTGTCTCTTAAGGAAGATCAAGATTGAAGGCTTCTCTACAAGTCTTAGAAGACCTGGATTCATCAAGAAAAACTCCATGTGTGTGCCAACCTTTTTAGGTAAAATGGACCCCAAACCAACCAAGTAATTTGCCTTAGAACCTTGATACATCATCTGAATATAAAAGGAGCACGCTTGATGCATTCTCCTTTTTATGTTGTAATAGAATCTATAATATGTAGAGTTAGGCTTAAACTTGGTCTAATTGATATTAAGTCTGTTATAAATTTTTAACTGGTCCTACACCCGACCGGTTTTATGGCCTAGTTAGCACTTTCAGGAACTACATTGTAGTTCATCTCTATGGAGCCCATTTGGGCCTACCTTTGGTCAATGCAGCTCCTTTTATACTTTTCCCGTCCCATGATCCAACATCAGCTATTAAATTAAATCTAAAAGAAATTATGGTTAAGATTTAATTAAACTTTAAAATTATTAAATAAAAAACTAAGATAATCTTTGATGCTGATTTTTGTGCCTTACCTTTTCCATGACGATACCTTCACATCTGCCCTCCTCTCAGAAGGAGAAGTGTATCCAGCCCCATGAGTTAGGCTGCACACGTGGAGTTTGCTTGCCTCCTTTGAAGTGGACATAAGTGAGGCCCACAAATGCTGTGGCTAGATTGAAATAATTGACTGAGAAGAGAGAATTTGTTGTGAAGGCTTATGCTCAAATGATGCATGAAATAAGGTTGGAAACGAAATCAAATGATGAGAGATTGAGTAGATGTAAAACCCAGTTTGGCAGTTTGTGATTCCAAAACCCATATGAATGCAGCTTATGAACTCGTCACATCCAGAAAAGGACATCCATCAGTGGGCCATGATCAATAATAAATTATGAAAAATAATCACATGAGTGTTCCACTTTGCTAAATCAATCAATTTTTATACATGAGGTAAGGTTGGAAACAAAATCGAGTCATGAGAGATTAGGTAGAGCATAACTTCATGCAGAACCTAGTTTGGCAATTTGGGATTCCGAGGAATCGTATTCAACTTATAACACTCATGACATCCAGAAGTGGACATCCATCAAGTGGGCGGCACGGAACTCTCACACTAGTTATATTATATATATATATATATATATATATATATATATATATATATATATATTGCGTCCTATTTTGTAAATAAAAAAAAATCTCTTTCTAAAGCCATCCAATTTCTCAATAGGGCCCATAGTTTGATTTCTAAAGTAGTAAATTGAAAAGTTATCTATTTGGTCATTTTGAATTTCCTAAAATTTCTCTCTCAAACCTATAATATATCTCTTGGGGTGTTTGGAAACAAGATATTTTAAGAGATTTTACTATATTTTCTATTGGTTTAATGTAATCAATTCACGTAAAAAAGATGTGTTTAGATAACTTAGAAGGTATATTACAATATCTCACTTTTTTCAAAAAAACCTTCATATTACATTATTCATACGAATGGAGAGTTTGAGGAAAAATCATTGGAGAGTTCATGAGCAACCATTAATTATAATGGCCCACAGTGCTTACAAATTTAATGTGGGGTCCTATAGCCATATCGCAACTACAAAGCCCTTGTTAATTATCAATATTAGGTAGGTCCTACAAATATCACGTTCGGGGCTTTCATTGTGATTACCAACATTAGGTGGGTGCCAAACTACCAAAATTAGCCGGGTTCCATGATTACCAAGATTGAATTGTGTGATTGTAATTATCATTTTCCCATCATTAAATGGGTCTCACTATTTGATAGCTCTCCTAGTGTTAATATGACTACCAACCTCAAATGGAACCCACAATGATTTCTCATAAAAAAAGTTAGATAGGGCCCTTCGTGATAATCACCATTAGATATATTATAGTATAGTTACCAACGCCTAGTGACCCACCTTAGTTAAATAATATTGCTTGGATCTCCTGATTTGAATTTAATCATATATATATTTTACAATAGATGGGTCCTACCATGATTACTAACAATTGTGATTACTAATTAGTGGGTCCTGTGTTGGGTTAATTGATTATCTTCTCACCATTTGTTATTTGGTACATCATCTTGTGACTTTTTTTATAAATTGTCAAACACTTCAAATGTATATTAAAATCTGTGAAGATTGCCAAACACTATAAGTGACACAATATAATAATATGACACTATTTTATTATATGACAATAAAATCTTACAATATTTAAACTTGTTGATTTTATATTATGCACTTATCCAAACACCCCCTTTTCAACTCCCTAAATTACCTCTTTGAATTCAAATTTTAATTCATAAAATCTCTCTTTTTATAAGAACCATTATCCCCAACCAATTAGTTCATATATGTAGGCACCCATATCACTATACAATTTAAATTTAACATGAAGCTATAAACTTTTCTAAAATCATATATCTATCAATTTAATATCCACAAGCCTCTAACATTTAGGCTGCACCTCTTGAAATCTCCAACCTAAATTTCTTCATTTCAGTTATCCTCTCCAAATCTCCTCCATAAATCTCTCAATTTCGATTAAAATTATGGTATTACAAAGGCCATTAATATGACATTACAAATACTGCACAGGTTTCCTCTTCCCATAGAAAAAAAAAAAGTTTATGATCATTTTTTCCTTCTGTGTGTCGCACCAAGAATCAGGGAAAAAGTGGCCCCTTTCTAAACTGAGGCCCTAGGTTAAGATTATTTGATGAGCCTTCTTCATCAAAGGGCTCTACCCCATCTTTCTTTGCCAGGTGAGAGATTGGTTTTGACTTGTTCACACAAAGCTCTCTGGGCCCAATGTAGATGGTTTGATTCTGCATCCACTCAATATAGACCTAGATCTAGACCCAATTAGGTTCTGGACGCCAAATGTAACCTCAGGTTTCCCCACAGGTCTATGACTGTTGATCCAGATCCACACTTGATAATCAAATAGGACCATATCTGTTTTTCGTGTCAGGTCATCAACTAAAAAAAAAAAAAAAACAGGTATAAATTGCATCCCAATGGAAGGAGTAGGAAAAAAAAAAAAAAAAGAAGAAGAAACAACAGATTTTGCTTACCAACCTACAATTATCATTGCAGTACTTTGCTAACAATCTCGTGGTTATAAATCAATGGATAGAAACATTTAGTAGGGACTTATTTTGTGTTAATCAATACTAACTAGCACAAAAAACCTGCCCTAAGCCCTTGCCCAATATAAATTACCATGTTTAGAAATCTTTAGTTTTTATTTAAATATTCAAATTCATTAAATATAGCACAATTAATGAATTACTTTTTTTATAAAAAAGTTGAGGCTTCTTAAGATGTTATTGGGATGAAAACATATTAAAAAAGAAATAAAAATATATAATTAAAAGAATTTCCATTAATTATCATAATTTCAAGAATCCACAATAACTTGCACATAATTTCAAAAGGAAAGAAACATGTTAATTGAAAATTTTACATATAAACTTGTAATAAACATAGAAGAAATTATTGAAATTTTGTTCCACCTTGATATCTTTTTCTTTTTTAAAGAAGAAAGGGAAAAAAGCACAATACCTACCTACACTTTGGTCATTTTGCAGAGCACCCCCAGTACTTTTGTATTTTGTACTAAACCTACCTGTATTTCTAAAGCACAATGCAAATACAGACGGCCGTGATAAAAAATAGAAAATGACAAATTTAACCCTCCGGTGTTTCTCCAAACCCAGCCTTCGACAACTTGAAAAATCAAACCAAACAAACCCAGTGCTCATTTCTATTTCCATCTCACAAAACCGCCCCAATTCTTCCTCCAATCCATCTCTTTCTTCTAAATCTAAGTAACCCTTAATTTCTTTTTCTTTTTCCCTTCGATTCTGCAGAAGAAGTTGGATGAAGACTAAGGCGCGCCCAAATACCAGAGCGTCGCCCTCATCATTGGCGTCATGGGCATTGTCGGCAACAACCTGGCGGAGATACTCCCCTTTCTCTGTCTATAAATAGTTAAAGAGGGATTTTCTCCTCCCAAGCGATAGAGAGTTTCTCTACATTGCCTCCTTTTTACTGCAAGCCAAGAAGTTTCCTTTGTTTTTTAAAACCCGTTTGAACGCACAAAATGTGAATCTCGTGTATTTGTAAGTTTTCCCATTTCAGAGCCGAGGAATTGAATCCCAAAACCAGCCAAACCAGGAGTTTTTTCTGAAATGGGTCATCATTTTTCCCTCATTTGAAGAGGGTTCTGGACCTCTGGTTTTGATTCCTGCTGCCTAATTGACCCATTTTCATTTATGGATTCGTCTCTGCTCGAGCAAAATCCTTTGCACAAATGGAAATAAACTGGGACAAGTACAATTTAGTTTCCGCCTCTAATTCCTGCTTATCCCATTTCGTCATAGATTTTCACATGTTGTTCTGATTTGGGGTGTCCCCTATTTTCATTTATCTTTATTGGGTTTTTGTTATTTTACTTGATTTGTATTGGGTTTGTTCTGTTCATGATAATCGATAGTTGAGACGGGTGTCATATCAATATTGAAAGGAAAGAAAAAGGAGCAGAGAGTGCACTATCCACAACCTCCAGCGAGCTTATCACCACCTTTACATCGCCGGAGGACCTTTCATCGTCCGTGGATCCGAGATCATTTGAGAGGGAGAGTTGCAGATGTTCAGAAATTTGGAAATGGGGAAATGGAAGGAAAAAAAGAGCCTGTGATATTTTCTCCCTAGGGGCAAATAAGTCTTTTTGAGTGAGTAATTTACCGCCAAAATGCACCAAATATCATTTATACGACCTACGCCGTTAATACTAACAGATTCCGTGAGTTTTGCATTGTAATTAAAACTACAAGTAGGTTTAGTACAAAAGACCAAAGTGCAGGGGGTACTCTGCAAAATGACCAAAGTCCAGGTAGGTATTGTGCTGTTTTCCCAAGAAGAAAATACTTCAAATGATAGGTACTAAATTAGCATAAGTTTTGGTGTTTGCCCATTTAGTATGCTAAGGACGAATAATTTTGATCGATGTACAAAAAAGACTTAAAAGATGGTTTTTTTTTCAGAAAAAATCAATTGTAAATTTATTTTCAAATATTCTAAAATCATTCAGTGGCACATCACATTTTTAGATGTTTTATAGTTTTTTTACGATCCCATTCGGTGGATTTCATATTTGAAATATCTGTTTGAATTCATTATAATGTAATGATTCAATGTGTACCATGATTAAGAAAAATAACTCGCAATTCATTTAAAAAATTAGTAAAGTTCACACACACACACAAAAAAAAAACATTTATATGATGAATAGGCAAAACCCTAACTCATCTCTACAAAATATCATCAATTTTGGCTTCCACTACCTATTTGCCAAACTAGCTCTTTTCCACGTTCTTCAATTCCGATATGTTTGACACATTCTATTTATGTACAAAGACCCGTTTCAAATCCATTTAGTTATAAACAAATCACATGGCATTTCATCATCCACGCCAACAATAGAAAAACAATACCCCATTAACATCTAGAAAAAACAACCAACCAAAACAAGACAAGAGTCTTGTCGGGTTTGAAGGTTTAGGGTACGAGATCTCTAAATTGGTCCACTCAATAAATCAACTCAATAGTGTGCAAAAAATAATAATCAACGTAGCGGAAATAAAATCACAAACACACACCACAAGGACACCAAATATAATGTAAAAAACCCTAACCGGGTGAAAAATCACCGATCCGAACTGGATCAAATCAAACACTATGAATTTCGCAATTACAAGAAACTCGGATTTCCTCCCCAGATATCCCATATCGAAAGACTGAAGTTACGTTGTGTCGCTTCACACTTCATCGACTTCACACCGTTGATTGCAACAGATTCAATCCAACACTTGAATCCTCAAATCTTTTACGCAAGAAGATGATCTTCTATAAGGGATGCAAAAGAACCTAACTCTCTAGAGCACTTGGCAGCACAACTATTTAATAAGTCTCTAGAGAATATTTTTCTCAATTAGATCACTAATTTAGAACTTGAGAGATAATCTGTGTCTATTTGGGTGGTGAGAAACACCCAATTTATAGCCCCAAATCCGTGCAAGAGACTCCTAATAATAATACACTTGGAATAGGAGTTTGTCTCAAACTACTCAAAAGAGTATGGATCCAACGTGGCTAACTCGTCCATTCTCGCTATAGCGAGACCACATTTTGGTTTTGGCCTGACACCTTCTGTCAACATGGGTTTTCTAATAGGGTTTTAACCTTCTTTATATTTGATAGGAAGAGTTGAAAGATGCTTCACCCGACTCTTGCATGGGTGTCACAATAAAGTGGTTTGGATATATAGGAAATGAGGAAGAAGATGAAAGTGGCTACACTTAAAAAAGTTTAAGAAAGATGGTTTTATTCCTTTCTTCTGGAGTGGGTCACGAAAGAATTAGAGTGAGATGGTTTTAGGTTATCGATTATGGAGACTTGAAAGACTTCTACATGGGAGAGAGAATAGAGAGTGAACGAATAGCCAAGTAAAAATCAATCGAGGTGTGTAGTTATCAATGTTGATGATAAGAGTTACATGCCCGCACGACCTTTTGCAATAATTGAATAGCCAGTACATTTATGAAGAATCGGGATCCTCTGAGTGGATCTACGCACAGTAAAAGTATATGGATCACTCAGGCGGTGACGTGGTGGACTGTGAATGGTCCACTTACGGTCACCGTGGGGTTTTACCTCACCAGATCCGGACTCATTTATGAAAGGAAGGAAGATGTTTTTAAGAGGATTTTAAATAGTAAAAGGTAAAGAATAGTCAAAATTAAAATCCAAATCAATTGCCTAATTTTTGCAATTGGAAACAGTCTCTTTCATTATATATAATAAGTGATTAGACTTTTTTCTTTCCTTATTTTAACTGTTATGTTTTTTAGAGAGATTATTTTTATGGGTATTCCTATTGGTGCAAGCATTCATACTTATCACCATGCACTACCCCAATAAAGCCTTATCCCTTCCTTAGGGGTCGACTCTAAGTTTTGACTTTCCATGCAATTGTATCTTTTTTCTAAGATCTTATTTGATTAACTAATATTACATAATATTACTTAGAGGATTTAACCGGAAAAAACACTTAATGCGTACGTGTTACGCAATCAAACACTTTAGCAAGTAGTGCACCAATTAGATCAATTGGGCCCAATTTTCATTTTTTTTTTTTTTTTTTACCTATTTGGCACATCATCGGCGCTGACTTTATTTACACTACATAAGGTCGGTGCCAACCAAATTTACACTGCATAAGGTCAGTGCCGACCCTGTCTGCGAATCCTATTAGGGCTCAAAACCCTGTTTCTTCTCATTCTTTTCTTCTCTCTCCCAGACTACCGCCAAGACCGACCTTAGACGAGTGCTCCTATGTGGTTGCTGCCATTTCCACTTACACTAGGCTTCAAACTTCCTCTTCAACTGCATCTCTTTGCTTCCGATCGGTTTTCCATCATCTATTTTTTTTTATCTTGACTGCAGATGTATATATCTCCTTCCATTTTTTAGTCTTTCCCTATGTCTTTGTATTTTACTTCCTTTTGGTTCTCCTGTCATCCCGCATACGATATCGAAGTGCATGGTACATGGGCTTCAACGTCGTTGTGGGATTTATAAATTATTCGTTTGAATGAACTAGGGTTTGTAGGATTCTGAATTTGGGGTTTTCTGAGTTGAAAAGGACGATGGTTCCGGAGCAGTTATCTTCTTTGGCAATTAGAATGAATTTGTTCTGCTTGCTCATTTTTCTTGTTTTGTGAAATGGATTGAGTTGAATTTGGTCCCAAAGCTTTAAGATAATAGATCCATTCTATTTTTTGGTGTTCAGTTGGATATGTAATTAAATTATAATTATGGTTTGATTGGTTTCCTTTTATTTGATCGGTCTTTTTGTCTGTTGCCAAAACCTGCCTTATTGATGCAGCCCAAATGCATGAGATCCATATGGAAAACATATCTTAGTCAAGTGACAAAAAACTAGGACATTTCGTGTTCAAAAAATGGTCACTAGTTTCTTTATGAAACCGCATTTTAGTTGAACTACATCTGAAACTGTTATCAAGGAACCACCATGGAACAATAATGAAACTTTTTTAATCAGACCATTTATCAAAGGAATGGTTCATATACAAAGATAAACATTATAAAATAAAAATGTTCGGATAATTTAACTAGAATGATATTGGTCTCACACTTTACTAGTAAAAAAGAAATCCGTGCTGAGCACGGGTTAGCAACCAATTAAATTTGTAATACGAAAATTGTAAAGAGAGTAAAAATTGAAGATGTACCAATTTTTTAGTGCATATTTTTTTATATAATGCAATTAATAAGTAATATTAACAATATTAACAAATGTAGTTGGCTGCAAAAAGCCGATAATACATCCTATACTTCCTTGCAAAGTCAATAACTCACCCTACATGAACTTTAACTATTGTGGTGTTAGACAAAACTGTTTATCTCTTACTTCAAGTGGGCGTAATCTATCTCTAATATTGGATTGTTATGAAATGTACATTTTTAGTGTTCACTATTCCATATAAGCATGAAATTTGTAGTGTTCATTATTTCCGTCTTGTGAACATTTTTTATGTATGCTTGCCTTCATTACATTCGAGACTATCATGTATAATTTGGATATACACAGATGCCTAAAGAGAATACAAGCAAGAATGGATTACCCTGCAACGAGGCTAGTACCTCAAATGCACAACCAACCCAACTTTTATGCCAACAAGAGCATCACATTTCCATCGCTATCGAGCGTGGTTTGGTATACTCTCTCCCACACAACTACTAATCAATTGAATTTCCTTTCGATTTATGGCTAACGTTATTCAAATTGTCATTTTTCACAGGAGTGGTTATGCTTGAGTGCTTTATCTTAACATCCCTATACTCTCAATCTTGTCTCCTGGTGTCGAATGTGAATTTTGATCCCCCCAGGGAGGGAAATCGCCATTCATTTATATATGCTATTTAAATTTTACATCGAAAATGAGGATTCCGACTACCCTCAAAATCGATGAATCACAATCGCCAACTACGGTAACAGCCGTAACACCATTCTTCGATGGAAGCCGAAGAAAAATAAATGGGAGAAAATAAGTAGGTGGGTTTTTCTTCTCGTTTAATGTGCTGCCGGCAACACATGACGATTGTCTTGTCACATTGATTTAGGCCTCTTTGGGTCTCTTTAATATAGGGTTAATTCAGGGTCATGAGTTAAAGTCCAAATAAGGTTAATCCTCACATAGAAAAATCATTGTGTATCCAAGCAAAATAAAATAATTAAAATAAAGAAAATAAAAGGGAGAGGTGCCAAATATTTAAGAAGAGGATCGGCCCCGTTCCCGGATACCCCCTTCAAGTCCCTTGGCAAAATACGATTTAAAGACTGACTTTTCAAACCAAAATGATGATGCAAATGGGACTTTGACTTGTGATTTCTGTGTTTTTTGTGTGCAATACACTAGTGATCAAAGTGAGAGGCCGATGGGCCGTAATTGATTGGAGGTGGCCGATGGGCCGTGATTGTTTAAAAGTATGTGTGAAATCACTCATCTCATCTCGTCATTCTCAGTCATTCAATTTTAGAAATCAATTCTTTTTTCCCTTTTATCATTAAGTTCGATTAAATATTTGGCACCTGAGGTGGAGGAAGAAATAAAGGAAAAAATCTTTTTTGGGTTGATTTTGTTGATTTTGTAGTTTTTATGAATTTTTGATATTGGGCTAGAAGGAACTAACTAGGGGATTTTTTACTTGGATTTACGTGATCAATGCTTTATTACTGATCATCGGATTAACCCTAACCTAAGGTCTTAGACCACCCACATCAGCTCTCCCGATCCCCTAAAGGAACAGGAAAAGTGAAGGGTCGAAGTTTAATGCTCTAATCTACCTAATGGAGGAATCCGACCTAATCCGACCTAATCCTAGAGTATAGACAACCTACGTTTGATAGTTTTAACACCTAAGTAATTTGTTAATTATGATCTTAATTGCTTTGATTTATTTTAAGTTGTGGTTTTGACTGAGAGTTATTTAGGGATGTTTTGAGGTGTCTTCGGGTTCTATTTTAATTGTGGAAGGTTCTGAAAGTTCAGGTTTTAGTTCAAATAATGAAAAGATATCGAAACCAGCGAAACGGGGTTGAAGGAGGACTTGGGCGCACTTGTGGTGGCGCCTAGGTCCTCTGGATGACTTGGGTGCACAGGTAGTGGCGCCCAAGTACTAGATTCTATGTAACTTGGCTAGTGACGAAAGAATGGATGTTAATTTCAGAATTCGATGAGTTTTGCTAAGTGTAAGCTTCTGTTCCGATGCGGTTTTAAGTTTTGGGTCGGTTTATTTTAATAATCTTAAGTCTAGAACTTGAAACACAACCGGAATTCACAACTCAGATCTGATAGAAGACTTAGGCGCACATATGTATGCGCCTAAGTGGTTCTATGCACTTGGGCGCACTAGCAAGTCAGAATTTGATATTCTTTTGTCACTTGACCTTGGTTCGAGGTTCCAAATGGGTTTAGATTAATGGAATTTTTAATTTTAGGGTTGTTGTTGGTTTGGTAAAGGTTTTGAGATGTTGATTTGGGTCGAGATTTGAAGCGAACTAGGATTTGGTTGTCCTGGGGCTAAAATGTGACTTGGGCGCCCTTGTGGTGGCGCCTAGGTGCTTTTGGGTGACTTGGACACACTTGCAGTGGAGCCCAAGTGGTTGGTTCGTGAGTCTTGGTTATATCTGAGATTCTTTAACTTGGATTTGGAAGTTTCAGGCGACCTATGTTAATAAATTCCGAATCTGGAATTGGCTTTGAGTCTCTAGACTGTAAGTGTGACTGGGGTTTGAGCTTGGGGAGTCGAAACGTAGATGAAGCACCTCCCGAGATTGGACCATGGAGTTGGGCGCACCTGTGTGGGCACCCAGGGATGTTGGATGACATGGGCGCACTTGTGGTGGCGCCCACATGCCAGCCCACTAGGGCAGCTTTTAAGTCGACGGTTTCTAGGGTATTTCTGAGTCGGGTTCGGGTATTCTAGCTCGTTTCTTGGTTAAGGGATGTTTTTAATCCTCTAGTTATGTCTTGTCTATTGTTTTAGTTAAGTTTTGACTAGAGTCTTAATTAGGGATTGGTGATTAGGGTTACTAAAGTTTGATTAAGGTTTCAATTAAAGGTTTGTTGATTAAGCTTATTAATTGGGGTTTGGATTAATTAGGGGTTTGGATTAGGAGTTGTTAATCAGTTTCAGGGATTTAATTAATTAATTAAGTCTATGGATTTTAATTGGATGTTTTAATTAGGCGTTTTAAATTAATTAAGTGTTTTAGATTGGGGTTGATCAAGTTTATTAATTTACTTAGGCGCGAATGGAATAACCTAGGACCACCTACTTAATGTCTACCTTTATAATTCTACTACTTCTTTTAATTACTCTTTTCTTTTTTTATGTTCTCTTCTCTAATTACTAAAGAGCAAGAGGAGAGGAGAAGTGTTTTACATTTTGCGATTTTTCTTTTCTCTCTCTGTTTTTTTTTTGGGTGTTTTATGCAAAAGCGATGCAACCTAACCTAAAGAATAACCTAGGTTCCTCTACTTAATGTCTACTCTTTTTCCTTTTTATGGGCATTTCTATTTCTTTGCATATTTATTTATTTATTTTTTTGTTCTCTTCTCTAATTACTAAAGAGCAAGATGAGAAGGGAAGAATTTGATGATTTTATAATTTTTTTTTGGTATTTAATGTAATATAACCTAACCTAAAGTGTTGTTGATTCGAAGTCTAGAAGTTCAGCAGTCAATTGAAATCATCACAAACGTGGAACAACAAGTCAAATGAGACACAAAACGCAACAAACGCAGACCGGAGATCAATCTAGGGACTTGGGCGCACCTACAAGGGCGCCCAAGTGTCTCTGCAGGACTTGGGCGCGCACACAGCGGCGCCTAAGTGTTTCCCCTGCACGTTGTGATGTATATCTAATATTCAACGATATTCCGACGCGATTTCTAATAGTTTGCGACTAAATGCAGGGTCTTATATAAATTATTAATATCAGAACTTCCAGATTTGAAAATAATAATGCAAGGACTAATGTTCGGAGGACAAGTCCCTTTGCAGGGACTTGGGCGAACCCACAATAGCGCCCAAGTACCTCTGTTCTTTCTTCTTCTTTTTTTCTTCCTTCCTTTTTAGCAATGTATTTGGTCCTCTCTCGATTCTTTCGATGATTTTTATAAATCCGAAGGCTTTGATATAAAATTATATGAGGATGGACTCGGATCTGAGAAGCAAAATGCACACAAAATAGAAATTGGACCCAAAAAGCTTACTTCAAAGACTTGGGCGCACCCACAGCGGTGCCCAAGTGCTTTTATGCACTTTTATGTCCTTTTCAGCCATATGTTTGGTCCTCTTCTGATTCTTTCAACGCTATTTACAAATCCGAGGGCCCTACTATTAACTTATATGGAAAGAAATTCGGATTTGAGAGACAAAATGTAGGCAAGATGAAGACCAGGGTCAAAACCCAACTCCTGGGACTTGGGCGCACACACAGTGGCGCCCAAGTGCTCTCTTCTTTTTTTTTTTTTTTTGGCACTTTTCCCTTTTATATTCGGATTTTCTTCAATGAAAATGAGATGGATATGAACTCTATCCTAATCACGAGTTTAGAATGCCAAAAACTATGCAAATCTACAGACTAGGAATGATCCTAAGCATGTTATTGATGAATGAATGTTAGCTATCAGATCTACTAGAAAATATAACTATCAATGCAAATCTACAATGTGTGCATGATCCTAAACATATTTTTAACTACTGATGATGAGAAACATTAAATGAATATACTAGATCTAGAAATACCAGTTCGAATCATGTTCTTCAAGTCCTAAACTGAATCTTTTACTCAAATCCATAGCTTTGGGAGGCTTTCTCCATTGCTGATCTTGGAGAACCAAAGTGTTTTTCCTTCTCCTTTCTTCTAGATCTCAAGATCTCCTTTGTGACCTCTCTCTTTTTCTCTCTTTCTAGTAGCCTTCTCTTGCAAAATTGTATAAGAGGTCTTTATATAGGGGTTTTTGGCGTGGAAAAAGGGTTAGGGTTGCTGTGTGTACGAGTTTCTGGAGGCTTCTTCAAACCAAGGTGATTTTAGGGTTTTTCTTGACTTAGGCACACACATAGGTGCGCCCAAGTGGGTCTTGGGACTTGGGCACACACACAGGTGCGCCCATGTCTCCTTTCGGGGGCGAGTGGGCTTAGAGTTTGGTTCGGATTGCTTTCGGATCGAATTCGGACTAAAACAATGGAGACTGGGCTTAGGCGCACTTGTGGGGGTGCCTATGTGCAGTTTCAAGATGACTGGGACCTGGGTGAATCTAGGGTGGCGCCTAAGTGGTTTAGGGTTTGGTTTACAATTTGCAAATCTAGGTGAGCCCATGTCATCCTTTGAGTCAAATGGGTTTAGGGTTTGGTTTCGTTCTGTTTTTGGGTTAAGGTCAGGTTGGAACTACGAAAGACAAAGAAAAACCCACTAAGTGTGCACTCAAGTGCCTTTTAAGGGCAACCAGGGACCTGGGTGCACCTGTGTGTGCACCAAAGTGTCTTTCTGGGACATGGGTGCATCTATGTGTGCGCCTAAGTGTGTTTTTGGTGGGGTTGCTAAGGCAATTTTCCGAGGACCATATCTTTTGATCTGTTTGTCGGAATTCGACGTTCCACATATCGTCGGAAAGCTCTCAGAACGTAAAATCTTGTGGTCTATATGTCTTAATGATTAGAGGTCAGGACAGAATAGGTATATCTGGATCAATGATCCTAGCCTCCTAACTCATGCTAATCACATTGTGCTTAGGCAAACTAAGTCTAATCTCTCTAGGAACAACCTGAGTGTGTTCTAGGTAGTCTGAAAGGGGTTTGGATAGTGTTATAGTTCATTTCTTTGTTTGAATAGTGGGTTGGGCTAGAGATCTTGACGTGATTCGGCTTTTCTCTCACGAATTTCTAGAGATCGTCGAACTAAGTCTAAAACTTTCAACAAGCATTTTCATCGTCATTAATTAATTTTAATTATACCCTTAACCATTCAATTATGGGTGAAATGGGGGCATCATTACATATAACAGGTGTTTAAGGCTATCGTAGGGGGCCAAATGAGGCGTCTACACCTGGCTCACAGTGAACCTCCCCCGACATTTATTGTGCTATATGTGTTCTTGGATATTAATCCTAATGTAACTTATAATTGAACTATGGTTATGTTGTGAATGTTGTCAATTTGTAATTTTAAACTTAGGAGATGTGTAGGCAATTTAAGTAAATGTATATGGGATGTTGATGGATTGATTGAATGTCAATTGAATGCATAAAATGTATTTGTTTATATTTAAAATGTTGTATTTGAAGCACATAGGGGCCTTTTGATGTAAATGTATTGGTCCCCTTCCTTAGGATTTTTTCTTTCCAAATTTATATAGTGTCATCACCGATGCTGTATCATTTATTTTAGACTGCTATGGTCATCACCAACCCTGACTTAGAAACTTTTCCAAAGAATGCCTGAAAAAAGTTACAACTTTTGGTCAAAAAAATAAGAAACCTACGTCAGTGATGACCTTATTTTACACTGTTAAGGTCATCACCGACCCTGACTTAGACTTTTTTTTTCTGAAAATGAATAAAAAAAAAGTTACAACTTTTGGTCAAAAAATAGGAAACCTGCGTTGGTGATAACCTTATTTTACACTGCTAAGGTCATCACCGATCCTGACTTAGAATTTTTTTTTCTGAAAAAATTACAACTTTTGGTGTAAATAAGGTTGGCGCCGACCTTATGTAGTGTAAATAAGGTCGGCTGATGATGTGCCAAATAGGTTAAAAAAATGAAAATTAGGCCCAATTGCTCTAATTGGTGCACCACTTGTTAAAGTGTTTGATTGTGTAACATGTGCGCATTAAGTGTTTTTTCCGGTTAAATCCTCTATTAGTTAAATTAGCATTTAGTTTGCTTCATTTTTTTTTTTCGCTTTATATTTTGATACAAATGATTTTAATAATAAAAGATAATATTTTTTTATTTTTTGTTTACTTTCTTTTAAATAATATGTCATCAGATTTTAATATATATATATAGATTCTTGGGCCCAGCTTAGCATGGGCCTTTGTTGCTAGCATAAATATTAAAGCAATATGGAGCCCTGCTTTGGGACATGCCACATCAGCACTTTCAAACCTCACGGTGACATATAAGGGCTCTCATGGACATCATGTGGCATCACATATTCAAAAGAAGTCATATTCGAATTAATTCATATTTAAAAGAAATTTTCAATCCCTTCATCTTAGGAATCTCATGTCAATCCCTAAAAAATCTCATAATATTATGTCATTGGTCCTATAATATGGGCGATTTTGTCAAACATTTTGCCAACATCGGCCTTTTATCGGCTTTTGGTAAAAAAAAAATTGGAATCCTTACCATTAGTTGGTAACTAGTGAATTTATTTATAATTTTTTGGTAAAAATTCCAATTTTATTTAAGGGCTTATTTATTTACATTATTTGATGATCTATTTATATATATATATATACTAACCTTGGGTTCTCCAATTTTTTTTATCATTTTTATAAAATTAAAATCCTAGTGATTTTAGCTTCGTAAATCCTAATATTTTCCTAACATAACCCTCTATTTATGTGTATCATTCTTAGCAGTTTTCTCACACTTGATTATTATTAAGATTTTTTGATTTTATTTGTGTGGGAGAAATCAAGAGTGGGATCCGTATTGGTGAAATTTGAGAGAGATCAAAGGCAGATCACCCTTCATGGTGGGCCCACATATCTTGACATCTTGGTGGAGTCAGAAAGCTTGGGAATTCACAAAGAGAAGAAGAAACTCAGATTTGGAAAGATGGTGTTGGCTTGCTAAATTTGAAAATCAAAATCTAGAAAAAGAGAGAAAATTAGAAACTTTGCAAAGGGATAATCAAAGTTTCAAGTAAAGAAGCATGCAAATATGGAAAGATAATCAAATAAGCAATCAAAGAAAGAGTCCCAAACATGCCTTGGACGTCCAACATGGGTCCCACTCACCCCATTGCATGCCAAACATAGAAGTTCATTTAATTGCACCAGTATTCTTAGATTTTTTAGGGGCAACAAATTGAAATGACCATGATTTTCAACCCGAGTTTCAAATCGGAGCAATCTACCCACCGTTAAAAAGCTCTTTTTGAGTAGATATCCGTGGAGCCCAAGATTACGTCTTTTATTGGAGCTATATTGAGGGAGATATATCCTCGGAAAGTTGGCTATTATAATTTTATGCGGGAATTACAAAAAGTTTTCAAAATTGGCAACATGAGAAATCTTTGAAGACTTCAATCTGGCAAGACTTAGAGCCCAAGAGATCACACTTAGTAACAAATCCTCTAAAATTCAAATTGTTGCCTAAGTGAGAAGCTTCGCTTGAAATCTAAGCCAAGAATCATCTCAAGAAGGAAACAACTCTTAACATAAGGAGGCGTGCAAAACCATAAAAGGAGGCCACTGGTGTAAGACGTGATAAGCCTATTCTCCTTCAAAAGTGGCCCAACCATTCTCTCTCCCTCTTTTGTTCCCTTTTCTTCTTTCCCCTCGTCTAGTTTTAATTCTCCATATCTTTTTGATTTTGGGTAGCCTTGGGCCTTGTCCGAGCAAGTACTTGAAGGAGAAGTAGAAAGAATGCAATCTTTAATGACAAATCAAAAAATATTCTTTGCAATGGCGGGCTAAGTTCTTGATTGGGGCTATGGATGAAGATAAGTGATTACTTTTTATTTCTTTAGTAATTCTAACTTAGTTCTATGTTTATGTGCTTAATGATTAATAGACTTGTCTTCGTGCCCTAGGCAAACTACCATTCCTAATTTTTAAAAATAAAAATCTATTTTTGACTATCCGTGCTTTAGGTTTGATAGGCCATGCTTAGGACTTAGGTCTTTTTATGGTTTATGCTTACTTTTGATGGATAGTTCTTAGATTATTTTTATTCTTTTATGAGGTAAAGAAAGTCTTGGGTTTTGAATTTTATAATTAAAAATTGATTTTAAAAGTTAGATTTTTCAAATTAAAAACATTGATTTGTCTCTGATTTGAAATAAAAATTGGAATAAGTTAGGGTTACTTGATAAATATTTGGTGGATGCTTATTGGATTCTTATTCTCTAATCACTTTCATTATTTGGTAGTTTTCATCTTTCTAAATTAGTTGCTTTCTTTTATTTCTAAATACTCAAAACTTTTCTTAATTATTAATTAATTATTTTTCTTAAGCTAATAGTTTATAAAATTAGCTCCCTGTGGGTTCGATCTGTTCTTGCCACTGTCTCATATAGGCAGTCGTGCACTTGCAGTAAAATTAGTATCTTAAAGATCACATAAAAAAACATTCATAGAAACGATATGGGAGTGTAGAAGAAGCAAAAATCCACTTTCTTTATCCCTGTCGCGGTCTAAAAATCAAGATCCGAGATGACCATTTGAGATTTTGAGTGCTGGAGTTGTGCCGTGATATCTCCTGAACTCCCTATTTTTGTTATTTTTGAACCCATTGAACATTTATTTTACTTCATATGCCCTAGTTGTCAATGTCAACATTAGGACTGTAAACCTAAGGGCAGAACCAAGAGGGCTATAAGTAACATATGAACATTATCTATAACTGTAACTAATTACCTATGTGGCCCATTATTTTCAAAGTAAGTGCAAAAATAGTTACTAGCCAATTTACTTGCTTCTTCTCATTGATGAAGAATTGCATACATATACTGTTGCTGAATTTTAGAAAGGAGGTTCTCCAATTTCTTCGAAAGACAAAGCTGTCGACGAGTATAACCACCTTAAATGACTATTCCGATGGTCTCATCGTAAATTATACAATGGCAATAGCCGTACACGATGAGGATGCAAACACTACGTTGATTAACCACGTGTAATGATCCAATTCATGATCTCTGCCTTGGCTAATAACATATAAACTTAGCACACAAAATGATTATTAAGCCTTGAGATATATTTCTTTGGTTTTGCAACTATTTGAACAAGGCGGCCTTATTAAATGGACTTTCATTTCCTGCTCATACATATGCATGAGAGCTTCCAAATTGTGCATTTGGGTTCAACAATCATGGGCTGGTGACATCTCTGCTATACTCAATTCCGCTAGAGTGTAGTTGAATGTGCAACTGAGCTATATTACTGTGACTTGGTACTACTAAAATAAAGAGGAATAGTAAACTGTGAAATCATGTCTTTCATTTTTCTTTTGGAAATGGGATTAGACTATGTTTGTAATTGAAAACTTTTGTAGTTCAATTAGGGACTAGTCATTCATTGTTAGAAGGCAAATACAATCGGCTCATTTACACTTTATTGAACTAGCTTTCACAATTCAACTCAACTCATCATAAAACCATTTACACTCATCTTGGGAACCTCTTCCTACATAACGCCTTAATCCCATCACTAATCATGACCTCAATAATATTAAGTATAGAAAGCTAAAAGAAGAGTTGAGTAAAACCTATAGGAAGAGGAAAGCTATTGAATGAGAGTTTGACATTTTGTAGTGTGGGCAAAAGGGAGGAGTTGGTGTTGGAGGATGAGGTATGTGGCTATCCTACTCCTTATTAGAGTAGAAAATCTCTCTCCTATCTAAAAACCCATCTAGTAGGCTTCCTGACATGGGCCAACCTCAAATGTTGCCACCATCTTCTCGTCTAGGGTTGTACTTGTCTCTCCCTTGACACTATCTATCATTGGAAATATTATTTTTGTACATGATCAGCTTTATATGAAACCTCACTGCTACCAAAGAAACATGCACATTATCGTAAATTTTGTCTTCTACTCTTCCCTATGTATGCCTTAGAGGGGCGACAATGGGCCTTGGTCTTGCCCAACCCACTTCGCTTTGTTCTGATTATAACTGGCCGTGTGGGATAGGGGGTGGGCGTTTGGTTCTCCCAACAATTTGCACCTCTCAACAAGTTTCATCCATGAGTTACTCAACGTAAAAGTTTCGTCTACCACATCAAGCCTCATATTGATGAGTTGGGCAGTAAAATTCCCACTCTTACAATGCTTCAATGCAAAATTGGTCTTATTTATTTATTTACTTAGTATTTTTGTTTTGCTTTTTTAATTGGGTTAGTGATATGACTATGAATCGGTAGCCCGAATCCGGGTCTGCTTAAGCAGCTCTAAACAAGTATTCAATCCATCAGGCCAAACTGTATCCATGTTTAGTGTCCGAAGCCCTTAGTGGGCTACATCTAGCCTAGGTCTTGAACCCTATAAACTATTTTCAGGGAGATTTACATAGTATATAATTCCATATTTATACCAAACAATGCAATAGGAAAATGAATTACATTATGAGTTTTTTAGATTTCTTTTATCAATTACGTTGGTCTAGGTCCAAATTTACAAAGAGACTTTAACTTGACAGACTGAAGCATAGCCATTTAAAGAATAGGCTAACAAGGATATAAGGTCCATATTGGACTTGGCCCTGGCTTGGACTCCTCAAAGTGGTTAAACTCGTTGACAGCAATGAAACTAAGCAAAGTGGTTATACTAGCTGATAGCTTTGTCCTTGGAAGAAATGGGAGAATCTTCTTTCTAAAATGCAGCAATAATATCTATATGTAATTATTCATCAATGAGACGAAGCGAGTAAACTATGCTTAGTAACTATTTTTGCACTTTCTCTGATAATAATAGGTCACATAGGTAATTAACTACAATTAGAGATAATGTTTATATGTTATTTATAGCCCTTGTGGTTCTGCCCATGGATTTACAGCCCTAATGTGGGCATTGACAATCAGAGCAGATGAAGAAAAATAAAATCACGAAAATAAGAATTTTGGAAGACATCACTGAATAACTCCAACACTCGAAATCTCAAATTGTCATCTTAGATCTTGATTCTAAGACGATGATAGGGAGAAAGAAGGTGGATTTCTACTTCCTCTACACTCCTATATCATTTCTATGAGTTTTTTCTCTGTTGCCTTGCTGTTTTGATCTCTTACTTTTTAGATGGTTTGGAGATAGAGAGGGAGAACGATGCCTGATAGAGAAAATGTTATCTGTATTTTTTGTTCATTTTTCCCTATTTTCTTGCATGTAGACAATTTGGATCTGGGATGATAACAAGTGAGGATCTGTAGCTTGAGACAAACCAGTGTAGTTGAGAATGGAGCATCGTTTTGAAATAGGATGTGCTTCCATCATCTAAGGTTGGGTAATTAATCAGACCCAGGATGTGAGGAAAACATCAAGTGGGGTCTATTTGTAAAAATGGAGCCAAATCCCATTATGTCCCATACACTTCATGTGAGTGGGATATAGAAACTCCACCATGGGATCTGCTTATTGATAGAAAGTGTTGTGGCATGCGTACGAAAGCGTGAAACCAGCGATCAATCAACCATGCCACACAAGAGAGAGATGAAGATTTTACGTGGTTCGACAAATCCGCCTATATCTATGCAAGAGAGTATAGAATCACATCTTAACTCTCTTCAGAAACTAGGGTTACAGATTACATCACATATATAATCTCCACTTTCTTAGCCCCTAAGAAAGCCTCAGTATAGTGACAAAAATACCCTTAATCCTGAATTCGGTCCAATGGACCACTTCGATAAACCCGGAATACAAGACATAAACCCAACAATCTCCACCTTGGCTTGGATTCTGTAGAAGTCGAGCTACGAGGACACTAGGAGATAACTGGCAATGTCTTCACGTACCTCATTGATAGGTTCGTCCCTTCACCTATTGGTGCAACCTTCATTCTTCAACAATTTTACATGTTGAACCGGCAATGTAAGACATAACCCAACAATCTCCACCTTGGGTTGAATTTCGTAGAACTCAAGCCACCAAGACACCAGTAGATAATCGACAATGTCTTCCCGTACCTTGCTCAATGGTACAGAGTATCTTCAACATTCTGATATGTTGAACCAACATTTTTGTCAAAATTATCCACCTCAAACTCTGCCGTTCCATTAACGACTTCGCCAGTGTTATTCGGATCACTCACTCTATAGCCATCAATTTGCTCAAATCTCTGCATCACGCCTTAGATCTTGTCACCAGGAGCATGCGTGATCAAACGGATCTAAAATCCGACTCCAGATGACTCCAATATTGCAAAAACAATTCTTCGCCCTTTAATCGATAAGCTTTTTCATTGACCGTTGATCAACCAATCTTCTTCTCCAACTGCATAGATCTGCTCGCGACAAGTCATGGGTTAAAATAGATCTCTGATCAGACTTTGGATTGTCAAGATATTGCAGAAACAATCTCAGCCATTGGTTTGGTCAAATATGCCTTTGACGTCATCCTTCTTTGCACTGCTGGGCTGGGCTTCTGGAACTCGGGTCAAGTCAACCCAACCTGGACCCAACCTGGACTTGCAAAAGAACCCAGGCCCAAACGGACATGTCTCCTTCTTCGAATCGTCGGGAACAGTGATAGAGCTTATTCCTCTTGTTTTGGTTTTTGTAACTAGAAGTGTTAAACCCCGTTCCAAGTAATCGAGATTAACTCTAATTGATTAGAAATTAAGCTAATTAATTATATTTAATTAAGTTAATGATGGTTTATGACCCAATGGAATTGAATTAGCCTAAAATGAATGATTTAGGCTTAATGAAATCATAATGAAGGAGATTGAATGAATTGAATGGAGTTAGACCCAAACAAGGAGAAGCAAGGACTTTTTCGTAAATACGAATTATTGCGTGTTTTGTCGACTACGGTCACTTTTGATACCAACGCGTGTATCTCGGAGAATACGATAACTTCCGTAAAAGACTTGATTAAATTTGACGAGAAATGGATCAAAAGAGTCTTCATTTGACTTGAAATGTAAATGAGAGAAGAGAAGACGGCTTAAATGCAATAATACCCTTTTATAGATAAGATGAACTCAATAGAGTTCATTCAACTCTTTTTCAACCCAAGTGAAGAAGAGCTATAGGTTTTTGTCTTCTTCCTCCATTTGCTCTCCACCAAGCATCAAGATTAAGGCTTTGGTTGTGATTTTGACGAGTGTGGCTTCAGCTTCATCTTCTTCCTCAAGTTATCTTCCATTTTTGGAGTGTTTGAAGTTGGAGAAAGAGGTCAAGCTTTCTCTAGTTGAACTATAAGTAAGTAGTTGATCTTATTTTAGAGTTTCCAAGTTCTATTGAGTAGTTTGGAGTAGTAGCTAGCACAAATAGCTTATAGAGATATGTTTTTCATGTTTTCATGGAATTAGGGTTTGAATTGGGGATTTTAATTTCAAGTCAAGCTATGTAAAGAAGGTTTTCTTGCTAATTGACTTCAAGAGGCAAGTATAAGCAATCTCTTTGTGATTACATGTTAGTTTATATGAGATTGATTGATCTTGTAGAATTGTGCGTTTAACCCTAGTTATTGAATCTATTTGGATCTTTGTGAATGATTGAATGGAGGAGGAATTAATGTATGTGAATGGTGATTGAGGTGGGAACAGGAGGTTCCATTTGATTTACAGGTTTGGAATGAGTTGGAAATAGAGAAAGAGGAAAAAAGAATTAGCTTCAGAGCTTATTTGTAGCTGGGACTCGTCCCAGGTCCGATCAATCGGACCGACAAACAAATCGATCGGACAAGTCCTAACTGGGACATGAATTCATGCCGATCGATCGGACCGGTTGGAATTGGTTCTCTTTGAACCAACTATTCTTCCTATGATCATAAATGATCTATAACTTAGTCTTGGAACTAATTATAACATAATATAGGATTATTAAGATTATGGAGAAATGAAAGAAAAGAATGCCAATGAATTAGGTATAGTTCAATTGTGTTAACTAAACCTTCATAGGTATTAGCTAATGTTATCGAATGTACAAACTACTATTAAAGTGATGTTCATAAAAAATAACACGTACATTCGATAACGAGCGTTCCACCCAATTGTTTGGTTTAGAAATTTGATTAAAGACTTGAACAGAATTTATAGATTTGATTTAATTCCTTAATTTGGTACTACATAGTAGTTTCTTTAACTCGTTTAGAGTTGAAATGAATGAATGCAATGAACTAATGAACAGTTACTAAATGTAACCATGAATTAATGAATAATCCTACTGCAGTAAATGGATAGGGTGTTCCGAAGCTCCGTAGTGATGCCAGTGATCTCTGATCAAGATACTGGTAGATCCCACACATTATGGACTGAAAAGTCACTCAAATGATAAGCCACCTAATGATGAGTACTCACTGTAAATCCGTGAAATGAATGAATATAAATGACTGAAAAAGAATGAATGCTTCCGTTATGAAGAACTGAATGAAACAAATGCTATTGTAGTTGGCCATCTAGTAATTGATATTACTTGACTCCATTTGATTCCAATGCATAGAACATTGTTATTGATTTGATTGTCTAAAATTGTTAAATTGATAAATGGACAGATTTAGCATGTATTACAAACGATCTGTTTGTACATTATTGAACCATCATGTTCACAGTATTAATGATGACATTACAGGCCCAATTGCCCGTCCTGGTCCTGCAGAGGCCGTTCCGTTCCGCCAGCGGAGGAGGCCAATTCGATACCTCCAGGAGGTTTAATCGAGTGGGCTTGATCGAGGCGAATGAACTAGATTATTTTGGAAACATTTTGGAAATATTTTATATATTCATTTTGGTATTGTCAATGATGTCCCTTGAATTGTGTTTTGTATATGCAGTGGTTGATTTAATTAAGATGGAAATATGTATATATGGACTTTACTTTTAATGTAAAGGACTTGTTCAGTTAATTGTTCGTCAATGTATATATTTCGCAAAAATGTACATTTTACAGGAATATGTATTGTTGATATCCCTTGTGGATTTCGTTTTAACTTCGGTTAATTGTTTACAGGAGTAACTATGGTAGCGCGATCTGGGGTTAGTTTGGCCTAATCGGATCTCGGGCCCGGGTCGTGACAAGAAGCCTACAACTAGCCACCAGCAACTCGAGCCATCTCTTCTAGTCTCCTTCTCCGATAAAGACAATAATCACGGGTCTGGATCCTCAGTTTTCGGGCAGTGACGAATGGACAACAAAACAGAGCCTGGATCGATTCCGATTTTATGCTTTCTTCTTCTCAGGCGATGGTGGGCAGGCAACCGCAGATCTCAGATCCTTCTGCACTTTTCTCTCTCCGAATAGCAGACCTAGAACCAGAGCAATAGACGTCCAGACTGTTTGTACTTTCTACGGCAAACGAGAACCTGAAGCCAATTTTTTCCGATCGTCTTCTCCAGCAACGCCCGGATCTAGAGCTCTATTATCTGTAACATCTACCAGATTCCCCTGTAGTGACGGTCTTCTCCCTTCACTACAACAACAGGAAGTTTGGCTCCTCTGCAACACCAATCAAACCTCTATTCATAGAACCACAATACCTCTACATGGACCACCCGAGACCAACGATCTCCGTCTGCATCGACCGATGGCCAAAATCCTAGCACCGATACAACTAAGAGCCTTTGCTCCTCTTGGTTTCCAGCCCCCTTTTCAGATAGATCATGGCTCATCTTCTGCAGATCTGATCAAATCCGATCTCCACATTTCAACAACACCTCCATTTGAGCCTTTTACTACAACAGATCAGCCGCGGCCCACTGATCTGATCTCTTCACACGAGAGTCTTCTCCTGTAATAGTCTCTAGCTTCCAGGAGATCAACTTCGATATCCTCTTTTCTGCAATCTTCACGTGACCTTAGCCTTAACCCCTTGTCCCTTTTTCCACATCATAAAACAAAGACATGCCTTCTTTCAACCGTGCAGCATCGAGATCTAATTGATCTCTCCAAAGAGAAAACTTTGGTCTGAGGTCTTATGAACAGGCCTCCTCAAGAACAATTTGTTGATCACAAATACAAATTTGGGCCGTTTTTTCTTCATCTACTCCACCTTCGATCAAATTGATCAAATCGAAAAATCAAGTATAACTTCTCACCTCTCTCTACTAGCACCAACCGAAAACCCTACACCAGAATTTTCCTTTTTGTCTTCCTGATCTTTCCATGCGATTGTGTACTTCAAAGATTGAAGACAAAACCATCGGTCGCACATCACAGCACGGGGTCTAACACCACTTGTTGTGCGCATGCATGCGGAAGCGCAAAATCTGCGATCGATCAATCATGCCACACAAGAGAGAGACGGGGATGTTATGTGATTCGAGAAATCCGCCTACATCCACGGCAAGAGTATAGAATTACATCTTAACTCTCTTTAGAGTCTACGGTTACATATTACATCATATATATAACCTCCACTTTCTTAGCCCCTAAAAAGTCCAGTTAATGACCAAAATACCCTTGACCTTGAACCCAGTCCAATGGACCACTTCGGTAAACCCATAATACAAGACATAAACCCAACAGAAAGAAAGCCCTAATATTTGAGTGAGACATCATCATTTTCTAAATTGAGGTAAAAACACCTGTATTCATGGCATGTGAAGTATTGGATGTAAATACATTCGACGGTTTATATTTTATGGTTGTTAACGCATATATTTGATGCATGCTTCTTTGATACGTAGTGAGATGTTTTGTGGTAAAAATTCTAATTTAATATGGAAAGGTTTTTTATATTTTTAAATATGGATTTAGTGAATTTAGGGGTAGGTTGTAAAGGAGGCGTGTTTGATGAAATGCTCTTAGGTAAAGACTAATTGGTTTCTTACACTGAATAAGGATTGATTTATGTTTTAAATAAGGAAATTTGAATGAACATGTTTTATGTTAAGAAAAAAATGCTTTATAATCAAAGGCCTCAAGGGGGGTTAAAGAAGTAAATTGGAATTAGAGTATACAACTAGTGATGGATTACCATGCTCAGAGTAAATAAATTTATTTGACTTTACACCTAGATGAGTGTAATTTTTTTGGTGAAGATCTAACCAAAATATCCAAGATATTATTATCTTTTCAATATCGATCCGCATGTCCAATTTGGTTTCCTAATAAGAAAATTATAAACAATCTAGTGTGGAAAAGTCATTTGCTGAAACTTAGCACAATACATGTTTTTATGTGAAGTTTAAGCCTCTGAAACACAAGGATAGAAAACTAATTATCATTCGGACTTTATTACATTATGAAATGGGCTGCTTTGACATTTGAACAAAAATGAAACCACCTTAATTGAGATTATATCAACTGAGTAGTGACTTTATGAAATGGGCTAACTTAATGAGAAAAACTGCTGGTGGGTTTTATAACTTAACATATTTATTTCAATTCCAGCTTTTTCAGAACTTAACTACGGTATTTGAAGAATGTAATCCATGAGAAATGAGGTTAAATGCATTTCTGAATTGAGAATTCTAAAGTGGGAAAACAAGTATTGTTCTGTCCAACAAATTTGCAAAAAAATTGTGTTCTAAAACAACAAAAAATGCTTTTAGTGAGTTGAGCTTTGTAGATCCTAATATTTTACTAACATAATCCTCTATTTATGTGTGTCATTCTTAGCATTTTCCCATTTTTTCTCTCCGTTTGATAAGTCTTTACAGTTAATTAGAACTAAAGATGCACTGAGGTTATTGTATAAAATAAATATAATGTATTTTTCTATTGTAGGATTGGACATAAGTAAGTCAGTGATTACTAGTGTAATTTATAGGCTTTACACTCAGTGAAAGGTATTATTTCTTCCTTGATCTTGAATTTAATAAGATGTTAGTGATTCCACGATATAAAAATTATATGATTTTGATCCTTAGACTTTCTATTGTTATTTTCTACTTTCATCACTTTATCATGTTTATGCATAAGTATTGCGCTACAATAGAATCATACAAAAGACGATTTGTACTTGTTATTGTTGCCGTCGTGGTTGCATGTTATGCAAGTGTGTATTAAATGGACTTTCATTTAGGATGAGGATGTAAACAATGGCAATAACCACACACAATGAGGATGCAAACACTACGTTGATTAACCACGTGTAATGATCCAATTCATGATCTCTGCCTTGGCTAATGACATATAAACTTAGCACACAAAATAATTATTAAGCCTTGAGACGTATTTCCTTGGTTTTGCAACTATTTGATCAAGGCGGCCTTATTGAATGGACTTTCATTTACTGCTCATACATGTGCATGAGATATTCCAAGCTGTGCATTTGGGTTCAACAGTCAAGGGCTGGTGACATCTCAGCTCTACTCAATTCCACTGGGGTGTAGTTGTATGTGCAACTGAGCTACATTACTATGACTTGGTACTACTAAAATAAAGAGGAATAGAAAACTGTGAAATCACGTCTTCCCCTTTTCTTTTGGAAATGGGATTAGACTCTGTTTGTAATTGAAAACTTCTATAGTTCAATTAGGGACTGATTCTTTCATTGTTAGAAGGCAAATACAATCGGCTCATTTACACTTTATTGAACTAGCTAGTTTTCACAATTCAACTCAAATCATCATGAAACCATTGACAGGTATGAATAGATATTATTTGTAAAGGCATTTACACTGGATTCTCTACCCCCATTGGAAGAGGAGATTGCAGCTGGCAGCATTGGCCGGAATCTCATTTCGCTAGATCTGCTGGAAGCTAATGGCCTTGGTAATGCGCTGAATGTAAGTTACTGAACTCTGTTTATTTGTATTTAGTGGATGGTGTGAACCTTATATGTTCTTTCAACTTGGGTCACCTATAATCCATGAAACCTCCCCTCTCCTCATCCCAATTTGACACTCTTTTGGTTATTACTCACTATCATTTTGAAAGAATTAAAATTTGAATGCCTTCAAACTGATAGGGTTTGAGGGCCAAAGATCAAGGAGTTAGGATTTCAAATTGGTGTTGTTTTTTTTTTTTTTTTTTTTTTTTTTTTTTTTTTTGCAAAGATGTAAGTGTCAATGAGATCTTTTCATCAATCTATACCCAACCCCTTGACTTTGCATGCATCCTTGTGGTCCACCGTCCACCTACAATAAATGTAAGCCCCCACATACACCTTCACTCAATGTATTGGCACTCCCCTAAATTTGATGCTAATTAGACTAATATAAACCGTTGGATTTAAAACATAAATGAATTACATCAACTATAAATTGAACTTTAGGGTCCTACCAGCAGTTATTTAAACCCTTCCCACCCATCTCCCAAAACAAGTTTCTTACTTTAGGGCACATTTGTGTAGGGGCAACTTCAATGGAAAGATGAAATTGCCACATCAGCTAATTCTATGGTTTTTAAATACCTCAGAAAAAGTTTTCTAAGGAAGTTAGAAATTCATGTTTGGTGTAAAAAGTTCTTCCTGAATGAATTGCAACTAATGTTGTTTGGTGCAGCTACAAATTTTTTTAGTGAAAACTACTGTTTAAAAAAAAAACTACTAGGTGGGTGGGTCGGTATGTGTGTGGGGTGGGTGCGTGGGTGGGGAGGGGGTTGAGAGAGGGTGGCTGGGTGGAGTAGGGGTGGGATTGGGGAAGGAGGGGTCTGTTTTCTGTGGAAATTGACTTCCCATACCCTCATAGAAAGTCTATTTTCAGACCTAGGAAGGAAAAAGCTGATGTGCAAAAAGCAATTCCACGGAAAACAGGTGCACCAAACATATGAAAAAAGAGTTTTCCGTAGAAAACCACCTCATTTTCTACAAAAATGGGCTAAACAAGCGTGCCCTTAAACTACAAGTAAGTATCCCCTCTAGAATATTACCATGCTATAGAATTCTTTTGTAAGATGTCTAGTAAATTTAAGCCTCATCTTATAGCCATATGGGTTTTTACATATGGCCCTATGTAGGTTTAGATGGTTTATACAACCCATACCAGGCTCGACCCATTCCGACTCTTAGGTTAGATGAGTTAAATTACATGAAGAAAAGAAACACCACTCCCTTCCGCAGTCCCCAGCATTTCATCCTAGTATCTTGGAAACCTCTTCCTGCATAATGCCCTAATATCATCACTAATCATGACCTCAATAGTATTAAGTATAGAAAGCTAAAGAAGAGTTGAAAAGAGTGAAGTAAAACTTGTTGGAAGGGGAAAGCTATTGAATGAGAGTTTGACATTGTGTAGTGTGAGCAAAAGGGAGGAGCCGGTGTTGGAGGATGAGGTCTGTAGCTACCCGACTCCTTATACATAGGTATTACGTTACAACAAAATTATTTTAAAGACAATTTAGACCTGTTGTTGTTGTCTCCATGGTAGGATGTTGTGCAAATGTGTATTACCATTTAAGAGAGTTTGAGGAAAGTACTCTTGTGAATTCTTAGGAAGTGTTTCGAGTTGTTAAATATCGTTTTTCAATTTTACATATGCCACATGGTATTCGTTGACCACCCAACAAGATATTGTCATTGCCTTTTCCGTTCTCTACAACCACATAGTTATGCATAGTGCTGGAGATCTAGTACTTGAAATAATTCCCATGACGACGACATATAGAGCCGGTTCTCCCTTGCGAAAGAGCAAAAATTCAAAAGCAATCCCAAATCTCATTAGAGATACTCCACAAGCGTTTCGAGACTCAATAGTTGAGCAAATGTGGAGTGATTATGAGCAGCAACAATAAAAAAGTGACCGATTATAAAAGGCAAAATATATATTTTTGCAATGCTTTTTGGATGGTAAAGGCTAGAATAGAACTTTTATCCAATGCTTGGCCAATGAAACATGATCTATTTTGGATTAGTGTATTTTATGATGTCAAAAGGCCCTTTAACACTCAATGTCTAGTTATTTTTTGGCATTGTTTAGATGCTTTTCTTTTTCCTGACAATGTATGGTTGTTATATTACATTGTATGGTTGTTGATCAAAATGATAACTTTCTAAAGTAAAATTTTCTTAGTGTTTTTTCATGACATTTAAGATGGCACATTTTAGTTTATTTTCATATTAAATAGTTAATTTGTCAATGATTGCATCTACTTAGGGTCGCAGGAAAAAGATAATTTCAAATGGGATCTAAGAGTAGAAAGGGTTTTAATAGATTCGCTTATAGAAATGAAGCTTGTAGGAAGAGAAATTGAAAAAAAAAAAATTTCAATAATGCTTCTTGGGAGGAAGCTATAGTAAAGGTAAAAGAAAAAACTCGATTGGAACCTACTGTAGGTGATTCTAAAAATAAGTACAAAACTTTGGTGTACACAATACACAAAAGTGAACAACTTCTTAGCATGTCCGGATTCGGATGAGACGATACACTAAAGATGGTAAGAATCGTAGACGAAGTTTGAGAAAACTTGGAGCAAATAGATTTAGCATCAAAATTGCATTTACGTGCTAATATTTTCTCACGTTTTTCCCTTCAATGAATTACATTCTAACTAAATAAAGTTGATACAGGCAAATAACAAGTTGGCTACGTATAAGCGTATCACTATAAAGTTTTATGAGGAAATTCATGATCTCATTGCTGATGATATTGTCGAAGGTGAAATAGCCCTTACTGGAACTTAAAGGAGACAGATAAATGCTCCAAAAATGGCACCTGACAATGAAAATGATGAAGCCATCAATGAGAGTTTTGGGTCCCAACCATTTGGATTGTATGATGTGCATGAGCCTAACTTACTTCAGCCTAGTGTAAATTCCCTAGGGCCTACATCCACCCTATCAGGATGATTTAGCACAATCAAAACAAACAAGAATCATAAATCCAAGACAAGCGACAAAGTGCAAGAAACTCATTTCTTTTGCATTTTGATAAAAATGAATGGTAATAGTTCATGATATGGATGAATGTATTACTACTTATTTTGTTGTTACGTTGGATGTAGGAAAACTTGTTTTTGGGGGATTTGGCGACAGGTCCCTCAATATTTGATTTTATGGCCTTAGATTCACCATCTCTTTTCATAATGTGTAAGGTCCTTTTTTTAAATTTGAAGACTTAAAATGTCTAAGTTACCATTTCATCAAATATAAATCATATCCCATGATTAGTGGGATATGCCATTAATAATGGTTAACTACCATTTCAAAAGACAAATAAAATTCAAAAACATAAATAGATTTCAAAAATTCAAAATTTTGAATAAATCTGTCTAGAACTCAGATAAATTCGTATAAAATACAAATAAATTTGACAAAAACTCAAAACTGAGATAAATTTGAGAAAAATTCAGCTAAATTTGTCCAGAACTCAGATAAATTTGTTCTAGAATTCAAATAAATATGTCCAGAACTTAGATAAATTCGTGTAAAACACAACTAAATTTAACAAAAACTGAAATCTGATGTAAATTTGATAAAAACTAAGTTAGATTTATCCAGAACTGATACAAATTTGATTTAGAACTCAAATAAATCTGTCCAGAACTCAGATAAATTCGTATAAAACACAACTAAATTTGACAAAAACTCAAAACTTAGGTAAATTTGATAAAAACTGAGTTAGATTTGTCTAGAACCCAGATAAATTTGTTTTAGAACTCAAATAAATCTATCCAGAACTCAGATAAATTCGTATAAAACACAACTAAATTTGACAAAAACTCAAAGCTCAGATAAATTTGTTCTGGAATTCAAATAAATCTGTCCATAACTCAGATAAAATTCGTATAAAACAAAAATAAATTTGACAAAAACTCAAAACTTAGGTAAATTTGATAAAAACTGAGCTAGATTTGTGCAAAACTCAGTAAATTTGTTCTATAACTCAAATAAATCTGTTCACAACTAAGATAAATTCATATAAAACATAACAAAATTTGTCAAAAAACTCAAAACTCAGGTAAATTTGAGAAAAACTGAGCTAGATTTGTCCAGAATTTAGATAAATTTGTTATAGAACTCAAATAAATATGTCCAAAACTTAGAAAAATTCATATAAAACACAAATAAATTTGACAAAAACTCAAAACTTAAATAAATTTGATAAAAACTGAGCTAGATTTGTCCAGAACTTAGATAAATTTGTTCTGAAATTCAAATAATTCTGTCTAAAACTCAGATAAATTCGTATAAAACACAAATAAATTTGACAAAAACTCAAAACTTAGATAAATTTGATAAAAACTGAGCTAGATTTGTCCAGAATTCAGATAAATTTATTCTAGAATTCAAATAAATCTGTCAAGAACTCAGATAAATTCGTATAAAACATAACTAAATTTGACAAAAACTCAAAACTCAAAACTCAGGTAAATTTAAGAAAAACTGAGCTAGATTTGTCCAGAACTTAAATAAATTTGTTATAGAACTCATATAAATCTGTCAAAAACTTAGAAAAATTCGTATAAAACACAAATAAATGTGACAAAAACTCAAAACTTAGATAAATTTGATAAAAACTGAACTACATTTGTCCAGAACTCCGATAAATTTGTTCTTAAATTCAACTAAATTTGTCTAAAACTCAGATAAATTCGTATAAAACACAAATAAATATGACAAAAACTCAAAACTTAGATAAATTTGATAAAAACTAAGTTAGATTTGTCCAGAACTCAGATAAATTTATTCTATAATTCAAATAAATCTGTCCAAAACTCAGATAAATTCGTATAAAACACAACTAAATTTGACAAAAACTCAAAACTTAGGTAAATTTGATAAAAATTGAACAAAATTTGTCTAGAACTCAGATAAATTTGTTTTGAAATTCAAATAAATTTGTCTAGAATTCAGATAAATTCATATAAAGCACAAATAAATTTGACAAAAACTCAAAACTTAGATAAATTTGATAAAAACTGAGCTAGATTTGTCCAGAACTCAGATAAACTTGTTCTGAAATTCAAATAAATTTGTCTAAAACTCAGATAAATTCGTATAAAACACAAATAAATATGACAAAAACTCAAAACTTAGATAAATTTGATAAAAACTCAGCTAGATTTGTCCAGAACTCAGATAAATTTGTTATAGAACTCAAATAAATCTGTTCAAAACGCAGATAAATTCGAATAAAACACAACTAAATTTGACAAAAACTCAAAACTTAGATAAATTTAATAAAAACTCAACTAGATCTGTCCAGAACTCAGATAAATTTGTTCTGGAACTCAAATAAACTCAGATGAATAGCAACAATTTTCTTGCAAGAAAGAGTTCTCATTTTTTGCTGCTATGATTGCTAGAGCTAGACTTACAAGAAACGGAATAAGGAAAGAAAAGGCAAAGATGGCAACGGGTTTTTGTGTTTTGCAAAACCCATCGCAAGAGAAGGCTAGGACTGGTCGTGTTTCCATCGTCGGGTCGTCACCATCGTTGCTGGTGTAGTCGAAGATGGCCAACTTCGATCTGTAGAGCTCTCTAGTGAAGTCCCTCGTTCTTAGAGAAAAAGACGGAAGGGGTTCTCCGGGACAACAGAGAATGAGAGAGAACTTGGCCTAGGAATGAGGGAGAATGGACGATTTGAACTTTTATGCTTAAACTGTTGAAAGGGGCAAATTAGTAATGAAAATATATGGCGTGGCATATTGTGGACCTTTCACCAAAATATCTCCAACTATCTGGCCTAGTGACGTTAGACAAAAAGTTGTTGTTCTTTATGCCTTAAAAGACCGTGCTCAGGGACTATTGGCTAATTTACCCAAACTTTTTTACTTTTAGACAACTGTAATTGTTACACTATATTTGTGTGGATGGATATGAACAACTATGGTATCTATAGATATTTGTATTAAATTTAGATTATGTTAATGTGGCTTGCTATGGATGTATATATAGATTGGTGTACGAATAGAGATGTAGGAATGTTTGGATATGTGGGAATCTGAAACGATTTTTTTTTTTTTTTTTTTTTGTGGGAATGTGATGAGAAATATGTACGCCCAATTCAATGTTTGGTCGTTGGCACTCCACGCATGGCACTCACTCTTTGGATTATGACATGTGATTAGTTTTACATGGTTGTAGTTTGTAAGGATTGTGCTTTCTTCTTTATTTCTTGATTTGTGAATGTGGGACCCAACATTGAGTCTTACATTTTGTCATTAATGGGACCCATATGTGTATTGAGTGTTATATATATATATATATATATATATATATTGGTGAGCACTCTAACCTCAAATTGATATATAAATAAGAGATAATTAGCGAAAGGTTCCTAGAATTGGATCTATCCAGCCTCCAATCCAAGCAAATTCTTTTTAAGGGCTCTAGTCCAAGCAGATAGATTGTTTGCAGCCAGAGGTCCTCGGATACAATTTACATGACTGATTTACCCTTTCAACCATTTTAGGCATAAAATTTTGAAATTTTAAATTTTTAATTTTTAATTATCCCTCCTTTCATTTTGCATTATCCATCTTCTTCCTGAATGAGAGCCATTTGGCGCGATCGGAGAAGATCCGTTGAATCAGATTTCGAAAGGGCCGCAAATCGTGCGAATATCGTTAGATCTGCTGGTGGGTCACAAACGTCAGAGAAGAAGATCGGAGAAGAAGCTTCGTGGAACGCTACTGCTATGCGAAGATCGTTAGATCTGCCGGTGGGTCACAATCATTAGAGAAGAAGATCGAAGAAGATCGGAGAAGAAGTTCGATCAGAGAAGAAGCTCTGAAGAACGCCGCTGCCGTTGATCGGAGAAGAAAAAGAAGCTTCGCTGCCTTAACTAAGGAAGAAGAACACCGGAGGTCTTTTGTGTCTATTGTAAAATGAGGAGAGGCGTGAAAACATCGTCGGAATCCCACACTGCCGGCGCCGCTTGTCGCTCACCGTCGCCGCACGTCGCCGGAGCCATTCCTGTCATCGTCCCGTGGCCGGAGCGAGGAAGGAAGAAGATCGGAAGAGGGTTCTGGAATTGGATTTCTGTTGTAGAAACTTGAAGAAGAAGAAGATCAATTTAGGCTGGGTTTGTTTTTTGGGTTGGATCCAGGTTAGCCCGACCCATTTGCAATGAAGGTGGCATGGGCTCTACAATAGTTCAGGGTTGGCTCGAGGTCAGGTTTGACCTGACCTGTTTCATAAGCCGAGTTGTTTTTCGACTGGACCCCACCGTGAGATCCGAACGCAGTCGAGTGTGCTACGCCATCACCAAAGAAAGAAGTTTATCTGAGTTTTAATAAATTTATACTAGTTTATGTCAAATTTATCTGAGTTTTTGGCTATTTATATGACTTATGGCACAAATTTATCTTAGTTCTGGATGAATTTATCTGAGTTCTGGACAAATATGTCTGAGTTCTGAATGAATTTATTTGAATTCTGGATGAATTTATCTAAGTTCTGGACAAATATATCTGAGTTCTAGATGAATTTATCTGAGTTCTGGATGAATTTATCTGAGTTCTGGACAAATCTTCGAATTTTAGGCTATTTATCTGAGTTCTGGAACAAATCTATCTGAGTTATAAACAAGTCTATATGAGTTTTTGGTAGATTTATTTGTGTTTTTGAATTTTATTTGCGTGTCTCTTGAAATTTATTTGTATTTTTCGAAATAAATTTAACTGAGTTTTTGACAAAAAGACTTGAGTTTTTTGCCACATTATTCGCTAATTTGGAAATCCGGCGATGTCTTAGTTTTGGCAAATGTATCTGTGATTTTTTTAAATTTATTTGCGTTTTTTAATTTTATTTACTTCTTTTGAAATTTATTTGAGCCTTTTGAAATTTATTTATATATTTTTTTAAATTTATTTGGATCTTTTGAAATTAATTTTCATCTTTTAAATTTTATTTATATTTTTTTTAAATTTATTTCTATCTTTTTCAATTTATCTGCCTTCTTTTGAAAATTATTGCTTTTTTAAAAAATCTTATTGTGTTTTTTTGAAATTTATTTCATTTTTTGAAATTTATTTGCTTTCTTTTGAAATTTATTTGGGTTTTTTAAATTCATTTCATTTTTTGAAATTTATTTGTATTCTTTTGAATTTTATTTGCGTTTTTTAAATTTATTTCATTTTTAGAAATTTATTTGAAATTTGTTTCCTGTTTTTTAAACTTATTTGTGTTTTTTAGAAATTTATTTGAAAATCTCATTAGTGGAATTTTATTAATCGTGTCTAATTTAATGGTAGGTAACCATTATTAATGGCTTATCCCACTAATCATGGGATATGATTTGAAGAAATGGTAAATTAGACATTTTAGGTTTTCAAATTTGGAAAAATGACCTATTACACTATAAAAAAAAGATTGTGAACCTAAGGCAATAAAGTGAAATATTCAGGGACCCGTCGTCGAATCCCCCTATAAATTAAGCATATTGGAGCATGCAGTAAGATTCTAGTCATAAATCCTTACCGTTATGACACTCATAATACATAAAATTTAGAAATTTAAAAGCTCTTAAATAGAAATTTAGGTATAAAAGAAAAAGAAAATTATAAAGATAACAGAACTCAACAGCATTTCAAATTTTCAGCACTTGGAAATACCAAATAGTCTCTGTACATAAATTTCAAGAATTTAGACTTGTTTGGGTAATTCACTTATATAAAGTAAATTAAAGTGAAGGTTTAAATGAAGATACATGAAAACAAAAAATATGGATCAAACTATAAAATTTCAAAATTAAGCCAGTTGGCACTTTCAATTCACAAATTTGAGAAAAGGGTAAGCTTCATCCCAAAATTGGGTCCCACACGGTTTAAACAATCCAACAGCAAACGTACCAATAATAACATCATAGCAACAAATCATTTCAACAATAGTAACAAATCAGCAAATCATCTGTTTACAGTGGGCCACTGCTCCCCACCCGTCTGCCACGTGTCCATGACAGAGGAGCCGAAAGCTCCAATCTTTTCACTGGCAATGACTCATGACTCTTCCTGGTCTTCATACAAATTACAATCTCTCCCTCTCATTCTTCTTCTCTGCATTTCTTCCTTAGCCATGGATCTGTGGCAGAGAGCTCGAAGCTTCGCAGAGGAAGCAGCAAAAAGATCCCAAGAGATCACGAAAGAAGCAGCCAAACGCTCCCAAGTCATCACCAAAGGAGCGGCCGAGATCGTCTCCGAGACTGCCAAGAAATCGAGAGAGATCGCCACCGAAGCCACCAAGCGAGCCGATCTCATCAAGGTCGAGGCCCTCAAGCGCGCTGATCAAATCAAGACCCTGGCCGAGGGGATCTCGTCCGTCCAACCCATCCCGACTAAGGACCCTGCGCCCGATCCACAACAGCCGGATCTGGAGAAGTTCGGGGTCACCGACGAGCTGAGGGAGTTCGTGAAGGAAATCACCATGAGCACGTTTCAGGACTTTCCGTTGGAAGGTAGATTTGGGTTTGGTTCTAGGGTTTTGGATATTGGGTTGGGAATTATGGGGTTTGTGTTTGCTGCATGTTTTGCTTTTGACTGGGGGTTAGGTTGGAGTGTGTGTTGATTTTAGGGCTTTTGTTTTTGTTTGTGGGGTTGGGATTTGTAGGGTTTGGTTGCTGCATTTTGGTTTTGGTTGAATTTTAGGATTTGGTTGGTGTTCAGGATGACAGCTAATTCTATCCTTGGGTTATAAATCTTGGGGTTTCTTTTTCTTGGTTGGGAATGGTAGGGATTGGTTGCTGCATTTTGCTTTTGATTATATCTAGGGTTCTTTGGTGCTCGGAATCTGATGGATGTAGTGAGGATGCCCGAAAGAATTTTTTTTTTCTCATTCCAATTGGAATTAGGGTTCTGTTGGGTGCACTTTAAATCACAATCTGATTAATCTTGCATCAGATGCTTCGTTTTTGTTCAGGAAGCTATACTATCTCAGTAGAAAAGGTTATTGTTACTCCCATGATCAATGTTGTCCTCTCACACTTACTACCTCCTTGAATTGCCGCCAGATCTAATTTGACAACTGAGTTTGAATGATCAAGCCAAAATTATGAAGATCTGGAGTTCATCTAGTGGTGAACAAAATGGTCAGATTGAGACATACACGGACATCCCTATTGTTTATTGACAACCTACATTTGGGAATGTACTAGTTTTGGTCTGTGGATTTTTTGGCAGGGGATGATTAGTAGATGATAGATTTGAGATGGAGTAAAGACTGTGTATGGTAGTAGTTAATCTAGTGTAAGTTTTAGAAAAATGAGGCCATGGAAGTGTATGACTTGGACATGGACTCAAGGGGTGGTTGTTCAGCGTATTTCAGTGGATTTACTTATCTATTACTTTATTTTGATGATATGGTGATCGCCATGCTTTAGATTTGTGTGTTTTTCTCTCTTTTTGTGTAAATGAGATTGATTCTTGTATTTTTATTACTATTATTTTATTTTTGCAGATGAACCTCAAGCGTCAGATGTCCCAACAGTCTCAAATGTTAGGCAAGATCTTACAGAATGGCAAGCAAGACATGCTATGCTTGTTCTTTCAACTGTGAAGGTATTTTCTTTCTTTCTTAGTATACTGTTATCTCCAGTTATCAAATGTGAAATTACCTTCTCCTTAGCTAAGATCACTGTGCATGGTTGTGATTAAGTAACTAGTTGCAAATTACATATGCAAAAGAATTATCATAAACTAGCGTCAAGCAACATTAAGGGCACCATAGTAACTTTAGATGATTATATATGTATGGATCTGACACATGCACTTCCTCACAGGCATGAAAGACTAAGAATAGTGGTACAACAATAGAGCATCACTATAGGTAATATCCAAGAAATTAGATTGCCATCTACTCTCATGTAGTGTAACCGGGTGAGATAAATAACATGAGATTCAATTGTATTCATTGTAACTATAGAGAAACTTCACGTATTTAATTGGCAATAGAAATGAGTATGAGAAGGGGATCATGACACCATTCCAAGAAAGGGGCAATCATATACCAGCTTGGCATATATCTTCAAGTTTCTCAGTTAACACATGTCATTCATCTCTTTCTTCTCTCTACTTTCTCCATTTTTTTGGTGCAACCAGGAGTTGATTGTGATTCAATTATCATTCAATGTATTTTTCATCTGTAGGATAAAAGAATTGTGAGCTATATGAGGGGCCATTTTAAGGTGCAGCTGGAAACAGTATAGTTTTGTTGTGCTGGTGATAGTGTAATGATGTTATGGACTTTTCCTTTTTTAATCAATAAGTTTTTTGTTGCTGATAAAAAAAGGAATATCGTTACCTGGTGTAGACCACCTTTATATTAGATGTCATAAGAACCTAGCATGAAAAGACAAAAATCTTAAACTAATATGTTGTTGATGCCATAACGTAAGAGAAGACATTTTTAACAAGCTATATATCATTGAAAAGAAGCACACAGCTCCAAATTATGCCTCCTGCTATACTCCTCCCTTTGAGTTAGATTATGCTTTCATGTTTTGCATGTGTTCAATCTTTGAGCTGTATCAAGATGCTCTAGGCCCAGCAAGATATTTCAGTATGTGATATTCCATTTTCTGATAGGATTGCTTCTGCAGGAAATTTCACGGCTAAGATATGAGTTGTGCCCACGTCATATGAAAGAGAGAAAGTTTTGGAGGATATATTTTATGCTTGTGAAGAGTCATGTGACTCCGTAAGTTATTTTCTTTCTCAAGGAAGCATGTTGTTGACTGATATTGATGTTATTTTGTTTATTATTGCAATAATATTTTAGTCAATAATGTCATGTCTAGTTGTATCTGTTATGCATATCGCTTGAGATCACAACAAGTTGAGTTTAATACATGTTGGGGGTAAATTCATACCTGACCCAACACACCCTCCCAGCTCCATGATTGGTTTAGGATATCTGATACCAGTTACCATACCTGCCCAGTGAAAGGCTTGGGCTAAGTCTGGCTTGATAAGGGTTTTCCTCCACTTAATTTGGAGGGGAGACTTATTTTCTCAATAATATTTTGTACGTGATATTTCCCCTTTGGGGGGGGTTGCCTCGGTGTTTTTACCCCTTTGGAATTCTTTATTGTGATCTTATGAAATCTAGAAGTTTTTAAGTGTGCCAATATGCCTGCTTGATCGCAATCATTAATTGCTATTGGGGATTGCCTGGATCCCATTCTATAGTATATCTATTTTATCCTCAACCATGGTGTGTATTTTATCTTGTCTTGGGTTTGTACAAGAGGTGCACTTGACTTAGTGGTCCAAATGTTGATCTGATGGGCTCCATGTGTATATTATCTCGTCTTGAGTTTGTACAAGAGGTCCACTTGACCCAGTGGTCCAAATGTTGATCTGATGGCCTTTGGTGAATGGCCAGCTGCCAAGATAATATCCTATTATGCAATGTTTGACCATTTTTATGTTGATGTGAACTGTTTATTTATTTTTAAGCCTTATATTTTCTGGCCATCGATTAAATGACTAGGGTTTTCTCTTAGTGGATTGTTTAAGGATGTCTGGTCTTTATTCGATGTGGTGCATGTCAGATCAGTGTCTCTGTGGTAGCACCATGAGTGTGTACGTAAATATTTGAGGTCTGAAGATATATTAAACATCTTCTGTTGTAGACTTTATTTTTTGCTTCTTTTATGTCAGGAAAAGATCAATCTTTTGTGGCTGCCTTTAGTTTCCCTCTGTAATATTTTACTTTATGTGGTTTCAATTAGTTATGAGAAACGATATATGGAGGAGATTGAACTGAAATCTGCAGAACAAGGAAAAGATACTAAAGCGAGTGAAAATCCAACCACAAAAGCATCCTCTGCGATTGAAATGACAGAAACAAACAGACAAAGTAAGGCTTCAGCTACTGAGCAGGACTTGGATGTATTTCTTTTGGGTGATCTTGGCAGCAGCGATGATGGACCAGGTATATAGTTCATGTGGTTATTGACTCATATTCTGCTGTTTGCTTGGTTAAAAAAGAATCCTCCGCGTGAGGAAAAGACAACAACAGAAACCTTCTTAATTTGATGTTTCTTATCATAACTTATTATTTACTACTTTACATGAGTTATTCTATGTTTCCTTGCATCTTGCACGCCTCAATTAGGCACGTCATTATGCCTCTTGTGGATGATCCTAGCCGCTTACCAGGAGGGCTGACAGTACATAATGAGTCTTCTCCTCATATGGCTATTTCTTAAGCTATTTATTATAGTGCACTGTTCTATTGTATGTTGAGCACCTTCCATTGTGCCATAGGCTTGACAAAGTTTTTGTGGAAGAGTTTTTTTGGTTGTCTTATTTTTAAGATGATATGTAAATGGGTCTGTTTGGCTGTGCTGAAATGAAATACCTGATTTCCAGTTTTGCTTTACTGAATAATCTAATTGAGAACGGCATTGATATTAGAATTGGAGCCCGGATAGAAGTCAGTTATTTTAGTACATATCAGTTGATTTCAGGTCAGACAGGCTTTAGAGGCAAGAATCTCTTGTTCTCATATGTTCTTTTCTTTTCTTTTCTTTTTTTATATCAGTGTTATCATTTTTTTTTCAGCAAATTGATATGTAAATGGAAAGCTAAAGGTTGGTTTGGCTTGGTTGAACCGAAATACAAGTAATTGTTTCCCCAGAATAATTTCACTGAGGAATTTTATGATTTTAGAGCTAGATTTTGTATTGGATTAATTTGATAAATTTCTTTCATTGGTTCAGCAATCAGCATAGCTAAACCAGGTTCTAGAGGCTAGGCCCTAGAACTGAAGAGCTTAAGTTTCTGCAACTTTATATGGTTTCCATGTTGTTAGTTAAAAAAAAAAACTCATCGTTTACTTGCAAAATGTTTAGGTTCCGTGTTTCTAGAAACAGGATACGGCTGGCTACCTAAACTTAGTTCAGCAGTACATGGTAGCATTGTCTATCTGCTTTGCACACAAAAACCATTTGCTGGTTTGGTATACTAAACCTGTCTGACCGGTCACTTTTCTGTGAAAAAGTAGATTTCAGAAATGTACCTTCTCCTTTCAATCCCTTTGAAAAGTTTGTGCTTCTCATTTTGTTGAAAATTGACTTGCCTTGATTTAGTTGGGTTCTTGATTGGGTGCACCCAACCAGACTTTTATCTTTTAGTCTTTCTCCATGAGTGGGCGCTAAAATATTGAGATTATTTTTTTCAATACCTGTAAACTTGTCCATATAGTTTTTCTTTTTCCAATCTTTATTCTAAAGAGCTGGTTCTGAATCTTAATGATTCTAAATACATAAATCTTGTTTCTGTATAACTTGTGTGGTTTGATCTGATTTTTTCGGTTTGTATGTGTTATTGGATATTGTCAATGATTATTTTGGGCCCATTTTGCCTAATTATTACTGAATACCTAGGAATTATTGAGAAGGGCTTTCATTGCAGGAGTATTTAATGGGTCAAGGGTAGAGATCTAAAGGGGGGCATTAAATTCTAAGATTTACTGTCATTGGGTGAAGGGAGGTGAGCATTCCTTTTTTCTTTTTTTGGGTTTTTTGCCCCTCCAATGAATGCCATTTCTAAATCCTAGGTATTCAATAGGAGTTAGACAAACTGGCTCATAGTGACTTGAATTTTTTTGATTGTTATTTGGTTTCTCTTGTTTTAGTTATACCTCTAGCTATAAACCCTTAAAAAGTAGAATTAATTGCTGTGTTGGGAGCTGAGAAGATTCTCTACTGGTCAGGACTTAAAAGTTTCCACAGTTTCAGGGAAAAAAGAGAATGTTGGGCTCTCAAAACATTAAGAAGCCAAATTCGCTCGAAACAATGTTGTTCCTATTTAGTCCTTTGGTTATCTAGTTTATCAGCTAAACTGCAGTCTGATCGATTGATTTTGGTAACCATGGGCTTTCTATGTTTGTAATATAATATGCCACATGGTTTTCCTTACAAAAATCGTTCACTGAATTTCTCAGATGATGGTGATGCCGATGGAGATTTTGACGATGATTTCGACAAGATTGGGAGCACCTCGGTAAGCAAAAGTTTTCATTTGTATATTTTCTCTCCTCCATGTTTAACCTATTGAGGATGTATAGGCCTGTTTGCTTTTCATCCATCATGTCCAATGATAGGAGATGAGAAGATATGCTGCTTCATCTTTCTCATCCAGTGCCCATGAAAAGCAGTTTATGGTCCCCATTTCTATTATTTGACAGGAAAGAAGGGGCACCATTTGGTACTGGGATGCATGAATATGGCAACACAGCCAGAGTCATGAATATTGATTTCTCAGAGAATTATGTGTGCGTGATGGTTTTCTGCAGAAAATTGAAACCAAAGACATCATTTTCAGTATTTTATTTTGTATTTATTTGGTGCACTGACATTTTCATGGTAAAATGTTTTTGTAATTGTACCTCATGTTTAAGACTGCAGAAATCTTCTCTATCTGTTGTGTCAAAATCTGCTTTCTGCTAAAATTGCATGAAATGCTTTCTCCTCAGAAAATGAAGACAGCGGGAAATGTTAAGACATGGAATGGAAAATTACATCCAATGGAAACCATTTTCATTTTCAGAAGAAAATTCTCCAGTGTACTTGTTTATGCAATGGGAGGATTCACCCTCTTTGGAGTTCTGTTTCCACATGAGAGGAAACCTGCACTCCTATCCTTTTTCCATGGGAAATCGAAATCCCCTCTATCAAGGAAAATTAGATCAGTTTTTTCCTATTCTGGAAGGAAAATGCATCACACCAAACACCGGAATAGTGGAAAATCGGAACAATTTTACTCTTTATCATGGAACCCTCGGAACAATTTTCCTCTCTATCATGGAACCCTCTCATTGTACGGCCGTGTCCTAACATAATATACTCTTTATCTTATTTAAGATTCCACATTGCCCTAGACGCACAGCGCAGTAGATAGCTCATCAAAATAATACGTTTAAGTCCTTTGTTATTCATGGTATTGCAAAAATACCCTGTTCCATAGAGCTGTAAGCCGGTTCTCTTTGGCTTTTATCATTTCTTTTGTCTCCAATATGGAAAAGAGGAAAATGATGCAGTAGAACTGTGTTTCTGACATTCTCTTCACTTGCAGGCTCTAGAAAGTGAGGATGATGATGAGAATTCCAAAAAGCAGTCAAAGACAACCACTGACTCAGTGTAAATCCGTATTATATTCGAATGGGTCCCTGCTAGCTATTCAAGTGGAAATAATGCTACATACGAGGGAATTAAATGGAATGTCCGGGCAGAAACACATGCGATGAGGTTGAATCTTGCTCTTGCCTATTTGGGGAATGCCTGAGATGTCATATAACAGATGATCCATCTATCGGTGTTTGCTTTCCATTAGTGTGTCAAATTGGAAGAAAGGCAGAGGCTAGTTGAATTTCCTATGTACATTTTATGTGTTTCTGTGAACACCATTGGATTTTTAGGTTATGTTTTCGTTGTATAAGATGATTACCTTTTATTCTCTCTATTGTAACTGATTTCTCTGTCTATCTTTTGAATATTGCTCAGTACACTATCTTGTTGCTTAAGCTGATCCTCAGTGGCTATAACCCCAGGGCTTGAAAACTTGACGGGCAGCCGAAGAATTAAATTAAGGGAAAACATACAAAGTTTTTCATCTTTCTTCTTATTTTTCCTGTTCTGTTTTTTGAATCACCTAAAACGTGCCGATGGTGGCATTGAATTATGAAGAGAGAGGTGAAAGTTCATTATGTGCTAATCAATGCAAGGGAGCTAGAGCTTCTGAGAGGGTTGGATAGTGCCAATTTGTTTTAGAGCCCTGCTATTTGTCCAGAATTCTGTCCAGAATTCTGGACAAATAGACTTTTTGTTTGTTTTATGTAATTGAATGGTGGGGTTTTAACGGGAAAAGCCCTCGTACATGGGCATTTCATAAATTTAGACCCAGTAAAACTTGACAGATAGAAGTAGTCCTAACGTTATGTTTCTCTTTTTTTTTTTTTTTTTTTTTTTTTTTTTGTCTTTTAGTGCTATAGTCGATATCGATGCTCATTCATAAGTTAAATACCCAGTTTCACGTCTTCTTTTTCCCTTTTCATCATTCGCCTCACATCTGCGACACTGCCTGGTGATGAACAAGAGCTGCAGCTCTTTATTCACTCCATTAAGGGTGGTGGTTGCACTCCTTTAAGAGGTAGGTACACACTTGAATCTTTAAAATTAGTTTAATAGTTTCCCCAAAACTTGGCATTCACCCAACTTGTTGATTCATATTTTTCCTTTTATATGTTATCAACCCTAGACAAGTAAAGAACGACCTTGCTCTGTCCAAGAAAATGGTACCCAAGTGCATCTACAGTTGTGAACGGTGGATATTTGATAAAAAAAAAAAAACGCTACCATCTTTGATTTTCCATACATTTTTGGATTTAGGGTTTTAAATGTGCATTTTTTGGTTGTCCTAGAAAATGGTACCTAAGTGCATCTAGAGTTTTGAACGATGGATATTTACTCCTAAAGCGACACTACCATCTTTAATTTTCACATACGTTTTTTTGTTTAGGGTTTTAAATATGCATATATTTGACAATAAAGACATCACTTCTCTTCTTCATTGTATTATTTACTCTAACCTAAACTAAAACACAACATTCATGTCCCATGTTAATTCCTTTTCATCTATTTCCTTTTACAAGATCTATAAATTTTAATAGTACATTTGCCTTGTCCCATGAAATTGTTATAAAGGTGGATATGCTCCTATAGTTACACTATCTTATTTAGTTTTCATAATCCTTTTTTTGGTTTAGGGTTTAAAATGCACATAGTCTCTGTATGGCATTGTTTAACAATACAATTAGTACAACCCTTGGAATATCACAATGCATTTACTTTAAATATACATTTGGCCTTTCACCGTGGGCACTGTTTATGTATACATATTTACCTTTTGTTCCTATCACTATTATAAACTAATTTTTTATTTATAAACAGTATGTTAGATTGCGAGATTCTAATCATATTCCACTACGATGGAAACTTTGAATTTGATATTATACGTCCCGTCTATAACGAAGGAAAGCAAAAGATGAGGTATTTATCAACCAACATAACATATGGGTCATTGGTTGCCGAAGCAATTGAAGCATCTAATTGGGATTCATCTACTAAAAGTTTAAATATACAATACCTTCATCACAATGGACGTGCATTTTTACTGGCTAGCATTGAAGATGATAATGATGTGAACAGAATGATCAAAGCATCGGATCAGGATACAAATGAGATCTACTTATATGTTTCTAAAAGTTGGAACAATGGCCAATGTAGAGGAGGAGAACAATATAGGTATGTCAATTTGTCTAAATTTACTTTGTCAATTTGTTGTATTCTAAATTATACTTTATCAAATATTAATTCCAAACCCTTACTTGCATTTTATTATATGTTGATGCACTGTAGGTTTCAGAGGAATGACAAGCATCGATGTTTACTTCGAAAATCGAGGAGTGTATTGATAAATTGCAATAGAAAAGAAGTGAAAGATAAGACAACCATTCCAGAGCTTCCTACAGTTGATCTCCAAGAAAATAATGACATGCATTTTTCAACTGTTCGAAACATGACAAGTCCGCATCATACCTTAGGTCGAGAAATTGATGTTGATAATATAGAGGATGGGGCAGAGTATGGTTATGAGAATCATTTTGATGAAAATAATTTCACCGGACAAATTCCAGTGATTGTGATGGGCTCGGACAAAAGTAACATTGTCGGGGCTAATCCAATCAATAATGCATTTCCTTCAAGTGAACATTCAGGTGTTAATTTCATCGACAACATGGTACCTGAAGAATCGAATGTAGACATTGGAAACAATTCAGCACGTGAAATGTGGGTTGGCCGTGAATTCCCTGATCGTGATACATTCCGGAAGACTGTGGCTAAGTTTGTAATTTATGAAAATTTTACTCTGAAGCACTTGAAGACAAACATGTACAAAGTGACGGCATGCTGTAAAGATCAGAATTGGCCTTGCCGCATTCATGCCTCTATTGTGGAATCAGGACCACAATTCAAAGTACGTACTTATAATCATGTCCATAGATGCTCGAACCCAATGATGGAGATAGCACATAAACAGGCGTCAGCATTGCTAATTTCGGAGTTCATCATGGATAGAGTCCGACAAAATGTCAATCTGAAACCAAAAGAGATCATGAACGACTATCAAATGGAATATGGGACCACTATTAGTTACAGAAAGGCACATGTAGCAAAGGAGATAGCCCTGCGTGCAGTACGAGGATCTTACGAGGAATCCTTTCAAATGCTGCCTAGTTACTGTATTGAACTGCAGAGGACCAATCCAGGCACGATAACAAACATAGACACCACATCTGAGGACCGTTTCAGAAGATTTTTTTGGGCATTCGGAGTTTGTCTAAGGTCTTTCATTAGTACGTGTAGACCAATGATTGCTATAGATGAGATACATCTACGAGGGAAGTATCCCGGTGTCTTGCTCGTTGTTGTTACACATGATGCTAATCACAAGCTCCTCCCCATCGCTTTTGCCTTTGCGGAAGCCGAACGACGTGATAGTTGGGAGTGGTTCCTTGCAAACATACATATAGCGCTGGGTGAGCCTAACAATTTGACTATTGTGTCGGACCGTCAAAAGGGTCTTATTCCAGCGCTCTTGAACACCATACCCTCCGTAAGACATTGTTATTGTTGTCGTCACATTGCCGAGAATATTAGGGTAGCTTTCAGTGATGCGGCAATTGTTATGAGATTTTGGCGTGCAGCCAAAGCAAATAGGCCGTTTGAGTATGATGCATATATGACCGATATACGGGCAGTCAGTCAAGAGGCATTCACTTACATTGATTCAATTGGAAGGCAACGTTGGACTGATGCATATGTAGAAGGACGACGGTATGACATGCTCACTAGTAATGCTGTAGAATGCATAAATGGCCTCTTAAAGGACACAAGGGTCCTTCCTATTACAAAACAGGTCGAGGAAATACGGGCCAAGCTAATGGAATTTTACCAGAAGCACCATCTTGAATCGGAAATAATTACAAGCCGTCTAACACCTTATGCGGAGAAAGTTTTGGAAAAAGAAATTGAAGAAGCTCGACGATTGCATGTTCGTGTGGCTGGTCTAGTTTAGTTTCAGGTATAATCTGCGGAGTACGTGGACGTCGTCGATCTTGAACGCAAGACTTGCACTTGTCGAAAATGGGAGATTTTGGGGATCCTGTGTTCTCATGCATTGGCTTCAATGAGAGTTAAAAACTATGATCCATATGAATTCTGCGAACATTTGTACCTATCAAGTGTATATCGTACGACGTATAGTGAAGTGTTGCATGCTACCCATGACAGTAAACAATGCGAGCACACATCTGATGAAAGAGTTTTGCCACCACGAGCTACTAAACAGCTAGGGCGGCCAAAGAAGAATAGGATTCAGACCAAGGATCGTGGCCGCCAACGAAAGGTAGTCACCCATGGTAACTGTAAGGAGAGGGGGCATAATCGACAAAGTTGCCGCAATCCACCGGTGGATGCACGAGTTAATGTGAACTCCTTTTTTGTTCTTTTTTGGAAATGGGATGCAAGAGTATATGTAAATTCTTTTTTGGTTGGTGTTAGTATTTTGTGTAAATGTGATAGAAAATGCAATCGTCAAGAGTCAAGACAGTGTGCAGTCTACTGAAACATTTTTTGGAAGGGGGATGCAAGAGTCAACGTGAACTCCTTTTTGGTTGGTGTTAGTATTTGGTGTAAATGTGATAGAAGAAGCAGTCGTTTGGACAGTGTATAGTCTACTGAAGCATTTTTTGGAAAGGGGAATGCAGAGTCAACGTGAAATCCTTTTTGGTTGGTGATAATGTGATAGAAGATGTTGCCGTGATGGGCTTGTACATTTTGTTGAAGCATTTTTTGGAAAGGCATAAGTGTTGTATACTTCCCTTTTTTTGTAAGGACGAACTCCTTTTTGGGGTTAATATATGTTGAAAAATCATATATGATAAATATAACTATTAATTTTTTGGGGATGCAAGTGTATGACTGTTATTGATGTTTTATTTTTCTAGCCTTACTATTGAGAATCATTAATTGGCTAACCCCATCTAGTCGTTAATGTGTTTTATGTTTCATCTAAATGGTCGATATTGACTATGACTATGTTTTTTAAGTGTCAGCTAAATGGTCGATATCGACTATAACTGTGCTTTTTTATGTTTAAGCTAAATGGTCGATATCGACTATCATAATAGTCGATATCGACTATGCCTGTGTTTTTTATATTTCCGTTAAATAGTCGATATCGACTATGATGATAGTCGATATCTGACTGTGTTTTTTATGTTTCAGTTAAATAGTCGATATCGATTATGATGATAGTCGATATCGACTATGACTGTGTTTTTTATGTTTCAGCTAAATGATCGATATCGACTATGATGATAATCGATATCGAATATGACTGTGTTTGTTTTTTTAGCCATTATGACAATAGTTGTAAGTCACGATCCAAATTACATTGGTAATCTCCATTCAAGCACACATTCAGCACAAACCAGACACTGATACAACCACATTCAATACACGTTCCATACCCATTCAATTTCAAATAATGTGAAATGAAGGTCCACAATATATAATCAAAATCACAACCACATTCAATACACGTTCCATACCCATTCAATTTCAAATAATGTGACATGAAAGTCCACAATATATAATCAAAATCACAACCACATTCAATACACGTTCCATAACCATTCAATTACAAATAATGTGAAATGAATGTCCACAATATATAATCAAAATCATACAAGAACCATACAAGTTCCACAACCACTGCTTCTTACAAGTTCCACAATTTCAAATATGAAGTAAAAAAAGTAAGTATCTATGTTTGGCCTCTCCGTCTACTGCCCAAGAGCTTCCCAAAACTTCTATTAACCAACTAATAAAATGACATCAAGCCGGTAGGTTCAACAACTCAAAAAGATTCAACCTATTAGCATTTACTTGCCAACTTCTCTTGAATAACTCAATGACAATTTTGCTCCGAAAGTAAGGGATATCGTTTTGGGTAAATGTGATAGGACGGCGGTGAACACAATGCTCTGCGAATGCCACAACGAAGACTACGCAATCATTACCATTGTTTTGATAGGGAATGTCTTCCTTGAACACGATAGTCCATAAAAATGGATCCGTCCACCCAAAATGCATATACATCTTGTTCAACTAGTCGATCTGCAAAAAATGGAAAACAGATGGGGGGGCAACTGTTATCATAAGTGATGTCTCAAACTATGTACTCGGATTGCAATTTAGGATTCCAAACCATACTTACAAACTTCTCCGCTTTATTCTGTGTCAAACGATCACTAGCAAAACTGTTATAAAACTCCCACCTTTTTTCATCAACGTATCCCACAACCAGTGTGAAATGGTTCCTGTAGTGGACGACAAACACTAGTGTATGTGCCTCCCTTGCTTCCCAGACTCTGTGGCCGTTCTTACCGAAGGCAGCTTCAACACTAGCATCAGATCCATCTTGCCACCAACTCTGCGAATAGTAATGTCACCACTCACCACAATACAAATGGTTAACAAATAAAGATGACTCATAGGCGCCTATGGAAACTAAGATAGGACAGTTCAGTACAGACTTACACATATGCTTGGGTCGGCGATGAAAGCGGTTGGACATTCTTCTCTCATGATCTCAAAGTAATAATACATTAGATTGGTGTTTAGCCAAGTTCCCTCGTCCAGTGCTTTCTTTAAATCGTTGCTGGATATCATGGTACAAATACTGGCTAGTTCATCCTCTCTATATGAAATAGATGTTTGTTAATAAAAAAAACACAATGCACAAGATATTAATGAAGATGGGCTACAAATTGAAAGTAATGGGGGAAACATTAGTATGCTTACTTTGACTCGTAGTATTCCTTGAAACCCCTAAGAAAGAATTGCTCCTGATCATTTAATACATAGCCCGAATGCAACATAGAATGAGAATAATCAGATAACTGTACAGGCACTTTACGCATACGGGGCAAGCGCTTGATTCTCCAAATCAAAGAGACTATGGTAGCCTTAGGTGCTGCAGCAACAATTGCGGAACCACTAGTAACTGTCACAGGAGTGTCAAACAATGTCTTGGCTATTGGGGGGGTTGAGAGCACTTCTTCGGTTGGTGGTAAGCCCATTTTACGCTCTTTGCTTGGTGAATGATCGAGACGCACTGGTTCCACCTTTTTTAACCTTTTCGCCCTTGGACTTTTAAGAGTAGCTTTTTTTACTCTCGTGTGAGAGGGTCCAACGAAGCTCAGACCAATATTGGTATCATGAACTGTGTGAGGGGGAACAGTGTGAGATGGACCAGTTTGAGAGGGAACACTGCTTGTCTGATGGAAAACAAAAAGGACACAGTCAGATTGCACAATATAAAATTTAATGGAGGATAGAGTCAGATTGCACAAGATAAAATTTAACGGAGAGTGGGACGGTTTACCTTTTCTATATCCTCATCGGATTGTAAACTATTGCAGTCTTCCATAGAGAAATTTTCAAATGCCATCCCAATAGCTGCCTTAAAGGTCTTCAGTTTTTTCCGAATCGACTCTGCAAGTTTGGACACGTTTTTTTTTTCCTCCTGTCTGCCCTATCACACGACCGCTCTAAGCGAGCAACAAGTTCATCAACTTGAAAACAACAAATAAGCAATTAACCCAACTAAGGAACGTTACTACGATAGAAATATAAATGAAATTCCGAACTAACTGAAGCATTCAATACTTACATATTTCAGTGGGACAGATGGCTCGGCCTGCTGAGCAGGAGCTTCTGCCTCGGGCCTCTCCGCGTGCTCAACCTTGCCGATGTGTCGGACTGTGTTGGCACCATACCATAGAAGGTACTCTTATGAATGAACCGGCTGAGTGCACTTCTCCCCACGTAATCCCAGCTGCTTTCTTGCAGCCCACAGTGCTGTTACCTCTTCATCCATACGTGAGCTCTAATCAATCACCATCCTCTCTATACGTTCTTTATGGAAGTATGGCATATTGAAAGGCGGGGGGACCAATTGTTTGAGCCCAAACTGCTTCATGACTTGCCATGTATTATGCCGCTCAACAATCCAGTACCACACTAGGACGGTTGATGACGAAAACAGATCGCGATCCCCTTTGGGTACACTAGTCTTGAATTTTTTGCTATAGCCAGAATACGGCTGCCAAGTGAACTGCATACAAGCACATATAAGAAGACATTAAAACATAAGCAATGAGTAACTTAAGTGAAAACATCGTAAAATTTACTTGGATAACACATGTATATTTACCCCATCAGCTGGCAAGATGTTTAGTTGGTACCTGACTTCCTTGACCGTTGCGAGGGCTTGGGGGTGATCCACCAACCTCTTATGCCATGTCTTGAAAAGTGGAAATTGTATGTCCTTTTTCCAATTAGGATCTGGCCGAGGAATCCGTCCAATAGACATTCTTGAGTAAGCCCATATCTGCGATGGAAAACATCAAAATGCAAGTGTTAGTTAGCATTTAAATAATGCAACCAAAAATGTTAAGTTTGAGAATTATCCACCTGTAGCAGCTGCAAAGGCCCTGTGGGTGTCCTGCAGGACTTGTTGTCCTCATCTTGTTGATCTTTCCCCTTTCCTTCAGCCTCTTTCGTCTCATGAACCCACCAAGTTGCCTTTGCCAACATTCTATAAAGATTTACAAGACATGCGGGGGCCCATGCATAAGGCTTGAATTCTTTAAACAATTCAAGCAGATAAGCAGGCCCCCTCGCACCAGAAGTCTGTGTGAAGATTTGCCCGGCTACCAAAAAGAACAAATATGCCCGGGTGGCTCTTATCTCATCATCTTTGGTTTTCTTCTTTTTCTTATCCTGTCAGGCGGAAGGTTTGAAGTTGTCTTCAAGCCACTTAAATTTTATTATTATGCCAACATAATCTAGCTTCTTCTGTGGCGTGATCCCAAGCAACTCATGACAAACCGGTTCTACAAATCTACAGGGGAAAGTTCGTCCGGTTACCACCGGGCCATCGACTGGCAAGCCATAGATATAAGCAACGTCTTCGAGTGTTATAGTTGCTTCCCCGGATGGTAAATGGAATGAATTTGTTTCTGGACGCCACCTCTCAACCAAAGTTGTTATTAAGGCATGGTCTATGACCATACGATCTATGCCAGCCAAGTGGTGTAGACCTATTTGCCGTACATATTGCTTTTGAACATCTATAAGCACCCATATATCTTTGTCGGGGTTTGTAGGGATGCATCTCATCCGTCCGAGTTTCTTGTAAAAACAACAACTATTGAGGTGACCCCATGAACAATAGAACAAAAGTAAGAAATTCCAATTGTAAATACAAAATTGAATTCTGTTTTCGGTATACCTCTCCATGACTGATACCTTCCGAGATATGATTGTTTTGGTTAAAGAGGAGTATGTTTGGAGTTTCAACGGGTTTCTCTTCATTGTCCTGCAAAATATCAACGAGTTTTTTAGACAATTAATCAGGACTTGGCAGCATTGAAGATCATTGATTTCACTAGATGAGAAAAAACTCGATTTTTATGGCAGTGTGTGTGCACAATATGGAATTACAAGTGTTGGTGAGATTATCTTGAATCATAATGACTATGCAGCCTGTTGTTGATTCCATAATGCACCCCTTATAATGGCCATTATAATATGACAAAGGCTTTCTAATTCAAGCTATAGTCCACTACAACAGCTTTTCTCTTTTCCTACATTCCATAATGTAGATCAGTTGCCTAACAAGAGACATCCATGATAACATGGTATTTATAGCATTTGCCAATTACATACATGACCTCCTTTAACCTCCCTACCTACCTATAGCCATCTACGATAATCTTGTGCCTCTCACTCCCTCCCTCCTATACTATTCGCCTAATATACACGCATGTACATAATTCATTACACACGCACACGCAAAAGAAAGAAGAAATCATATAATTCTGTAGTTGCAAAAGGATGTGAGTTGCATTGAACGCACTACATAAGAGGTTCAGGTCATAAGGATTCCAAAAGTTCAAATAAAAAAAAAAAAAAAAAAAAAAAAAAAAAAAAAAAAAAAAAAAAAACAATGGATAATCCCGCTCTTGAACTCTAGAACCTGCAGCTTTAATATTAGCGATGATAAAAAGTTGCGGTAGACCAATAGATAGGTTAACAAATTTACCAATGCAGCCCATTTTGTTGTAGCATCTGAATTTGGACTATCACAGAAAAGTATAGGGAATGTATGGTCCTATCTGCATTGTTATCACTGGAGGCATCCAATAGTTTTGCATTCCTTTTAGTTTGAAAATGAGTTGACAATTTATTTTCTTTTAACAGTATCTTATCAAGTTGTTGGTCAAGGGTTTAAAACCACCAAATCACTAGTAGTTTTGAATGATAGCATGTCCATGTGGGGCCACATTGCATCAACTGTTTGCATCACCAAACAGTGGACTGCACATATATATCTTCCAGCCAATACAAGTTTGTTTTCCCTTGAGTGACTTCCTCTTTGTATTTGAACGATTATCAACCCTTGAGATATTCATGGGAAGAAGAAAGCTACAGGTGTTTACTGTTTATGTTGGATTGCAATTATTCAAAAGGGTTCGGGATCTTTGGAGGCTTGTGAAGATGTCTACCTCTTTTTTAATTTAAGGAAAACTATTGGAAAGATGCTCTCTTTTCCCTTCCCATACCACAAGATAATACTCTCTCTAGAATGCCCACATATTACTTTCTTTGGAGTGCCCACATATTATAATACCACGTTATATCAGTCTCTATAGAGTGATCATTAACAAACCACCACATCTAATTGGAGTGCTCATATACACAAAAGCAAATAAAGACAATAATTGAACAACTGTATGTAACTTGCTTGTACGGGCACATAACATTAGTGACAAAGAATAAACCACCAAAACATATATCCACTGCATGTTAAGAGAAGTGATATGTGGTTTAGATGATTGTGATTGTGTCCAATTAGCAGTTTCTTTAGATGAGTAAACTGCACTTGCTACATTTGCTTCTTAAAGGAAGATAAATCATTGAAAATAAAAGGCATTAATCCTATAAATCAAACAAGCAAAATTTCATCCTCAGAACAAAGAGAGGGGATCCACTTCTAGTTTGTTGTTGGAGATCTTGTTGGTAATTTCATGAAATTGTTACTGTAATTTAAAACCAATTTACTATGATTTTAGAAAACCCAGTACGTTTGCCATAAACATGTAACTTGATTAATGTCATAAACAGGATAATATAATAACTTCCACAAACAACAGTGCTCATAGACAAATAATCCCTTCTAAATGGGCAAACTAGAAAGTGTAAAGAAGATTGCAAGTCTTTCCTTCTGAATGATCAAAACCATAAAAAAAGGCTAACTCCCTTCTAAATTTAGGGCACAAAAACGAGAAGAAAAACAAAATACCTCCATGTGCTTCAAACTATGGAGAATGTTTGAAGAGTTGGCGCAAATCTTTCTCTGGACCACCGCCTGGGACCACCGTCGAGAGGATGAAAGGGAAAAGGTGATGAAGACAGAGTGAGAAAGGGAAAAGGTGAAGAAGATAATGAGAAAAAGGGGCATTTTACCCTTTTGTATAATAACTGGATAGTCGCTATCGACTATTATAAAAAAAAGCTTAAAAAAAACGTAAGTGGCCCATGGGACCACTTCTGTCTGCCAGGATTTATTGAGTTTAAATTTATGAAATGCCCATGTACGAGGGTTTTTCCCGTTAAAACCCCTTGAATGGTTAGGTATTTAAAGCCTTTGTATTTCTATATAACTGGATAAAAGCGATGAATCAAATGTGAATATTAAAAAAAAAGCATCAGATAACCTTGAATAAAGAAAAGATGTGGAGCCGCATTACACTAGTAATTTAAATTCTAAAAAAGTCAAAATCCCATTTACATCTCACGTTGTATCTTCAATCTCATTAAATATATTTGGAATTTTTTGGACTTTTTTACAAATTTCTTAAAATCCAAAAGAATTAAGATTTCTAACTAAACATATTGTTATTTACCGTTAATACGAGAGTATTGAATGATATAGACAATGAATTGGGGGGCAATAGAGGTGCAAAAAGAAATTAGATTTTTAGGTTGAGACATTTTCACAAAAAAACTCAAATTTTCCAAAGATTTAATATAATCAGTAGGAAGAGTTTTTATCAGTCCAATAAACAAATTGGACGATTTGAATTAAAAAAATGGGGCTTACAGGAATGAAAATATATGTGTTTGATAGGCTCTCTCCAGCCTTAAAGGTAGCTTAAATGGGTGTAGACAAAAGTGATGATGCTCACTTTCAAAATCAAACGACACGGGGCTAATCCAAATTTAAGGCAAGAACCCACTGTGTTTTATCAACCCTACGGAGAGAGCTGCAGAACACACCACAGCTGATAGACCTTTCCCAGCAGAACCATGCTAAAATGTAGACACCTTCTCTCCCTCTCTTCTCCTCTTGTTCCATTTCTCTCCTCCTCTTTCTCTTCTTCTTCTTCTTCTTCTTCTTCTTGCAGAAGAGGAGCAGTAGGCACCCGTTTCTCCTCTCCATCTCCATCTCCATCTCTAAAACCCCCTCGTCCTAAACAGATCCCTTTCACCGCCTCCGCCCATGGGAAAACGTGGCTAGATCCCTACCATTGGATGTCCAACACCAACGATCCTGATCTCTCTCACTACCTCCTGCAAGAGAACTCTTACACGGAGGCTTTCATGGCCGACACAGTGGCTCTGCAACGGCAACTGTTCGAGGAGATGAGAAGCCGCACGCCCCCTAACATCTCCACTCCCCCTGAGCGCTGGGGACCTTGGTCTGAATCAAAACCCTAACCTCTCTTTTCGTTTCTTTGTCCTACGTTGAGGGACAGTTGCACATGAATGTTCCCCTATATGTATATCTGTGTGTATGTGTGTTTTCTACGTGATATTGTTATTTCTGAGGCTTCAACTCACGAAAAATCCGTGAGGCTCCTCGGTGGGCGTATTAGGGAAAAAGAAGGAGAAAAGAAATGCAAACAGTTTAGAAGTAGATATCTGTTCATTTTATGTGTAAAAGTGAAATCTTGTCTTCTGTTCTGTATCCAGTCCTGATCTTTCTGTACCCTTAAAACAAAGCTGAATTCTAGTTTCCATTTTAATTTGAGCTGTTCAATTTGAGCTGTTGCCATTTTAATTTGAAGTTGCATTTGCATGTCAAATGGGCCCACCCATTGAGCTGTCCAATTTCTGATATTTCTTCATCATGGTGGGGGGTCTGACAGACGAACTGTTCTTAAGGATTGATACTTGGTAGGTTATATTGGGGGAGGATCTTTAAACAATGTGGAATTATGTTAGGAGCTCTCACTCTCTCTCATGTTTATGATTGAATCAGGAAATTATATGATATTATTATAATTTATAAGCACTGTCACCTTTGACCATAGACATGATAGGGGAGTTGCAGATTGGGATTCGTCCATTTAGTAGAAATACTGTGTATGGTCGCAATTTTAATGCCTTAACTATAAGATAGTTCTTGTTTGGTCAGTGAACTTCAACTAGATGGTAAGAATCAAGGAGGGTTAATTACCTAAGGATGCCAATAGATAATAATCTCAAAGAAGGATGTGGAATTGTAGATGCATGAGCTGCACTCCACCTTTGTAGACAACCTATAGCCTTTATAGCTGAGGTATGTTTATATCCTAGGGAAAGGTGGGGAGGTGGCGCCTTGTGCTATGCCTTTGTGAGATATGGTGTGGTCTGGAGGGGTTTAGAGCTTGTAAGGAGCTCAATGGTTCATATTTGAAGGCAGAAGATTGCTTGTAAAGAAAGCAGCATATGAACAAAGATGGTTCAGTAAGGATGAACTGAAAGCTGACTAAGGGGAGAGGAATGCCTATAATAAAGAATAAGCAATGCCATAAAGGGGAATGTTAGCTTCCTGTAGGTGGCAATAGGAGGGAAAGAGGGTATGAAGAATGCTGCTAGTGGAGGGGTGTAAAAGTTTAGGGGGATGAGAATACCACTCTGCAGGGCTAGCAAAGACAGAAGAGAAAGAAACTTTTGCAGGTAGAGGGGGTGGAGGAGAATATGAAGATGTAGAATCACTGCATGGTGGGTTACTGGAAATAGTGATATCTGGGATCTCTGATCCTGTTCTTTATGGTTCCTATGAGTGATTCATTTTAGGGCCCATTGGACAGTTGTGACCCACCCTTCAGTCGGCCATGTTTAAAGTGAAATATCATTGCATAATAGTTCCGCGCAACGCGAGGTGCTGCATCAATTTCTTGAGTATTCTTGCATTTCATTGTGAATGCTGTTTGTCTGTTTTGGTTTTTGAATTGCTATTTAAATGTTTCAAAGTCCTAAAGTGAAATATTCATTTGTGATGTCCTTTGTTTGAGATTTGTTACTGTGGATCAGGTTATACTATCAGTACATACCTGAGGGAAAGGAGTATCCAGTTCTATGCCGAAAACTGGGGAGCAATACTGGTATGATTAAAACAGTGTTCAATTTTATGAGAGGCTTTGGAAGGGAAGAAGTTTTGTTTGATTGGAATGAAGTCGCAGAACAGTTTGGTATGTTGCTATGAGTTAAATTGGATTTGCTTTGTGTTGCAGAATAGTGTGTATTCCTGATTGGTAGCAGTAACTAATTTCATTAAAAGAAGAAAAGGTACATCGCTGGAGCAACAGCTTAAGAGGAGATTCAAAGTTGAATATGAACTCTCTTTACAACAAGGAAAAAATTAAATGCAGGAACTGAGATAATAAAATGAGAAAGGGAAGGGTAACTACAACCATTAAAAAAAAAAAAGAAAAAAAGTGACAAACTACATATATATATATATCATTGCAGATTGATCCCATCTAATGGTATAATTTCTTTAATTTCTATAAGCTTCTTATTGTCACCATTGAATTTTGACTTAGTTTAAAACCTAGATAGATTAACCCTTTTTATAATTGCTTGTTATGTGTTAAATAAGATATTATTTAGGCTTAAATGCCTTAAACAGAACTTGATAATGAAAATCGAGGAAAAGATAAAAAGTCAATTCTATTGGTTACAATTATTGCAAAATCATAAAAGTGATTCTTTTAGTGATTAACAAGATTTGATTATTGTAAGATTTAAACCATAGTAAGGTTTTCATGTAAGGGAGTCGAGCGTAAGATTCAAATCTTTTTATGCTAAGGAAAAGATTAGTTTAGAAATTTTATTTGTAGCCGTACATATGGGAGTAGGTACAAGAGATATATACCAAGCACAACCCAAAACAAGCTTTGCAATAATGACTGATAAATTACATAACTGATCCATCCCTTGTTTGTCTTTAGTGTCCACCATCCCATTAGTGCTCCTACTGACATGCTGAAAAGACGGACAAGTTCCTATAGTTAATTCCTTAATCTCATTGAAGTAGAACTGCATCTACCAAGGCCCTTTGAAGGCTTTGCCCAACATATGGTGTTGATAGAATCACTTTCCACTAGGCGGGGCAAGACCCATCCAAACTGAAGCACAATAAGACCACATCCTATCACGTGGATCCAACTGCCTATATAAGGACTTCGAAGCGAAGGCTCTAGAGGTATTTGTTTTCCAGATAAGAGAGTCAGCTACTTACCTATAGAAAGAAGTGTTGGAAATAAGGTGGGTGCAGTTCCAATTAGCAAATCAGACTACCTTAATGAGCCCAACAGATTTAGATCGATTGAGTTGATAAAAACCAAAATAAATATCAACTCCACCCGGATCTACAACCAATTATGCAATAGCAAGGAGGAAATAGAGTTTAGCTTACCCAAGATCACTGTTTCCCACTTGTTTGATCTTCAGTCCTTTGGGAGATACACTCAATCCAATGGAGAAGAGAATAAAGGAGCAACCATGCATCACTTTAGTTAAAGAAATAAATCATCCAAACATGGGTTGGATGTCCCATACTTAGGGCATTTATAATCCCCAGCAAATAAGAAGTCTTATTCTACTTTCTAATATTATAAAATATGTTTCCTAAATGGCTAAGGAAAGAAAATCAATATTAATAGTCCTTGCTAATTACATGTTTACCTGATAGTCAAGAAAGATAGAAATTAGGATGTTGGGTTGGCTTAAATCTCATGGTAGATAGAATTTCTCTACTTTCTATTTTTGGTTTCTAAATCCCTTGAAGTGCTTCTTGTTTTAAGAAATCTCAATATCTTTTTGCCTCTTTCCTTTTATTTGAAAATTGCCTTCCTATTTAGATCCGAGCTCTTGTTTGATTGGCCCTGATGTAAATGGATCAAATAGCTACTGGACCGATCTAATTGGTCCAAATGAGTCAAGGCTCGATCCAATGCAGGACCCATGAGGTTTGGATCTTCCGCTCCTGCGTCAAAGACTCAACAAGGATAGTCATGAGACTCAAATCTTTTTATGCACAAGATTTGATTCTAGCCATAAGATTCAAATCTTTGTATGCACAAGATTTGATTCTAGCCATAAGATTCATTTTTTTATGCACAAGATTAAATACTAGCCATAAGATTCAAATATTTTTGATGCACAAGATTTGATTCTAGCCATAAGACTCAAATCATAAATTGTAAGATTCGATAGAAATGGAACCTCTTTGTCAAGTCTATGCTTTCAAGCGTTGCCATTTATTTTTGTCTTCTTTCCGGTGACCAATGTTCATAGTGAAGAGCCTCAAAAGAACTTGAAATTACTTCTTATGGAATGATTGACAAATGGCAAGAGAAGAGGATGCATCACCGGATGGAATGTGAACAAGTTCACAAACTAATAGAATATATCCTCACCATTGAAGCTTTCTGCCACCATTTATGATACTCGGCACCAATGCACCAAGGCTATTTCCTAGTAATGCTGAATTCCCTTTCAAGCATTTCCCCTCTTTTGAAGTAGTCTATGAGAATTATCATTCAAAAAATAAAATAAAGCTATTCAAAAGTTCTCAGCTTTCATTTTAAAAAAAGCTCGGCTTATAACTGTTTATTATTGTAAATGAATCCATTTTCATTTTTTTTTAAATTGTAAATGAATCATTGTGATTTTATTTTCCTGATTTACTGACTGGAAACAATGCAATTCTATTTCTACTCTTTACATCCTCTTAGGACTTGTGATTCAACTTCATAACTTGTCATATTTGCAGGGTACGTTCATGTCGGAACGTGTCGAGTTTCTCCTGATCATAAATTCCTTGCATATACACTGGATACGACCGGTTCTGAATCATTTGTGCTTCAAATTAAAGACCTTACAACTGGATGCATTATTCCTAGGTCAAGAGTTGAGGGTGTTGTTAGCTTGGCATGGGCCAAGGATAGCAGTCATTTGTTGTATACAGTGTCTGATGAAACCCAACGACCTTACAGGTGAACGTTTAAGATTTTTGTTTCAGCATGATGTGGTACTGGTGGAACCCATGGTTCAGTTATTTAGATAATTGACCTGATGGGTACACTGTTGATTCAGTGTGATCAATCTGCCTAAGAACAGGTCTATGCCTTTGGTCAATTGTCTGAACAGTTTAGACAAGATTACAGTCCATTTTCAACGTAAAAGATGCTAAATTAGCTCTTTTTTAAATCGGTGGCAAGACTTGAACTCACAACCTTAAAGTTGTACCTAGTGGAACAGGCCTATGCCTTTGGTCAATTGTTTGAACACAGTTGAGACAAAAATACAGTCCATTTTCAACGTAGAGGATGCTAAATGATCTCTTTTTTGATCGGTGATACGACTTTAACCCACAACCATAAAGTTGTAATAGTGAGCACCTTCCACTGTGCCACTGATGCTAAAAGTTGGATAGCTAGAACCTTCTTATCTGGGTTATTTTAAGGCATAGATGCATGATCTTTCCATGGTGTACCCTATCTGGTGGTTTAGACTGTAGACTCTGGATCACTTGTTGATACTTGATACTTTAACCTGCCACATTTACAGACTCAAGACCTGATGACACCATATTGATCGTCAGCCCCAAGTGCAAGGCCACGATTGTAGTAATAACTCGGTGAAGTCCGAGGTCGATCCACAGGGAGTAATTAATCACAAAACCTGTCTTATTGAAAAACTAATCTAGCCTATCAAAAATCTAAATAAATAAATCTCTATGAAATTGGAAATAAAATTTAATTACATATCCAAATTAAAAATTACAATCTCAATAATAAAAAAAAATCCTAATCTAAAAATCCTAATTTAAAAACTGCAAAAACATAAAAGCCATTAAACCACCAATTGCATAAAAGTAAATAAATCATGCATTAAAATAAAAATCCATTAATAATATCATTCAGAAATAAGAATAAAAAAAAAATTCTAAATATTCTTATTATGGAAATCACAACGTTATATTGGTAAGATTAATAAAAAGACTGCAAAAACACCGCATCAAGTGCGTACTGTCACTACCCACAAACACACAATGCCGATCCAAGCCGGGACACCTTGACCTCACTAATTGTGTCTTTTAAATTAAAATAAACCAATAAACTAGTAATTTCCCAACAGTAATCAAAACTAAAAAAAAAAAAAAAATTCCTTATCCTAGATCGAATACATGAAGAAAATAGGACTTGCGCGTAATCCCATCTTCAAGTCTTCAATCCTTCACCAAGGGAGAAGTAGATGGCTGGTTGATGATGGAGCGACGGCAGCAACGGTGGTGGCGCGGCGTAGAAATCCAAGTGGTGGTGTGCCTTAGGGAAGGCCTTGGATGAAATTGTGATGGAAGGATGAGAGATGGAGAAAAGTTAATGAAAAAGGGGAAATATGGGTTGCTGGTCGTCCCAGAGAGGGGGAGAGTAATTGACGTGCAACCCCTATTTTTACTCCTTTTATATTCTTTTGATATCTTGGGTTGCAAGGTTTTTGGTTTGGGAAGGATAAGTTATGTGGGGTCCAAGTTGGATTAGGATTAGGAGGGTTTTGGGAGAGTTTCAAGGGATTTTCCGGCTTCTTATCTTCTTGGATTTCTTGGCACACCATCCTACTAAAGGTAGGATTCTTTATGTCTCATGCAACTTTCCCACTTGGGCCCACCTAGATTAAGAAAAATTGCCAAATCTGAAATTGTCAAGTTTGAAACTCAAGAAGACACTTCTCTTGGACGTGCATATCCCTTTGGATAATTCTTGTGTTGCAACTTTGAAATCTTGGAAGCATATCTTGATTGAAATCCAAATTGTAGAGTTCTTAAGGAAACTTGGACTCTTTGGATTTAAATTCATCTTGCAACTTCTTGGTTACTACCCTCCATATTTAGGACTCTAAAATTTGCTTGAATCATCCAAATTTTGTGCCCACTTCCTCTCCTTGGCATTTATGCCAAACGTAGATGGGTATCATGGTGCATTTGCTTTATCAATTCTCTTCTGCGGGCCTCAATTTCTGAAATTCCCTACAAAAATAAAAATAAATGTCAAAGAATAATCTATTCATATAGGGAAGGAATTATGCAAGATGCGGGCCCAATAAAATGTCACCATTTTATCAAATTTTCTTTAATTAAATCAATGGTGCAAATAAAATTCATTATTTCATGTGTAAATAAAAAGTAATGAGAAGTTTGTGACTTTCAATGCCAAAAATAGAGAATTTCATGATTTTATGTGAAAATGCAATTTTTCAATGAATTTTGACTCGGATTCAAACTTTGATGCCCATAAACATAAAATCATGATTTTTTTACTAAAATGATCCATAATTTGATGATTAAGTCCTTAATTAATTCTAAAATGTTGATGAAATTTTGTATTTTTAAGGACTTATCACATATTTTCAGGTCAAGGATTATACGATTACTCTTATAAACATTTGCTAGCAGGCTTTATGCTATACTCCAGTCATTGTTGTTTGGCAGGGTACTTTGTACAAAGCTGGGATTGGATGGTTCGGATAGTCTTCTGTATACAGAAAATGGCTTGGGTTATTGTGTGGACATCACAAGCACGAAAGATGGCAAGTTTATAACTGTGAATTCCAACTCAAGGACTTCATCTGAGGAAGGTTACTTTCTCATCTTTTTTCATCATAATGTTAATAAAGTTGTTCTCTGCATATGAGTTGTTCATTCCAGAAGTCCAGCATATATTCTAGGTCTATGCTCTAATGGTATTTATGCCCTGCTTACAGGTTTATGTAATAGATGCAGCTTGCCCACTTGATGGTTTGCAGTGTGTGAGAACACGTGTGGCTGGTGTGCAGTATTTTCTGGAACACCACCATGATTTTTTCTACGTTCTTACTAATGCTTCTTCAGAGGGAATAGACTTCTTTGCTACTGGAGACTATCATTTAGCAAGATTCAGGGATGTGAATTTACCAGCGGCTGGTTGGCAGGTCTCTTTCATTTTCTTAGAAATATTGAGAATACCATGTGTAGTGTGTGCATGCACATGTTTTTTGAATGCAGCCTGTCCTGTGCATTATAGAGAAGATATAAGTATGTGTGTATGTATATTTTGAAATATTAACTGATTACTTCATTTGAATCATATTATAGTGTAAAGAATAACAAGCATATATAGGCAACAGAAAACAACCAACGGACGCATAAAATACCCAAGCTAATTAGAGAATTCAATCCCATACCATTGTTTCCAACACCTTTATAGATCTGAACAAGAAGCTACATAGGACTTTTTTATAATTTATCTTTGGTAAGCTACATAGGACTTTTCTTTTTTTATAATTTATCTTTGGCATTTAAATATATATATTTTTGGTCATTATGATATAAATTTTGCTAACTATGCTTCATAGGCCCATCTATGTTGAACTCATCTCAACTGCATCCTTGCCATGGTTGTCAATTCCATTATGTTCCGGCCGGAATTGGCCTTGGGCAGAATGGAATGCCCACCCCCACCCCACCCCACCCCAAACCCCCACCCCCACCCACCCACAAAATAAAAATAAAACAAATGTTCCCGGTCCGTTCCAGTCATTCCGGTTCCTATTCTCGCCCAATTCTGCCCATTACGGCCAAGGCTTCATACTTCCATTCATATGTTGTGAAAACTAGAAACTGATCAATTGTAGAGTATAGTTTAATTTAAGTGATGTAAGTATGCATTTTTAGTATTATTTTAGCATTCAACTGTTTTTTTCAATTTAGGTACTATTTCATATTTTTTTCCATTTTCCATCACATCTTTTCTAGAACGGAATGCAGGAGTTGACCAGAATGCTTAAACATTTCACTAGAGGGTCAAACCACTATGATCCTTGCCATGGTTGTACAAGATGTAATGTTCACCCGTTGTTATGCATAATCTTGAGTTTATTGCCAATCTATTTGTTTTCATATTTGATATCTAAGTACTCCAATTTTGTTTTCAAGATGAATAACATGGTTTTATTCTTGGTTAATACAAAATGGATATGCCATGTTAATACAACTAATGTTATTAATTTACTATTTTTCCATGTTTCTTTCTCGAGTTTATCATTTTAATTGTTAACTTATCTAATACTCAGCCAATCAAATGCTTTTCTAGTGCATAATTCGTTTGGTTTTCATGTATTGGCATTCTAGGATATTATTCTACCCAGTGAAGATACTATTTTTGAAGACATGGACATTTTTAATGGGCATTTGGTGCTTTTTCTTCAGAGGAGGGGGTTTCCAATGGTTTGTTCTATAAATATGCCTATTGATGTCAATTGCAAGGTATAAGTTATTTAATATATATAATTCTATTTTCTAGTTTCTTGATGGCTATTATTATGGATGGTTACTTCCAATAAATATGAGCGCTCCGTGTTCTCTATAAATTGTATAGAGAACGCTTACATGCCACTGTGTCATCTTTGTGCTATTTATTATTTTGAGGGCTTTCAACATGAATCTCATAAAGTAAGGGTACTTTTAAGTTGTTCTCCAATGTATCATTCATTTACTCAAGTTTTAGGATCAAGTCTTCATTGATTTGTGAGTTGATCTTTGTAGATATTTTGTTACTATTGGTAAAATGCTAATACTTTAAACAAATAAATTGGTAGTTTTAAGGAACAGTGAATTCCTTTGTTTATGTTGTTTGCATATGATGTTGTCCTCATTACTCATTAGTTAGAGTGGAAAGCAAGTAAATACTGTGTACTTGTGGACAAGAACAGCGAACTCCTTTATATATGTTGTTTGCAGATGATCTTGCCCTCTTTAGTTAGAGTGGAAAGGAATTAAATGCTGTGTACTTGTGGGCAATCCTTCCTCCTCCTCCTCCTCCAAGAGTATTTACTTCTACTTTTGTAGTTGTTTGAGGTTGCTTTTGTGTAGTTGCTCTTTGGTGGTGGCTTTGTGGGGTGATCTGGTGGGAGAGGAAGTTAGGAACAATCATACTTTCGAAAGAAGGTGAATACTTCTTGGAAGGGCTGTGAGAGAGGTTCGTTTTCATGAAATTTGGTGGGCAAAATCATTGGAGTTTCATGGTAAATTGGTTATACATCTTTGGAGATGTTGGAGAGAATGGTGTGGTATTGGTGTTCTAGTGTAAAGACTTTTGTATCTCTTTTGGATGTCCTGTGCTTTTGTTTGTTGTAAATTGTTGAGTTTTTGTTTTTCTTTGAGCAAAACTTACACTTACCATTTCATAGAAGAAGGCTAGAACTTTGGAGTAAAGGTTTTTTTTTTTTTTTTTTTTTGAAAAAAGTGACTATATTAAAAAAGAAAAGGCTATACAGTATAGGAGAAGTATACTGTAACAAAACAAGGCAAGAAAACAAGGCCCAGACAAAAAGCTTTGGAGGAAAGTTTTGAGGCAAATGGGTTGAAATTAGCAGATCTTACTGCTTATATGGAGTCCAAGTGGACCAGAGCATAAGGTTTAGGGTTTTGAGTAAATTGAAAATAACTTAGTACCACAATGTGTTAAATTTTGATATGTAGCAATAACTATGTAACAGAACTGAGAGCTTGAGTTGGATGTCATATAGGATTGATATAGAGTGGGCGAGTGGAGTGTTGTGTGATGGCTGGGTGCCATTGTTGTTATTATTATTATTATTTTTTGAAAATGTGACTGAATTAAATTCAAAGAAGGCAATACAGTATAGGAGATGGCATTTTTATAGGATGGTAATTAGACCTACTTTTTTTGAATAGTTGAATGTTGAGGAACAGAGTAGCGTCAAGCTGAAGTACTGCTGAGGTGCCATATTAAGATGGATATGTGCAGTTAAAGAAAGAATAGAATTAGGAGTACATAAGAACAGACAGACGGGTAGCTGCAATAGAAGAGATAATTAAGGAGTGCTGTTTGAGATGGCTTTGGGACATGCATGGATTACCAGAAATGGCCCATCAGAGTACCAGTAAGAGTCCTTTATGAAGTATTATAGTGCTATGAGTTCAAGAAGCTACGGAAGAGGGAACCGTGAGACTTTCAAGGAAGTAAGGAAAGACTCAAAGACATGATAGAATGTTGAGTTATGGAAAACATGGACATAAATATGATTGAATTGATAGAAGTTATCAATCAATCAATCAATCATCAAAGCCTTGTCCCAACTATGTTTGGGTCGCCAATTGATATGAGTTACCACTTCGAAAAAAGAAAAAAGAAGATTGAATTGAAAAGTTGAATGCATATGCCTAACCCTTAATAGATAGAATAACGCTTCGATGATGGAGATGCTAATACATACATACATACATACATATATAAATATATATATATATATTTATAGGGAGGTGCTCCTATAAGAGCATCTCTCACCTTATTATGAGAGATGAGGTGGGGGCCCTCATATCCATATCCAATATCAACAGCTTAAATGTGAGGACCCCCTCCCCTATCTCTCATATAAGATGAGAGATATCTCTCATAGGAGCATCTCCCATATTTTTATATATTCACATACATACTGATAATCAGTGTAAAATGATTAATATCACAGTGTTCCATTTTATGTTTTTAGTTTCATGTGTAAAATGATTGAAACAGCCTCTCTGCTTGCGGGGGTAAGGCTGCATACGTCTGACCCTCCCCAGACCCCGCAGCGACGGGAGCCTCGTACACTGGGCCGCCCTTTTAGTTTCATGTGCAAACATCAGTAAGCTATCTCTTGACTAGCTACTATTCTTCATGAGAGTAATTAACTATTCATTTTACATGTGTCTACATTGTTCCTTTAGTATAGAATGGCTGAATTAAAAGTGATGAAAAAGGTATGAAGCTCAACACTTGCATCTTCCATTTCAATTCATTTCATGCACCTGTTAAATAAATAACGAAGTCCACTATAAATGATCCACGCTCTTTCTATATCTGTATTTGAGAGATTTCATATTCTTCAATGTGTGGAGACCTAGCTGCACATACCAAATTTGCATACTGATCCACTTGTTGAAGTGGTCCCAGAAAGGTGTCCCTGAGTCTGGTTGGACCCAAACCCAAGACATGCACAAAATCAATTCGAAACAAGAAACTGATGTCTTTCTTCTCTTTTATTTGAGATTGCTTTATATTAATTTGTTCAAGTAGGGCTCTTTGTAAGAAATTTAAATTTTGCTAGGATTTTTATTTTCTTCTTTTTATGGTTTAGATCAAATAGGATGACTTCTTTGGGCTTTTTATAAAAATAAAGGGTACAATCAAGTTGGCAGTTTTTATGATGGAATAAAATTAATCTTTTTGTTGGGTTTACGTGGAATAGGCTTCCTGTTTAATTCAAAATAAAACCCTTTCTCCTGTTGGGTTTGCACCATAGTTACCAAATTCGATAAGAGGGTACCTGAATACTATACAGGCTGAATTAAATAATTCAGGATTCGATTCAACCAAATTCAGGTTTCCAAAGCTGCACAATTCGTTTCAGTTCGTGACTTCATTGTTTGTAGCAGGAAAGTTATGAGGGGAAAGGAGAAAGTGAAGAGAAAGTCCTTTCTCTCGTTCGTATTTGTATCTGTCTTTCAATCAAGTCAATCACCCACTTTTATAGCAAAGCATTTAAAGCTTCCTTTATCCCTTTTCCTCATTTGTTAAATTGAATGTAAAAAAAACATGTAAACTTTCACAGTTGGTCCCACCTGTTAAAAATCTAAACCAATCAGAATAAGTGGTCCCCTATTTAATAGGATCTATCAAATTTTACTCTAATCGAATTAAACCACCATAAAATTTATTTATTTATACACTCGCCGCTACCGCTATTTTCATCTCTGGTCGGACCATCTCTTATTAGAGTAAAAGTTATTTGGAATGCATACAAGTGAGAGACATTTATCTTGATCAGTTTAGATTTTTAATAAATATGCACCATGAGCCTTGCAAGTTTTCATCTGAGCCTTTAAAAATCCTAAATTTCGCATACCTCTCTCCTACCATCCCTCTCTCCCGGATATATCTCTACTTAACTGGATAGAGATATTTTACATCAAATTCTAGATGTATTCAACTATTCATCATATCTTGTGGCATGTATTGAATCATACGTTGATGTCTCTCTTTATTAATCTATGAATGGGGCCCATTACTCCAATCCAAATCACTCAAAACTAGTCTTCCTCAGTGACAAGGCATTAGGCTATGTTTCACAAAAGTCTGAGATAGAACCACCATAAGATTGATCATATATTGAACATATAATTTCATCCATTTGTTCTTTTGTAATATTTTGAACTCAATTCAACTGTGATAACAACTCCACCATGGACTGCAAGTATGTAATGCTAGCAAATATCTTCTTAATCTTCTTCTTCTGTAATTTGTTATTGTCAACTAAATACTTCATCATAAATTTTCCAGCACCCCATGCATATTGAGGATCTCAATCCGTGGTTTTTCCCAATGCCTTCAGAGTCATGCAGTGCGGTTCCAGGGTCTAACCATGACTTTATGACACACATTTATCGCATGGTGCTGTCCTCTCCAGTGGTAAGTTTTCCACCTGTTTTTTTTTTTCTTTTTTCCCCTACTTTGCTATTGATTGTTTAATTTTACCAATAGTCACCAAGATTACAACAAATAACTGAGAAAAACGTGGATAGCAACTGAAAGGAACACATCTTTGCTCATGAAGCCCTTAAAAGATGCAAAAAATAAAAAAATAAAAAATCCAATTTAGCCATTCATCTAGATGAGTACCAGCTATATACTCATTAGGAACAGACGATAAACCTTTATCCTTAAGATACTGAGGGCATTTTTAATTAATAGAACTTTGAATATTAAATCTTTTTATGAGAAGGATATCTACAGGAAGTCAGATTATTTCTTATGAATGGTCAGTCAACGTTGTTCCAAAAGTTTTGATGTTTTGTTGGACAGCTGTTTTGAGGAAGATGCTGACCATTGATAACATTTTCTGATGTAATAAAAGGCCACATATTTTCAATGGTTATATTATGTACTTGCAAGTTGTAGAACGCGTTTCTCACCTGCTTATATCCTGTCCTTTTGCTTGAGAAGTTTGAAATTATTTTATTTTGTTTTTTTTTTTTTCCAAAATATTTTGAGTACAGTGAGTGCTTCATTCAATGAAGGCGGAAATTTTGGTTATACTCCTTAAAGTGGGCTAGTCTGTGAATTTAAATGGTGGTATCCGTTCTTTGGTCCTTGTGGCTTCATGGAGATGGGACTTTTTAAATTATGGCTTCTTTTGCCTATTGATGTTGCTCGTCAGGCTTGTTCACTCAACATTGCTTGAACCATGACCACTAAAGAGTTTTTAGAATTTTTTTTATGTTTCTGATCTTGGTCGAAGAGCTTGGTAAGGTAAACTCTTTTAAGTTTTAATTATCTAGGGTTGATGTGTTTTGGAGCATGTTCATTGTTATTCTTTGGGTAATAAATTTTCTGTTACCAACTAAAAAAAAGAAGAAAAAGAAAAAGTTTCTTTCCCTGTCTCTTTAAGTGTCCTTTAGATTTTATACCCCTCCTATTATAATTTGACCTCCAATCCTTATTCAGAAGTCCCCTAATGAAAAATCACATAAAATTCTGTTTTTTTTTTTTTTTTTCAAAATCTAAATGGTAATTCTCGTTCTTACAGCAAGAGATTCTTAATTCTTCTTGAGCCTTCTGTATTTTTTTGAAATGATCAGTATCCACTATCCAACCTTTTACATTTGATTCTCTTCTGTTCCCTATTGGGAGAATTGCTACCATCATTATGGCCAGCCACCACCATAGAAGCATCATTTGGCTCTTCATAACCTGGATGAACAATTGGCCGATTTTCATATTCTTCATTAAGAACCAGATCAGATCATTGGAAGATAGTTTTGTCGCCATGTAACAGCTATTGAAGCGTGGCTTTCATTGCATCTTCTTTGTTACCCTAGGTTTTCATCCAATAAAGATCTACTCTTTCAATTTAATTGGTCAGCTGCTATGGGAAATTACTGTTGGTCTTCTTTTTTTTTTTTTTTTTTTTTTAATCTTGAATGTAAAATGCTCATGTCTGGTTTCAATGAGTCAACCCACTTCAGCTATGGCTTTTGTTTTTCCAACTGGGCAGAAGGCACAAAAGCCGTTCAACTAGAACGAAGTTTTAAATTTTAACTCAAAAGGTAAATGCTATTTGCATCTATTATGCTTTGCTCTATAACCTAGGCTATTTCTGCCTCTGCTTTTTTCTATACTCAGATAAATGTCCAGGCCTATTGTTGGCTTGAATGGCTTATAATTATATATTGGAAATTTGTCCCTATAGGCATCTCATTGGCCTGAAGCACTATGCACACCCATGTTGTGGTATGGGATGTGAATTTGCTATGTTTTCTTTTCAAAGGCATGGACAGTACACCATGGGTTCCTCTTCGACAGAATATTTGTGTTATGCCATTGCCAGCCAATAGTGTTTAGCGCAACAAATGTGCAGAGTAGCTTTTAGAAAGAACTTTTGTTCTTGGAGATTAATTTCATGTAATTTTTGAAATAAAAACTCTGGACTCTGAATTCTGAAGTCTCTCCCTACATGAACTTGCAAATTTTTTCTTTCCAAATTGGGCTGGTAGGGTTGCCTCTCAAATCTTGATTCTTTTATCTCTTGAAACATGCAGGTGCCTGATATGATAGTTGACTATGATATGTCAGATAAGACATTCACCATTGTGCATCAAGAAGAGGTTATTGGTGTTACAAGCAATATCGGATTATCCTCATCTGCGAGTAACTGCACAAATCTGTCAGATGTGCAGACCCCCCAGGACAATAATTTTCAAAATATGCAAGAGCTGCATAATTTGAGTGGCTTTTCTGAAGCTTATACCTGTGAAAGAAGGGAGGTTACTTCACATGATGGTATTAGAGTCCCTTTAACCATTCTGTACTCTCGAAAAGCAGAGAAAAATGGTCAATCTCCTGGCCTTCTACAAGGTTATGGAGCTTATGGAGAAGTTTTAGATAAAAGCTGGTGTGCAGCCCGTATAAGTTTACTTGATCGTGGTTGGGTTGTAGCATATGCTGATGTTAGGTAAGGCTCACCTTGGTGTTTATTCATCAATATATTGATAAGATTTATATGGTCTTAGCTGACCCCATCTTGATGGGATAAGTTTCTGTTGACTATGATTTCTATGCGTGTCTCGCACAAAGTTAAACATCATGGTGACTTATCAAAGTGCATATAGCATAATTGCATCTATTCTGGATTTTCAATATGGTGAGTTCCATTGTAAATGGAATATATCCTGTGATAAGGTGTTCTTGACCATCAAAGATGTGTTCATCAAATGAATGGCCAAGATGAAAATGCTTCCATCACTTTCTGTCAGTGGAAATATGTGGCCCTGTGAACCACTGGTTTACGAAGTTCCAATATTTCTGCTTACAGTATCTTTTGTCATGCCTTAGTTTCATCTTACTGGCTACTGCTACTTGAGTAGTCCTATGCCGGATCTCTTCTGGGCAATTGTTACTGTTGGGTCAGGTTGAATATTATATAACTTAAAAAGACAATCTAGTTTTTGCCTGATGTGGACATGTCTACTCAGAACCTTATCAAATTCATTACAGTGGACGTAACAATGTTAGTAGATAGTGTTATACAATTATATGGCAGGATATTTGTGCAGACCTGAATTCATGTAAAGTTCTGTTATGAACTAAAATAGATATTATTTGTAAATGTATATGGGCATTCATGGATCTAGATACACACAATGGATAGCCTTCAAGGCTAAAATTTTCAGTAGGACATAGTTTCTGAGGTATGAATTTGTTTACATGAGATTGCTTTTAATGGGCAGGGGCGGTGGAGGTGGGGGCAAGTCATGGCATCATGCAGGCATTGGATCTAAAAAAATTAACTCAATGCATGATTTAATTGCATGTGGCAAGTTCCTGACTAGTGAGGGATATGTGCACAACAATCGGCTTTGTGCTATCGGCCTTAGTGCAGGAGGTCTTCTTGCAGGGGCAGTTATCAATATGTCTCCTGATTTGTTCTGCGCTGCCATTTTAAAGGTAATTATTTCCTAGCATTCTCTATTTCTTACCCCCATTGGATGTTTCCGAAAATTGGGGTGGCTGGTCCATATCTGAGCTCCGTGTTGCATTTATGGCAGATATAAGAGTTTCCTGCCCAAATTGGTAACTGCATCAGTCAGGATTTACATATTCTCTTAGTTGAAGTTCCATGAACTGTGTGATTTGTTACATCTTTTGGTTTGTGGAAATTGAGAAAACAATCAGAGTGGATATGGTAAGCCAAGAAAGTAGAAACAAAGAGCTGTAGAAAGTCATTTTCTTATCATGTAAGTAATAGGTTTTACCCATCTCAAGTCAAGCATATGTTCCATTTATTAATGGCCATATAAGTCTTTTCTTGGCTCATTATATTGGAAAGAAAAATGGTGGTTCAATAATTGAAGTGCTATCATGCAAATAGAGTTTCAGCCACTGATACCTAATGTTGGACATATTGTAGGATGTTGGAAGGATACCAAACCATATGTTTTTTCATGTATTACTAATAAGATTTTTTCTAGTCAACATGAACACAACACTAGCATGGTAGGCTTCTTCCTTCTCTCTCTCCCCTCTTCTCTCTTCTTAGTCTTCATCTTCAACTTCCCAAACAGACACATTAAGGGCAAGGTGGGAAATGATTGAGAAAAATCTCACAGTTGAAACTTAAATTAGAAAATTTTCAACTCTATCATCTTGTTATCCTTTCTTCCAATCTAAATTGGGGAGGGGGTGGTGTTGGGGGGAATTGGGAGTATTGATTGATCTTTTCGTTGCAAACAAGATCCCATCACTGATCTTGTTTTGCATATGTAGTGCTCTGTTTTGTATACTTTTCATTTCCATTGTCTGGTCATACTCGTTTCTGTATGTTTTTCTTTTTAAATAAATTCTTTTAACCATTAAAAAAAAAAAGTAAACAAATTCTTTTACCATCACCATAGATATCATGGCGTTACCCTCCCTCTCCCTCTCTCTCAAAAGAAAGAAAAAGATCGTAATGTTTTAAAAGAACAAATAATACTGTGTGAAAATTGAAGTTACTGGTATTCTGTGAACTTTATCCATTTCATAGTGTTACATATGAATAGCACATTTTGGATACAAAGTCATATGCATAACATTATCTCACCAATCCCTATTAGATGAGATAGTGCTGCGCTGATGATGATGTCCCATATATTTATAGTTGTCCTAAATTTCAAATAATGCAATGCTGTATCCCAACTATTACACAAATATTGCCAATATTTTGAAAATGTCATAATATTATCATGATATTTTTTGGCATACTATTTTTTTTTTTATAATATTCTAATATTCTGCAATATTGGAAATTTGAAAATATGACATTATTATTGGGAATTGGTAAAAAAAATATTTGATTTTTTAGAATTTTATATTTATTTTGTTTTTGATGTTTTTATGATTTGAAAAATAGTTCTTATTATCTGTGACAGTTTTTTCAGTGGTCATTATCTATGACATTTCGCTGATGGTATCTTGAGAAAATCCCCAAATTTGAAAATATCCGTATAAATTCCCAAGGAAAAAAATCCTGAGAAGAATATTTATTACATTGATCCTCGCTTACATCCATATCCATGTCCATATATGCATCTTGGCTGTATTGGCTTTAAATTTCTTGGTATTTGTATAAAAAAAACTGCAATTTGATTATTCAGGAAAGTGATATTTGGTTTAAGCATGAAGCAGGTTCCGTTCCTTGATATATGCAACACCCTATTGGATCCCAATTTGCCTCTCACTGTTTTGGACTACGAGGAATTTGGTGACCCCAGGGTTCTAAAAGAATTTGAGACCATTCGAAGTTACTCTCCTTATGATAACATTTGTCCAGGAGTTTGCTTACCATCAATGTTGGTTACAACATCATTTTATGACTCTAGGTACGTTTGGCACCAATCTTTTTTGTAGAAAAATGAATTCAACTTCCTTTTTTTTCATACATATTTTTCCTTGAAGCAATAATTTGTAGTAACTAGACACAATAAATGTCTGATATGGACACCTATGCAGATGACTGGATTTGTAATTACCCTTAGGGATTCAAAGTAGTTTAAATCATGCTGATTATAAATTTCACCATCTGATTTTGCCTGCTGAATTGGGGCTGCCGACCATTTTTCTTTTCTTCTTTTTTAATTGATTCCGACCATTTTTTCTTTTTGAAGATTGTAATGCTCATTTGATAGGATGGTGTTTGCCTCAAAAATCTTCTTTGTCAAATACTCAAATGGCATGGCTATTGTCCCTAAGCCTTGATTTTGTTCTTGTGCGGACTGATGGTTCAGTGACCCACACTATCATGCCTTCCCCCATTGATAGATCCGAGTAGTCTTTCTACTTCTTGCGTGAAGACTTAGTCATATACCTGGAACCTGGAATGCTTTATGGGCATTGTCTATTAGCAGTGGCTCCCATCAGAGCAATAGTCAGGATCACCAGATCATGGGCCCTATTCATAAGTATAACTCAAGGTGCAAGTGTCATCATGCATATCATCAGGTTGAGGATTATATAATTCATTTGTTCAATGTATATATCTGCTTCTGTATTTCCTTGTCTATGCTTATGACGGATTCCGTATGGTTTCTAGGGTGGGAGTTTGGGAAGCCGCAAAATGGGTCGCAAGAGTGCGGGAGAATGCATGTCCCAGCTGTTCTCATTCGGTCATTTTGAAGGCAAACATGAGTGGAGGACATTTTGGTGAGGGTGGTCGTTTTGGACAATATGAGGAGGCAGCTTTTGAGTATGCTTTTCTCATCAAAGCAATAGAAATGCTTGATGAGAAGCAATCTGAAGGTTCCTAGCATATGCTCTTCAAAGCAATGGATAGAAAACAACAGCTTCTTTCCTGCGTGAGCAACAGAAGTTTCTTTTGCTCCATTAACAATGACCATTGGCGCAACTAAAGGTGTATACAACCCTGTTATCAATGCGCATCTACAAATCAGTTCTCTAACCAACATCTTTTTGAAGAGCTCCTCAAGCGACAAACAATGCTTTGTGCTGGGGTGCTGACGAAGGAGGAAGCCGGATTAATTCATTATGTTTTCTAGAATGCCCCTGCTGATTAGTCTCTCTTTGCATTGCTGCAGACTCTTGAAGAAAAATGTGATTTTTTTTCCTTGATTATTCTAATTAGGGCTGGGAAGCAATAGGAAATTTTGAAACTAATTTTCTTTCTTATGATCAATTGACTGGAATTATAGGTAACATAGGATAAAGACTGGTTTTGTTGGTCTTTGAAAGATTACAACACAGGAGAGCAAGATGAGATGAGGGTCAGGAGTATGAAGAGTGAGAATAAGTTCTTATTAGCCTATAATGCCTCCTTAAACTGGCCTACTTAAATTATCGTTATCATCATCATTTAAGCTTTACCCCATCAAACCTAGGGTTGGTAAGAGAGAATAAAAATGAAGAAGGAAAAGATGACAGTGGCTGATTGTTTTTTCTACTGATCTGTATTCAATGATTTTAATTGTAGCCTTGATGGGCCACTTGCTTCAGCTAGCTGATTATGTGTCCTCTTGTTGTCCAGAGAACAATTATAGGTATAGTAATGTTGAATGTTTTTAGTTTTATTGAAGAAAAATACTGATATCATGAAGGCAATTTTATGGAAGCCTTATCTATTTGGTTGGAGAGTTTGAAAGGGAGCAGCTAAAGCCAAGACAAGACAATTTTGTTTTTCTGAAATCTCACTCATAGCGAGTAGAATTTCTGAAATCTCAACAATTTCAAAGTGATTCTTAGTCTACATTATGTGCATGATCTTTGCTTGTACTTGTCAATTTGAGAATGGTCTCATAGGGTTCATATTATACAGAGTACAGACCCTCCAATTTATATTCCTTTGTGCTATTTTTTCCAACCAAACAGAAAGGACAAACCCGTCATTTGGGCAATGACCATCCAGCCTGCTAATAAACCTGCAAGATCATTCACTCCTGTGCAATGGCAATGGTGAAGATGTTGCTGCATTATCTAACGTCTTACAATCAATAACCTTTGGAAGATGGCCCACTTCTTGATCTCAGCCAATGACAATTTTTCTGCAGCATAATTATTGGGTATCTAAGATAATTCAAATTCAGGAGGGAAAGAAAAAATAATAATAATTGAACTGGTGAGATTGTTGGGTCAGTCCATCTTTGCTCCCCCATAAGATGTGACTTGTGTAATGTCAAATTTAAGAAAATTTGCGTGACATGTGCCAGCAGTGGGGCAGTTTTAACTTAGTGTAAAAAGAGGATTCTAAGCTTTCTCCTTTCGTGTTTGGAAGAGAATAATGTTTTCAGCCTTGCCCACATGAAATTGAATTCCTCTTTATTGGTGGATTATTATTATTTTGGGTGCGTGCGTTAGTGCAGAGTAGTGTTGCGCCAAACCAGAAAAAAAAAAAAAAAATGGATTGTGCAAAAGTTGGAGTGATTTCTTCTGTATCACAGAACACTCCAAACGAGGGAACCATGGAAACGTTCTATTTATTCTTGGAAAAATTTTCGAACAAGGATAAAAGTTTTGGCTCATTTTCAAAAAAGCACATGAAGATTTGAATATTTTGAATAAATGTAAAAGTTTTCCACCATTTTTTTAGTTAAGCCCTCTTCTTAAATAAAAATCTGAGAAATGACAAAAAAAAAAAAAAAAAAAAAAACCCTTATATCATTTTTCAGATTTTCCAATTAATAGATCATTGAAGGGAAATGATCAAGTCCAACCCAAATAACCTAGTGAGGCCTATTTCAACTCCCTTTTATGTATGGATAGTTAAAGAAATGGGATTCCAAAAGATCTGCATGAAATAGATGTTCTAAAAATAGAGCATTTGGTGATGATCATCAAAATCAATATGTCCAATTTTTTGGAGGAAAGCAGGTAAGAAACCAAAAAAAAAAAAAATCGTATTTTTGTAATTTCTTAGATCCTTTTATGTTAGGACTTGAATGAATGAATTATGGGAAAATTTTAAATATGTTTGAAAACCTTCAAATCTAAATGTACTTAAAAAAAAAATGAGCCAAAAGTTTTTTATTTATTTGCGAATTTCTCTTTATTCTTTAGCAGCTATGCGTTTTTGTATTATATCTATTCGACTAACTTGGCGATGTCGTTGTGAGTGATGTGAGAATATCTTAGCCACCGAATAAAAAATCTTGTAGGGCCTATATATGGGGCCAGAGTAGAAAGAAATATATAGTTAAGAGTTACGACTTATTTATGCAACCAGAGAATTCTGCTAATGTTCCGCAGGGAAAAGGTATAGAGAGTTATTCTGCATTCCGACCCCTCCCATCAGAAATTGAAATCTTCTCTGTGCAGAAAAAATCAGTTCATTTCCCCCTTTTGTGCAAGAAAAATGTGTCGCATTAAACAACACAAAAGTGGGTTGCATAGAAAATCAGTGCAATTTTTCTCTCTATCATGGATTCCTCTCATTGCACAAATCCACCCTTGAAGAAAATTGATTTGAAGATTCTATTTTTGTAGTTTAGTGGATTGTGTATTCTGCCATGGATGATTCTTAGTCCAACGATTGTTGGCTGGATCTTCTAGACAGGTTCTTAGGGCATCAGTCATGTGTGACCTAATAAAATCAACACACAGAAGGCCTGTCGATGGGACGGGACAGGACGGGCCTGGGCTTAGTGTAGACACCTAATTTGCCTCGCTACGATAGCCTTAAACATTTGTCATATATAACGGTGCCCCATTTCACCCATAATTGAATGATTAATGATATAATTCAGATTAATTAATTACGATGAGGATGCCTGTTGATAATTTTAGATTTAGCTCGATGATCTCTAGAAATTCGTGAGAGAAAAGGCCGAATTGCGTCGAGATCTCAAATTCAACCCACTATTCACAAAAGGAACAGACTACAACACTATCCAAGCCCCTTCCAGACTACATAAAACACACTCGGGTTGTTCTTAGAGAGATTACACTTAGTTTGCTTAAGTACGATATGATTAGCATGGATTAGGAGGCTAGGATCATTGATCCAAGTATCCCTTACTTTTTTTGACCTTTGGCCATTAGGATGTATAGACCAACAGATTTTACATTTTAAGAGCTTTCCAACGATATGCAGAACGTCCAATTCCGACAAACTAATCAAAAGATATGACCCTCGGAGGATTGCCATAGTGACCCCCCATCAGAGACACACTTGGGCGCCACCCTAGGTGCGCCCATGTCCCGAACTGAACTTGGGCGCACACATAGGTGCGCCCAGGTCCCTAATTGCCCTAGAGACGCACTTTAGCGCGTACTTATGTGTATTTCCGCTCTACCTCTTGAAGTTCCGACCCAACCTCGGCCTAAAAACAGTTCGAAACCAAATCCTAAACCCGCTTGATAGTAAAAGAAGACATGGGCGCACCTGTGTGTGCGCCCAAGTCATAAAACCCACTTGGGTGCCACCCTAAATGCACCCAAGTCACCCAAAACCCTAGATTTTCCTTGGGATGCGTGAAACTTCTAGAAATTCGTGCAAACTGCAAACAGCAACCCTAACCGCTCTTATACGCCAAAAACCTCTACATAGGGATCTCTTATACCACTTGCAAAGAGAGGCTATCAAAAAGAGAGAAAAATAGAAGTGAAAAGAGAGGAGAGTAGCCACCATAGAGAAAGTTCTACATCTAGAAGAAAGGAGAAGAGGGAGCACTTTGGTTCTCAAGATCAACAATGGAAAAAGCTTCCCAAAGCCATGGATTTACACAAGAGCTTCAATCTAGGACTTAAAAGAAACACGAATCCAAATCGGTATTCCTAGATCTAGTTTTCTTAGTTAACTATCAATCATCATTAGTAGTTAGAAATATGCTTAGGATCATGCATCCATTGTAGATCTGCATTAGTAGTGATATTTTCCTAGTAGATCTTACATCTAATATTCATCCATCATTAGTAACTTACTTAGGATCAGCCATAAGTTGTAGATCTGCACCATTCTCATCATCCCGAACTCGTTTTTAAAATAGATCTTGGATTCATCTCATTTTTATCATAAAAATTCGAATATGAAAGAGAAACACAGGTGCGCCCAAGTCACTGGAATAGGGTTTCGACCCCGGTTTTCGTCTCGCGTGCATTTTGTCTCTCAAATCCGGTTTTCTCTTCATATGAGTTGATATCAGAACCCTTGGATCTGTAACTTTGCATTCCGAATAGCACGAAAGGCATCAAAATGATATGTAAATACATTACCAAAAGGAAAAGGAAAGGGGAAGAAAGGACAATGCACTTGGGAGCCACTGTGGGTGCGCCCAAGTCTCTACTAGACTGATCCGTCCCTCGAATCTCGATCCTCGTGTCACCACTTTCAAATCCGAAAGTCCTGATATCAGTAATTTATATTAGGACCCTGCGCTTAGTCACAAGTGTCAAAAATTGCATCGGAATATAGCTAAAACTCACAAGTGCGTCACAACCCGCAGGGGAGACACACAGTGGCGCCAAAGTAGTGAAAGACACTTGGGCGCCCCTGTGTGTGCGCCCAGGTCCCCATTTAGCCTTCCGGCCTGCATTTGCTACATTTTTCATTTCATTTAGCTTGCTGTTGAATATTTGTGATGACTTTGATTGATTGCTAAACTTCTGGACTTCGAACTATCAAATCATCAATACTTTAGGTTAGGTTACATTGTATAAAATACCAAAAAAAAATAATCATAAAACCATAAAAATCTTCCCTTCTCATCTTACTCTTTAGTAATTAGAGAAGAGAACAAAAAAGATTAAAAGAAATAGTGGAATCATAGGAGTAGATATTATATAGATGATCCTAGATTATTCTATTCGTACCTAAGTAAATTAATAAACTTAATCAACCCTAATCTAAAACACTTAATCCAAAACACCTAATTAAAACGTCCAATTAAAATCCGCAGACTTAATTAATAAAACTTTAATTAGTCAAACCCATAAAACCTGATTAATAATCCCTAACAAAACCCTAATTAATTGAAACCCTAATCAACATAGTTGATTGATAGGCTTAAATTAATAAACTCCAATTAAAATCCTAATTAACAAACTTAATCAGTAAAACCCTAATTGAATTAAAACTTTAACCAACGAAGTCCAATTAACAACCCCAAATTCATACCAAACCCTAAATCAAACTTTAATCAAACCTTGATCACCAATTCTTAATTAAGACCCTACTCAAGACCTAATTAAAACGATAGACAAATCATATCTAGAGAATGAAAAACATCCCTCAACCAAGACCCGAGTTAGATACTCAAAATCGACTTAGGAGAACCTTCGAACTTGTAGCCCCCTTAGCAGACTGACACTTGGGCGCCACCACAGGTGCGCCCAAGTCACCCAGGACACTTGGGCGCCCCCACAGGTGCGTCCAACTTCCCTAGTTTAACCCCGAGACGTGCCTCGATTGCGTCTCAATTCCCGAACTGCAATCATTATCACACTTAAGGTCCAAAGACTCCAAACCAGTCCGAGATACAAATCTATTAACATAGAATACCTGAAATTCGAAGTCCAAGTGAACCAATAGCGGAAATAACCAAAACCCACGAATCAAACACTTGAGTGCCACCACAGGTGCGCCCAAGTCTCCCAAAAACACTTAGGCGCCCACACAGGTGCGTCCAAGTCCCATTCTACCCTCGGGACCACCGAATCCATATTCACTTTGAATCTTGACTCAAATCAACATCCCAGAACCTTCACAGGCCCTATAATAGTCCTGAAATTAAAAATTTAATCAACTTAAACCCATCCGGAACCTCGAATCAAATCAGAGGACCAAGAGACATCAAATTATCACTTGGGCGCCCACACAGGTGCGCCCAAGTCCTTTGTCCGGCCCAAGTTGTAAATCTTGGTTGTATTTCGAATTTCGGACTTAAATCATTAAAATAAAATAAAATCAATCCAAGACCTAAAACGACACCAAACAAAGACTCATATTAAGTAGAAACCCCACGAATCTCGAAATCAAGTCGATACCATCACGACTAGGTCAACTACACAGAACACCTACCTGGGCGCCATTGCCTGTGCGACCAAGTCACCAGAGTGACCTAGGCGCCACCACAGTTGCGCCCAAGTCCTTCGCCAGCTCTGTTTCACCAATTTCAACATTTGTTCATCATTTGAAGTAAAACCTGAAACTCTATATCCTAAAACACATTATTCAAAACCTCAAAACATCTCTAAATAATTTTTAATCAAAACCACAACTTAAAATAAATTTAATCAAAACCACAACTTAAAATAAATCAAACCAATTAAGATCTTATCCAATAAGCCACTTAGGTGCAAAACTATCAAACTTAGGTTGTCCACACTCTAGGATTAGATCGGATTCCTCCATTAGGTAGATTAGAGCATTAGGCTTCGCCCCATCACTTTTCTTATTTCGTTAGGGGACCGGGAGAGCTGATGTGGGCGGTCTAGGACCTTAGGTTAGGGTTAAACCGATGATCAGTAATAAAGCACTAGTCATGTAAATCCAAGTAAAATCCCCTAGGTGGGCCCTTCTAATGACAATATAAAAAATCCATAAAAACTATAAAACCAACAAAATCAACCCAAAAAGATTTGTCCTTTATTTCTTCCTCCACCTTAGGTGACAGATATTTAATTGAACTTAATGATGAACGGGAGTAAAGAACTGATTTCTAAAATTGAATGAATGAGAATGACGAGATGAGATGAGTGATTTCACACACACTTTAACAATCACGGCCCATCGGCCATTCTAAAACAAACACTGGCCCACCGGCCACCTCCAATCAATTACGGCCCATCGGCTTCTCACTTTTATTACTAGTTTATCGCACACTAAAAACACAAAAATCACATTCAAAGTCTTATTTGCATCATTATTTTGGTTTTAAAAGTCAGCCTTTATACTCTATTTTGCCAAGGGATTAGAAGGGGGTACCCAGGAACGGAGCCGATTTTCTTCATAAATATTTGGCACCTCCCCCTTCTATTTTCTTTGTTTTAATTATTTTATTTTACTTTGATCTATTATGATTTTGCTATGTGAAGATTAATCTTTATTTGGACTTTAACTCATAACCCTTAATTGACCCTATATTAAAGAGACCCAAAGAGACCCAAATTAACATGACAGGATAATCGTCGTGATCCGTCGACTTTGAGGATAGTCGGAATCCTCATTTTCGATATAAAATTTAAAAAGCATATATAGGTGAATGGAGATTTTCCAAGCCATGGGCGTAAGGGGGTCGAAATTCACATCCGACACTTAGGTTGTCCAATCCCAACCCTAAATTGAACGAGCCTACGTCAAATCTTGTCCCATGCGGGCCGAGGCTTAGCACGATCTTGAATATAAGCTAAACATTCTCTAATTTTTACTCTGATCTGCTACATTGTCAGTGCACAACTAAATTGTATTTTTTCCTCAATCCTAGTATACAACTAAATTGTTGAGCTGGGATAACAAAAAACTCTGTAGATATGAAGAATATATTTTATATTGCTGACTAAATAATCTTGGACAGAGTTTTAAAAATAAGCATATTAAAGATGAGCATGCATATATAATTAGATATCTGGTAACAAGAACTACTAATCTAACAATTTGAAAAGTATATATCATCAATAATAAGCTAATTAAAAAGGAATGAATCTATATAAAGAATGAATCAATACAAGGCAGAAAACCATAATGCAATAAATTGTCCATGTACATTAATTGTCTATGATATGAAATTTGTCCATAGTAATCAATAACTAACAAACTCTAAAAAACATTGGCTGTTCATATCAGTAAACTAGTTTGCTGGGTTTGGATTTGGTCGAGCTGTTCAAACCTTAATGATCAATTGAATAATAGGACCTACAACATGGTCTAGCTTCATTTTCCCTGTAGGCGGGCCAGGCCAAGCTTGGATGGGCAGGGCTTGTTCTACCCATTCCCAGTCTCATTTGACCAGGCTTTAAAATCATTGTCCAAGCCCAACCCGCTAGGCTCAAGCTTTTTTAAAAGCCTTTTATTTTTGGGCTTGAGCTAGGCCGAGCCGAGCTAGGTATCCATTTCAACGGGCTCAATTGACAGGACAAAATTGAGCTATAACATCGACATTCACTAATAGGAGCAAAAATAAGAGAAGTGCTATGGGGAACCAGGGTCTGATTTCCAAAAGTATGCCTTGTTTATCAATGGTAAAACTGCTTTTAGATTAACAATTGTTCAAATATCATTATAACTAGTGGTAAGATTCGTGCGATGCACAATTTATCAAGATGAATAATAAATGTATATGTAAGGTTGATTTAATCATTTAAGCATGGTAATACCCATTTAATTTAAAACCTAGAATGGGTTTTTATCCACTAAACAACCATAATTAACTTATTAATAACCGTTCAAAGTGATAATATGGGGTTGCTCGAGCGGACAACTCTCCACCCCTTGCATGAGTTCCTATTACCTCACATGTGTAAGTCGCTCAGGGACCCAAGTCACCCAACCCCTTAGCTGGAATACCAAATAAAAAGGGGTTGCTCAGTTGGTTGGCAACCAGCATGTCACTTGACTGCCGAGGGATCAACTTTGTGGGATTTTATTCCCACTCATTTGGGCTATCCTTCCCACTTGTGTAGACTTCTATTTTTTTAACTTTGAGCTTCCTCATCCCACTTGTGTAGGCTGTAGGGTCCCATCCCTAAGGCTAAGGTAAAAAAAAAAAAGTGCTTCCAATCAAAGTACATACTTTTGGTTTAAATGAAAATGAACAAAGGTAACTGGTGAAGATGCACAGGAAAAATTTACCAATCCGAGAAACATTGGGAATCTATAAAAAAAACTCTTTATTTTATCAAGCATGTATGTTGCACTGGGAGTAAGTTATATATGGTAAATAATGTAGCAACACTTGTGACTCTTTCCGCAAATTTTTTTTTCATGAAAGATATTAATATTTTTCCTTTTTTTCTTTCATGTATATATTTTAGAGTTTTTGATGGAAAAAAAATTAAGAGTACATTTCAAACTTTAATAGCTATTGAGTTACATGACACTTTTCGGTGCGTCTAGGTAGTTAGATTATTATACAAAAGTTAACACATTAAGTTTATAAATATAACTTTGTACTTTCATGTTATTATATTTTTCTATTTACTTTGTTTTAATGAAGAATTAAAAAGATAAATTAAGATATTGAAAAATCGAGGAATTGAAGTAAAAAATGTATAATTTTGGGATCTATACAAAAAACTCTTTATTTTATCATGCATGTGTAATGTGTCGGAAGTAAATTGTACATAATAAATAATAAATTATTTACTTTTCATCACATTTATTATTTTTTTACTTTCTTTCTTTCATATATGTTTTAGATTTCTGATGAGTTTCAAGAAAAAAGAGAGTTAAGAGTACATTTAAAACTGATGAGTTTCAAGAAAAAAGAGAGTTAAGAGTACATTTGAAACTTTAATATCTCTCAAATTACATTATGCTTTTCTATGTGTTGGGTGGTTAGATTATTATCTAAAAGCTTATACATTAAATTCATAAATAAATTTTATGTTATTAAAATTTTCTCCTTATCTTGTTTCAAGGTACAATAAAAAGATAAATTAAGACTATATAATTTCTTTTTATATAAAATGATCAACTATAGAAGGAAGATGAGTTGTATTAGAGTTGGGTAAAAATAGACAGAGTTGTGGGGGCTGAGAGGTTTTAGATCGTTCAGCAAACCTTATGCTCAAATGGAAAGGGCTTCGCTTGTAAAACTTTTTTTTTTTTTTTACTTTTTTTTAAAAAGTTTTTAGCCAAAATAGAAACTACATGTCAAATAGCGGATGATTCAATGGCTTAGAAGAAACAAAAATATAGTTGCAAACACGCATTTCTATTGACTTTTTAAAAAAAATAAGCCACATTGTTTAATTGCTAATGATTCCATGAACTAGAATAAAAATATAGTTGCAGACGCACATTTGTATTTATCTTTTCTTTAAATAAATAAGCCCCATTGTCAAATCCCTAATGATTTCATGCCCTAGAAAAAAATACCAGTTACAAACATATTTCCACTGATGACAGAGTAACAAAATAGGAGAGCATGGAATTAGATGTTAGGGTTGTCATTTATTGCAATTTGACTGGATGCATTCATACTTTTATCAAAGCTTAATCTCTCACATTCACATGATTTCAAACATGGAATCTTGAAAATCTTCATGCATGTTTTTAAACTTCAATCATTGAATTATGACTTTAAAACTTGATGCTTTTATGCATATGTTGATTTTTAAAATTCAAGTGCAAAGTCCTGACAACTTGAATTTTAATCAAGCATATATGCTTCTCACTTTTGAATCACAATAGGCATGATTAGGATCATGTTTTTTGAAAAAACCTTTTTAATTACTTTAGACATGAATCCAAGCATGAAATCCATGTCTCAGATTTCTCATGAGCAAGAAACCTTAAGAAATCCGAAAATTGGAATTTTGGGTGTTACCAGCTAGTGTTCTTGGTCGACCAACCACATGGCAGGTCGACCAACTACATAGCGATTTTTTCTGACTGTTTGAGATTTTTGACCGTTGAAGCGTGGTCGGCCATGCCCTATTCCAGGTCGATCGGAAACTAGCTGTTGGCAACTTTTTACTATAAATTTCAACTCATTCCTTGGGATTTGTGCCTGAACTTTTGAGATGTTTTGGGGGCTAAGGAAGGAAAACAGCTTAGTTAGGCTAGAGAAAGATTGGTGGGCTAATCCATGGACTTTAACCTTAGATTCTTCACAAATGGCTTGCGTTTCTTTTCCAAAATATCTCATGCTAAGTTTTAAACTTTTGTTTTACTTAATGGCATGATTTATATGAATGATTGACTTGATTAAATGTTGTTTTCATAACATGATTAGTACTTTAGACATGCCCACCATTATGACTTCAGCATTTGACTTGTTTCACACATGTCTTGGTTTTATGCTTTGATCAAACTTGCTAGACTTAGACTTTTACTTTTCAAAAACAAGTTTGTTTCTTGTTTCAAACATGTGTTCATCATCTCATACCTCTATCTCACTTTTATAACAATCACCTTTGCATCTATTGTGAGCTATCATTTTCAAAAGAGTTAAAGGTTCCACGCAATGCATTGAATGACAACCTTTGTATTCATCTTTATGTATATGCATTGAGTTTGTTTACACTTTCATATCAGCCTATCCAGAGGCATCAACTTATACTCAAATGTATCTCTCTTAGTGCATCTTTAGGCATGTTGTTGAGAGAAGATTTTCAAACTTGTAAAAGATTATTGTTTAGCCTTAAAAAGCATATGTAGAGGTTATTGCTAAGCCTTAAAAAGCATAAGTGGTTTGTGAGGTTTGAGGTGAACCATAAACCTCTATTGTTTTAGTGGATTACTGGTGGGGTATAGGAACACAAGTCGGAGTGGATGTAAGCAACTTGGCCGAACCACTATACATGATGTATTATGGTGAATGCTTAATTCTTGATGTATGGTTAATATTGTTTAGCATGTTTAACCTCTCCACTTGAACTTCATAAACTTTACTTGAGCATAATTGGTAAAAGAACTTAAACTTGATCATAGATCAATGCTCACCCTATTCACCCCACTCTAGGGTTTGGATCCCGAACTTTCATTAGAAACCATATCTTGGTAGGTATTGAGATACAATAGATTGTAATGATGTAATACATATTCAGAGAGGAATAAAAAGGCACCCCCATCGTCAAATCTTTAAAGATTCCATGTGCAGAAAAAAAAAAAAAAAAAAACCACACTAGTTACAAATACATTTCTATTAACGTGAGCTAGAGTAACAGAATATGAGAGAATGAAATCAGAAATCATACCTTGATAGGTGTTGAGATTACACAGATTGTAGTGATGGCTAGAGAGAAAGAAAGAGGTGTGGAGAAATGGGAGAGTTTATAATTTATTATCCCAACTAAGTGGGGAAGAGGCATTTCACTTCGAGTCCTGCTATCGGTCCCCAGTTCGGGACCGATAGACTTTCTCTTTCACTTCATTAAGTATCACCTTCGGTGTAGTGGTCGAGGGGTACGGATCCTTTTGTTTTTGAGATGAAACAACTAGTATTCAAGTGAGAGTAAGGAAGTCGGTCATATGATGACGTGGCTAATTAAAGTAAGGAGAGGTTCTGATCATCAAACTTTATAGAAGACGACCTAGGTCACCAAAAGAACTTGAAAAACCTGTAAATGGTAAAACCTATATTTCAGAAAACACCCATAGCTGATAATTATGAAAATCATTTTTGTTTTGCCGATTTTGGAGTTCGGACAATACAAGATGAAAACACCCATTTTTGTTATCCATAACCCTTCTCCTCTCCAATTAAAAAATTAACTATGACCAAAACAACCTAATGGCCCATTTATGTAACACTAATTTTGTAAAAAAAAAAAACCACCGAAAAGATTCCCTATTCTACACTCACTAGTTTTTTCTACAATCCCTAGTTATTTGTAGTTCGGTGCAAACCTTTACTGTGAATAAAAAGGATAAAATGTAATTAATTGCTCGAATCCTTAGAATACCACTTTTTATGAGAATGGTATGAATCACTTTGGACTTATTTGGTTGCAAGCATTTCTCACAAGATTTCTCTATATAAAATTTATGACAAGAGTGAATGTGTTGTCTCCCTAGAATTCAAAATGACTTGGTCAATGGACAAGGATTCTTTAAAGCGACATTCAAAAGAAAGCTTTGCCACATAGAATTGTCACATATCCACCTTTTGGAATGTTAATCAGCACTGGGCATTCTACAATTCCACTTGGGAGGGACATCGTTTTGATATCTCCAAATGCTCCAAGACAAGAGATCCTATAATGCTTGCAACCAAACAGCCCTAAATGCTAATTCATTACATCACTTTGTCCACAACTATGCACAAACATAACCAAATTCTATGCTTAATGTGAGCAAAGGTTGAGTAATGTTGCTTCGGCTTGAGTTATGAGTTATTAGATTAGAGTAAGGTTTTGGGATCACAAAAAGATATTTTTTTAGTCATTCATATAGGAGAAGATAGCGTTAGTTTTCAAAAGACCATCAAAACCTCCTATATTTTATTCACTTTTGATTTGATGTTTCACCTCAATTTACTTCAATTCACCATACATCCAAACACACCCGGTGAATCCGAATTTGAATTTTGGCATGGATTCAATAATATATTTTGAATTTGGATCGCTTTTATTTTAGCCATAATTAAGCTCCAAACATGATTTTCTCTCCCCCCATAGAAGACTGTGCATGATTGAATATCTGTTTACAATCCTTTTGGAAATTGAGAATTTGGGCTTAAATAAGAATTGCAAATGGGTTTGAAACCAGCCCCAACCGAAAGCATTCATAGGCCAAGTTCAGCCCATTTACCATCTCAGCCAGAACAACAGACCCAACCAAAACCTATCTAGCCCATGCAGGCTGTCTCGGGCTAGAAATAGTTTGAAACACAGTGATCTATTTGAATTTTTAGATTTAACACAAACCTCAGGGGCCTTTCTAGAAAAAAACCCAAACTGAAAAGACACTTTCCAGAGAAACGCGCCATTCCTCCTTTAACTGCCACCTCTCTCTCTCTTTCTCTCTCTCTCTCTCTCTCTCTCTCACACTGAAGAATTTGGGGATGAAGGGGTTTGGAAGAGGAACGCTTTTCTTGCTTCTACTCTTCATCTTTCTTCTTGTATTTCCCAAACAAGGAATAGGATTAGAGATCCTTTCCAAGTCCAAGATCGAGAAGTGCGAGAAGCTATCCGACTCTAACAACTTGGATTGCAAGCAGAAGATCGTCTTGAACATGGCAGTCCCCAGCGAATCGGTGGGCATTACTCACCCCTTACAAAGATCCTCTTTTTCCTTCTTTTTCTGCCCCCTCAGATCTTCATTCTGCTAAAGATGTTGTCTTTTACTACTAATCTCCACATTAAACCATGGAATCAATTCTACTCCTCCGAAATGATAAACCCCAGATTTTTTTTTTAATGTTTCTGGTTGGAGTCATATTTATCACTGTTGGACTATACATAGGAATGTTGTAACTCTTGTTTGTGAATTTGGGCATTCGCTCAGTTCGTAGTGGAATGTTTCACGGATTAGTCATGTGTAAGGAGATATGATTACTCTTAAAATCAAGGGAAATGTGTGACATTTTTTTTTCACAAGATAAATAAGACCCTGGTCAAGGTGAAATATGGGAGTTTCCCATTATTTGGGAGTAGAGTTTTGCTTGATGGGTTGGATTTGCCCAACATCATGGAGTGGGAGAGCCCCTAATCCTGCTAATCCTGACTTAATTGTTGAAGGAGGAAATCCCCATAGAATCCCAAGTTAGATGGTAAAGGCTTTCTCTGGATGTGGGATCCATCATATATAGCCTGATAGTTTTTCCAGCATGGAGTCCACCGTAAAAGGCAAAGGGACAGGAATGTCTGCCAATTTAATAATGCCGGTCATCTAGAAGTTGGATCTTTTGCCATTTGAGTATGGACTGATAGGCTATACTTTTCAGGAAAAAGATGCAGTGTGTGCTAACCACATGCACAGTCTTTTTGTGGACCCTACATTTGGTATTTCCTGCTTCCATAACCATTACCTCCGCCCTGTGCATTTTGACTGCCGTATTTGATCCCAACCAGAGTGACATTCATTGTTGCATTGAATCACCTTAATTTTGTACCATTAGATTTTTTGGAGTCCTTGTATTGATGTCTATTATATTTCAACAACAATGACATTTTAGCTCAACCCCATCAATGATGAGACCTTCCAATTCTAAGTTTTAACCCACACTGAGATGGTGGTCCTAAGTTGCATCCAAAAGTGAACAACATCTTTGGTTAAGGCCTCGTCTAGTCATACTTTTTTCCTGGTGGGAACCATGGGAGAGCTCTTTTCTGCATCTCATGTCTGCAATGATTCTAACCTATAAACATTGTAGACCAGTGGTAAATTGGTGGGGTCCATCTGTATGGAATGCTCTATTTGGTGATACTGTAGATTCCTTTGGGCCTGGCAATGCTATTGCATACTAATTATCTTTTGAGATTAGTGGTTGGTGTGGCACAGAGAAAGGAAATGGTATTGCCATATACCATTTCTTTTTTTCCTCCTGTTCAGCTCCAAGAAATTTGAATGCTTCAGGAACTAGGTGAAACATAAGCTGTTTGTGAACAAAGGCATCCTGGAATTTATAGGGTCGTCCAAACATATTACTTTTGTCTTCAAGTTCAAGCAGGTATCAATGCTCATTATGACTTTTTTTATTACAGAGTGGTGGAGAGGCTTCCCTTGTTGCAGAACTAGTGGAGGCAGAGGACAATACAACTAACAAGATGCAAACATTGCGAAACCCACCAGTTATAACCGTTAACAAATCTGCTGCCTATGCCCTATACGAGATAACATATTTACGTGTAAGAACCTATCTACATTTTTAATCAATTGTTGGCCATAATTGTATTCATAAGCTTGATAAGTCTATTTTCTTTTCTTCTTGATAGCTGAATATGGATGGCCATGTAGATTTTGCATAATAGTCTTGTATTAGTTTATTTTGGCTGTTGCATAAATTGTCAGATTAACTAAAGCTAATTAGCATGAGTTCTATTGATTTTATTCTTGGGACTGCAGCTACTGTTGTCAGCTGTACAGTCAGGCTGTTAGAGTTGGGTCCACCACTTCAGGGAGAGCAAAAAAGTTTGAGATGAGTAGAAGAGGAAGAAGAAGCGGAGGGGATTTGGGTTTTTTAACATTTATGCCGAGTCACATTCCTTTTAACTAGGCTATGCTACCAAGTAAAATAAGAAAGAAGATTTTTTCCTGGCTATGAAAAATACTTTTCCTGATGGATTATCTTATTTCTATCAAAGAATTAATATCTGGGAATTTTCAAGAATGCCCCTACTTAATACACCGGCTCATCCCTTGAAAGGGTAAAAGCAAAGAAAATAGAAAGGCAAATGAATAATACCTCTCTCTCTCTCTCTATATATATATATATATATATATATATGGGAGATGCTCCTATGAGAAATATCTCTCACTTTACATGAGAGATAGGGGTGGGGGCCCTCACATTTAAGTTGTTGGCATTGGATATGGATGTGAGGGCCCCCACCTTATCTCTCATAGTAACGTGAGAGCATCTCTCATAGGAGCATCTCCCTATATATGTATATATATATATATATATATATACAAAGTTACCAACACTTTGATTCCCTGGATAACATTTCTCCAAAATGTTCTTTTCAAAGGCTACAGTGATACTTATTTAACACTTTAAGGGATGATTTCAGAAACACTTAAAGCTAAATAAGGCACATTTAGAAAAAAACTGTATTGGTTGATTGTCAATTACCAAGAACATTCACTAGGTTGGCTTTGTTAATTTCCATGTGATCTTATGTTGCTCTGCCTTTGGGTTATGATTAATGTGTGTATTCTATATTTTTGTACATCATTTATATCTCTACACAAATATTTCACAGGCTGAAGTGGATAATTACCACAGGATTGCATACTCACGCATTTAATCATATTATGTTCTTGATACTTCCCTTTTTATAATCCTTGTTTATTGAACTGATTGAAAAAATAACCTTCTTTTTGAAAGAAATGATAAGAGGTGAATATTCATGTAAGAACTCATCTGTCTGGTTAAATTAAGAGCACTTGTGCTAGTAACTCAATTTCTATGAAATATTTATCTCATTTCCACTTTGAAATATTTTTTTATCAATTCTGAATAATATTCACATGTCATATTTTTTCCAGGATGTTCCTTATAAACCTGTGGAGTTTTCTATCAAGACACGTAAATGTAAGCGAGATGCCAGTGCCAAAGTTGTTAAAATATGTGAGAGGCAAGTAACCCCGTTGGTTTGCTTGGAAATGGAGCTTGATTTAGTTATGGTGTTGAATAGTTAATGTATCTTGCACAGTTGCAGTACTTGCAGTTGGGAGCATTAATGGGCTGAGCTTAGGCTGGCCAAGTTCAGACCAAATCTGTCTCTTTTTATTCAGGCTTGAGATTTAGCACCAGGTTGGCCTTGCCTTGCTGGCCTTATGTTAGGCCCAACAGGCAAATATACCCTCTTATAAAATGTGTTAAGCCGAGGCCTGATAGTTTGAATAAGTAGTACTATTTTTATTTTTGAAGTGGATTACTACCTGCTCTTATTTCAGTGTCCCTTTAAAGCATATAACGGACAACTATACAAGATGTTTCAAACTGTCAAGCTTGAAATTAGAGAATAACGGGAATGGGATTGCAGTGAAAAGTGTATCACATTCCTTTGGGATGTATCTCTATTTGTAATACAAAATTTTCCATTTTGATGGCTACAATCATGGAAACAAATAATTAGAATCAATCAGTTGGATGTGCTAGCTAATATAATCTCCTAAGTATAGTAACAACATATTGATTGAGTCACACCCATGTGTGAAGATGTGTAGGATCTTAGTGGTTACCTGTGGGCCAAGTGGGCCTGGGCTTGGGTCACTATTTACATACATGGATATGGTTGTGGAATATTCATCAATTCGGTAGTCAGGAAATTATGACGGGCCTGAGGTAAAGCTTTTGTCAATAAGTCCGCCAGTCAATGCTAAGGCATGTCTTGGGCATGTCCAACGTTGGCTGGCAACGGCGCTGGTAAGGAAAAGTTTGACTATAAAGGTTGATGGCCTACCAAGGGGAATGTGTAGGCCAAAGAGGACGTGGATGGAGTTAGTAAAAATAGATATGAAGAAGTGTGATTTATCTGAGAATTTGGCTCAAGATGGATCAGAATGGAGAAACATAATTCATGTAGCCGACCCCAACATAGTTGGAACATGGCTTTGATGATGACGGCGACGATGATGAAATGCGCGAGGAGGCTGCTTGACACCATAGAGTGATTTGCGCAATCAACATATATGTGGTCGGGAGGACAAACATATCTTGGTGGTGGCTTCATGAAGACACTCTTGGAGGTTACCATGCGAAAATGCATTCTTATCATCCATTTTCCAAAGAGGCCAACTATGAATGGCAACAACCGCCAACAAGGTGCGAACTGAGGTTGTCTTATTAACTAGTGAAAATGTTTCTTTGTAATCAATACCATACTCTTGCTTGTATCCTTGGGCAAGGAGGGCCTTGTATATGTACAAACTACCTTGCATTTCATCTTCAAGAAATATACCAATAGGATTTATTGCCAATTACCGATACTCTAGGAGGCTATGGAACTAGATCTCACATTTGATTAGATTCATGAGCCAATAATTCTTCTGTCATAGTATCCTGCCAACAAGGTAGTCTTTGGCTTGTGAATAAGAGGAAGGAATAGAGACAGAGTTGTGAGTGGTAGAAGTGTAGTAAAACCAAATTAGTAAGGTGGTTTGGAAACACTAATGGAACGTCGTAGCGGTGGTGGTGAGGGTTCAAGAGAAACGATACTTGGAGACACAGGATTTGATGATGAGGTGTGATCAGGAGTAGGTGCATAGGGAAGACGCAGCCGTTGGCTATAACCTGGCAAACCTTTGTGACAAAAAGATGTAAAGGTGGAGCTGGAGGACCGAGAAAGATAAGAAACATATAAAACATGAAAATCATTCTGATGAGCATAAAAAGGAACATGTTCAATGAATATAACATACGAGATATACGAGTGCAACATGCTGTTGGATCATAATAAATGAATCCCTTTGGGGCCCGTTTGATAATTTTCTTGTAAAATAAAGGAAAAGTTAAGCATCAAATCAAGAGAGAATAAAATATAAGGGGGTTATGATGGTATTTTGTCTTTAGTGGATTGGTAGGGAATCTTTTTGGCTTTTTGTGTAAAAAGTGGATATTTTTCTGTTATTTAGTGGAGAAAGGAGGTTGCCTTTTGACTTTCTTTCGAAAAAGGAGGAAATTTTGAAGATGTGTACTTTTGATGTGACCCCTTTTTTGAAAATGGAGGCTTTACGTTACTTTTGCTTTAATATTAAATTCCCAAACGGGCCCTTATGTTCATCACTAAATCCTAAAAAACATGTAGCTGCTTGATGAAAAAGTTTGTGTTTTTCCAAGGATGGAAGATGAACAAAGCATAGACAGCCAAAGGCATGCAAGTAAGAATGAGGAGGAGGATGTGAGGGGGATTCAAAAGGAGAAATATTGTTCAACACTGGGGTGGCTCTTTTATTGATCAAATAAACAACTGCATGAACGGCTTCGCACCAAAAAGAGGAAAAAAGCAATGCCCAAGCAGTTCAAGGATTTGTTGATGCTTTTGTTTTTTGGCAACAATATCGAAAAATTCCTTAATAATTAGTCAAGACTTCAGATTTAAAGGGAATAGAATAAATTCAAGTAAAATGTGAGTGATCATCAATAAAAGTAACATAATACTTAATGTCCAAGCCTGTTTGATTGAGGTGTAGTACCCCAAACATCTGTGTGGAATATATCACCAGGGCCAATGGACGATGAAAAAAGGAATAAGAAATGGCAACATACGACTTTTACTTAAACAACATGAAACGCATTAAGATTTTAACTAAGAAGCATGCTCTTTATTAATCACTGAAGAATCTAAATATCCATGTTTAGACAGAAATTAAAGTCTATCATTATGCAAGTGACCAAGATGCCAATGCCAAATGGTCCACAAGTTATTCTGGAGGCTAACAAAAGACACAAGCAATGATCCTGATCTGATGTCCGGGTAGAATGTCCTCCCACGCTTACTCCCTTTCCTAATCACCTTTCCAATTTGTTAGTGTTGTATCACACAACCATATGAAATAAAGTGAATTGAGTAGCCATAACCAGTTCATTTTGCAATAGAATGTAAATTAGCTGACATATGAGGCACAAAGTAAACATTTGGCAAGATAAAGGATTTTGGATTTGTGGTGTATAAAGGGGTTATTGCAACAATTTGGTCAGTTCCGGTATAAGGCTTGGTATCATTGAGATGATGGTCCACAAAAGTCATATGATTGGATGCCCCTGAGTAGATAACCAAAGAAGAGGGAAAAATAGAAGTAGCAGGAGAATTGGGATTACACTGATCATTAATACCCATGGATGTGAAAGCAGATGCGATAGAAGATTAGGAGATCTAATGATTTGATGAAAGCTATTCTAAAACATAGCTGTTACAGTAATATGGGAAAAACTGACCTCTCCTTGCTCCAAAAAATTCCAGAAAAACAGAAAATTCTTAGGATGGTTAGGCAACCTTGGAGGTGAAGCTTCGAGAGGATTTAATGATCAGAGGTGGGCCCTACTTTGTTATCAGGCGATCAAAACAGTCGTATGACTGATTTGGCAGTTTTGTTTTGAACCTATAAAGGTATAGTGATTGGATTGCAGATGAAGATTGATGGGGCCAAGGGAATTCATAAATTCTCTTTGTAGCACATGATTTTGATGTCCAAAGAGCTTTCTGAGAGAGATCGATTAAGGCTGAGATGGGAAGGCTAGAGGGCTTTAAAAGTCCTTTCTGACAGGGGCTTTGATACCCTGAAATTAGGGCATTGAGAGAATAGGACTGCAGTGAATGTGTATCACATCCCTTTCGGATGGATCTCTATTGATGATAACAATAGTTGCCATTGTGAAGGCTACAATCAAGGGAAGAAATAAGTTAAAATCAATCAATTGAATGTGCTAGCTAATATAATCTCCTAATAGTAGTAACAGAATATGACTGACTCACATCCATGCTTGAAGATATGCAGGATCTTACTGGGTCGCCTATGGGCCAAATGGGCCTGGGTCACAATTTACATACATGGGCCACATGGAAGTGGGCCTGGGTCACTATTTACAAAGCTTGCAAGAGAACGATACTTGTAATGAGCTTAAACTAATCTAACTAATCTAATGAAGAGTTTTGTGGACCTCAGCATGTTGGGCTAGGCCGGCTTGCCCTCTTATTATAGAGGCTTGATTTCATGGCGAGCCTTGCCTCACAAGCGTAAAAGTTGAGTCCAAGCTCATCTGACAGCAGATAGGGTCAAAGGCCTGACAAGCTATCCTAGCCATTGGTAGCTATAGCTTTAATTAGAGTATAAGTGTCAAGTTAATGATGTCATCTAGACTCACGTCCAAATGCATGGTTGTTTTGTTTGCTTTCTAATGTCCCCTTTAACTTTCTAGTCTCTTCTCTGATTTTGGCAGGCATGAGGTGTATTCTTGACCCCAACGTGTCTATTTTTCTTTTAAAGTCAATTACCATTCCTTTTAAATTCTTGTGTGGTCCATTCAGATGGGTCATAATGTGGGCCCCACTAGGTGGTATGTACCGTTAGATGTACAGGATCATTTGCCAATATCAGGAGGAGAAATAGTTGGGCCTTGGTCACCCATAGGTCTGTGACCCAGGAACAATGCCCAATTATGTCTCTGCTTTACAGTATGCATAAAGCATTTTGTGTATGGTTTTTTCCTTTAAACAATTTACTATCAGAAATAGTGCTTCTTTTGTATCCAAATACCAAATAGATGGGCATTAAAATAGCCAATATTTTGTTTACTAAACTGCTTGGCTTGCAGGAGTTGTTTAGTTGAGCAGTTTATCGTGCTCATCAAAGCATGATTCTTGAATAAATGTTGTCTAGTGTCTACCACTACTACTAGTACTACTGCTACTGTTATCATTATTATTGTAATACTTCAATATTGACATTTTTCTTATGAAATGGTTTTTCCATGCATCTTCTAGGCTACGAGATGAACATGGTAACTTTATTGATCATACTCAGGTGAGATTTTCAGCATTTTGTATCTCATTCTTTATTGTCATATTGATTACTTTAAAACATGTATTTCTGTTTATGTAACTTTTCTTTATTTGCTATTTCCTATCATAGGTTCATTTTCTTTAGAAAAAAGTAAAAGAGCATTTTGGTCTATTTCCCCCCCTTATACATGTACATTTTAGTTAACAATGGTTGTTAAAAGTTGTTATTTATTGTTGTATTCATTGCTAATATTTAGGTGTACATAATTTCTGTGTACATCTCATTTTGTATTTTCAAAGTCAATAATATTAAGACATCTATTATTGCTTATGTTTTGTGCTTATTTGTTGTTCCTTATCATAGGTATATATAATAATTCTTCTGAAGAAGTGTGAAACTTTTCTCTTTTTATTAGTTTCTTTCCTGTGACATGGACATTTCAGTTGATCAATGGTTATTAAAATTGTGTAATTTCTTGATTTAATCCTTTGCTTGTAGTTAGGGCATCTGTCAGACTGTCACTTGTCATTTTATCATGGATGGAGGGAGGGGACATCGAGTGAGGGCAATTGGCCCCACTCAGATTCTCTATTTCATATTTGATTAGCAAGAGAGAATACTAGAGTGAATTTAGGATCTTTTATTTTATGCCTTTTTGCCCCTCCTCAACTTTCTCTACTCTTTGAAAAGTTTAGAAAGCAACAAGGGTATTCTTGTCTTAATAAGGGCATTATTGACCTTTTCCATAAAAGATAGAATCTTATGGTTTTATCTCTCTTGGCAATGTCATTCTTATCCATCCCAATGTCTCATCCCACATGCAACCATGGTTAGTGTATTTAATGAAGCTCTTGACTGGAGCCCACTTAATAAAATTAAATAGGCTCAGAATGTGGGTCTTGTAGGGTCGATGCTCCTTAGTGGAGCATACTTTAGAAAATATAAACCCCAAAAAATAAATATTCTAGTTTTCTATGAAAAAAAATATAACTCAATATGATGTGGGCCCTAGTCAAATTGATCTATATGAAAAATTGAATTTGTTTATAAAAGTTTTATGGAGTATTTTTCTAGAAGTTAACAATCATAAGTTGGGTCATTTGAGTGAAACTTGATGAGGTCTATACACTATATGAGGAGGTTGTTTTTCAATAGTTTAGATATTTTATTAGTGGGTCTACTGTCGTTAAACTCTTCTATCATGTTTTTTTTTTCTCTTGACTACCTCTATGGTGTAGATGGTATTTGTGGATATTGAAACCATCCTAGGTCTTGATTTAATAGCTTAAAGTTTAGCACTATTTTAATAATAATTTCTCTCTCTTTTCTTATGAGATCCAACCCAATAGTGGGTAAAAGATTGGTGAACATCAAAATTTAGCATGGTGCCAAATCAAGGTGGGAATATAAGTGTGAAAGGAGCTAAATTGATCAAAGGTCTGCCTATGTAGGCCCCATAGAGTAGGACTTTATATGTGATCTACTTGTTGTAAGAGAAATTTTTCCTTCAAGTGAATCTTATGTAGATAATATGGGCAGGGGTCATTTTCTTGAATGGTTTAGATTTTTCATAAGTGGGCCCACTAACATTATTGGTCGATCAATTTTTACCCCACTAGAAGAAAATCTTGGCTCTGTCCCTGCATTTTATGATTATTATTTTTGCCTGTAACTTGTCTATTTGTGGACCTACAATTTTTTGCTGATATCTTCTTTAGAAGCATTTGTTTTCTTTCTATTTTGCACCAAATATTTATATTTCACATATTCTTAGCTTTCAAAAATAAATAAATAAAGGTATTTATATTTCCTTTTCATTAGCCAATTTGTTGTCCATGCGGGCCATGGCGGCGTGCTCCATCCTCATGTGGAAACTTCTGTAAGTGCTTGTCATTTTCATGGACTATTAAATTTGTTCGCTACTCATTTCAAAAGGAGAAAAAAAAAATAAAATCTTGGCTTCTCACTTTTTGTATGTGCTTAGCTTTTGTTGAAATACTATTGTCTATTTCCCTCCTTTGATGACGTTTTTTGCTTTTGAGCAGTTGATAAATTGTTTAAAGGGAAGGCTAATTCTGCACATTGTCTTCGATTTCCAGGTGATTGGTATGGCTATCAACATTTCATTTATGTTATTTTGTTCTTTGGTTATCTATCAGTTGCAGGGTTGTCTACACATCATTGTTATGTATAGTATGCAGATCTGAAATATTTTTAGCAGGAAACTACTATTTTTGTTTTTGAGATCTCCCAACTATTCTAGCAGAAGAAATAAATTCAACATATTTAAATATTTGAAATTTAACTTATACTTGATAGATTTGGCTCTCGGAGGAGATCGATGCCTATAAAGTGTAAAATATTGTTAGGCTCTGTATTCATGTCATGTATTTCTGGTTTTTACATGTCATTCATCTATGTTATTTTGTCATTTAAGGTTGATCACACTTGTAAATCTTCTATATTTTTTAGATTCTTGGAACTGATGCCATTGATATTTCCTTTCCTGTTTAGGTTTCATGTTTTTAGCATTGGAAGGCGGTCGCTAGGTTTTAGTGTCCGAATTGAAGTTAAGAAAGGATCCAAAACATCAGTATGTTGAGTTGCCAACAACCTTGTAAATGTTTTTTTTTTTTTAATTGTAGAGCCTTATGCATTTCTCTTTTACTTCCTATGTTTTATTCCATCTCTTAGGGTTGCATGCTTCTTGAAATTGTGATTTACATAATTTTTAAAGCAATTTTATCATGTTCATTTTCTTTACAAGATGTTTTTCATTTTTTTATTCAAATTCTGCAGTTCTCTTTCCAGTTTTCACTAATGATGCATTTGGAAATTCTTATAACCCACATTTGTTTATAAACCCATTTTTCTTAAATATAAACAAAAAGACCTTGTTCTTCTTTGTCATTTTTACACAAGTCTCTTTTTCTTTTTTACCTTAAATAAATCTATTTTTTTGTGTAAAAACCTATAATCCAAAGATAGATATAGGAGCCCCATTGCAAAAGCTTTTTTCTTTTCCCAACAAAATTGGGTGTTATTGGTACAAATATGTTAAAATTGACATGTATTGTTTGTTGTGTAATTGTTTGACCATCCATTTGCTAATCAGGCCCACGACCCATGAAGGGATCCAGCCCAATTCTTAATATATCACGCGGATTGCTTGGGTCAATGACACAGTGTACATAGTTGTGGATATTCTATTTTAGTCATTGTTTCTATAACTTAGAATTGTAATTGATACTCTTGCTTAGATTAGAGCCTTGATTAAGGCATGTAATGGTTATATATCGAGGAGGGTGTTGGAAATTTATACTAAAAACATACTTTATGTATTTGTCTATGACTGATTCATTTTTAGTATATTTTGTTTTCTCATTTAATTGAGATTATATATGGGCAAATGGTCGCATTATTAATTATCATGCATATGAGTGTCTTTTATTCTATAAAGTAGACAAGTTGGTGTGTAGAGTTTTACTTATACACGGAAGACTTATTTATCGGTTCTTATAGAATATAAGTTGTTGTTCACAATCTAGATGGATTTGGACACACCATCGGTACGATTGTAGCATGATGTTTTAGCATGCTTGTCTTGGCCGCGGGAAACGGTATAGTTTCGACTCATTATGCTAGCACACTATATGTGTATTGAACTGGACCGTGTTTTTGGGTATATTGTCTTTATACTGATTATATAAGATGATGAACACCCAAATGGTTATTATGAGTGCTTATACTCTTAATCCTGATGTAAATAATAGACACATACATTTAGTGTTTGGCATTTTGATTTATGAAGGAGAGATCTTTTATGGGTCAATAATCTCAGTGAATTGGATGACTACACTACGTGTATGGTGGATATTAGTTTATTGATGGGTAATAGGGATTGATGATATCCCCTTGATAAAGCTTTTAAGTTTTGATTATGTCAAACCCTGCAGGTGGACTTTGTGTCTGACATATTAAATAAGTGAAGTGTAAGGTTTCAAGGAATTATAAAGATATCGATTAAATATGGATGTCAGTAATTATTTAATTGATGGATATCTGAAATCTTAACGTGGGGAGATTAATAAGCATTTAATAGTAAGAAGCTCGAAATATTATTTTGAGAATAAGGACAGGAGTGCAATTACAATTCTTTAGTGGACTGAATTGTAATTTATGGAACTAGAATTCTAATTTGGGTCGAAATAGGGTTTCCTATTTCCATAAGGAGCCTATCTTTATTTCCTTTTTAAGGTCCCTATTGTACCCTATAAATATGCGCTATTGCTTTCTAGGTAAACATACAAGAATAACAAGAGAGGGATCTCGGTTTTAGAGAGTAGAAGAGAATTCGCAGAAGAGGCCTACTCCCTGGTGCAAGTTCGAGCATATAGGAATACAGTAGAAGATCTTGAGGTTTTCGAGTTGCTGTAAGATCGAGATCAAATCAGAGAGATCTCGCAGGTATGATCTAATTATATTAGTTGAAAATTATTTCCGCAGTATTCTGTACGCAACGTCTAGAGATCCTGGTTTCTACTCGATTCTAACAGAGGGATCTCCAAAGGGAAGGACACTCAAATTAATACAATCTCAGATTATATTCTGTCAAGTTCTGTCGTGAGTTTGTCATGGTATCAGAGCAAGGCTCAAGGCAGTCTTGATCTTAGACATCTTCCAAAGCATTAAGGGAATTGGGATAGAGAGAAATAAGTCTCTCTTGTGCAGCAAATAGATCCAAGATCTGTTTTCAAGAAATTTCCAACGACACATCTTTCCAGTGACATCTTCTTGCCACGTCAGCAACATCCTCCTGGTGGCCCACTTCTGATCAATCAAATCAACTTCCGAATCATCCCTTCATGGTCGCCTGATATTTCTAAGTCTATTGGTGATGATTTTCCAGAAATTTACTTTGTTTTCATCAAGACCGTCTAGAATCTTGGATATTCAGTAGAATCAGATCAAACTTGTTTCAATAGAGCTAGAATAGAGGGCTTCCTCAGATCTGTCCTCTGATCTTTGGCCAGAACAATAAGTGGGGGCCCACGTAGTGGATCTACAGTAACTGTCAAGGTCGTCTGGGGCTATTGTTTGCACAATTACTTTGCTGTTTTGGTTTTGTTCTCCTTGCTTGGTTGGATTTTGATTTCTACTCACAAGAAAGGCTTCCTACATACTTTCTCTTGTCTGTTGCTGGTTTTTATAAATAATTGTCTCACATGATTGATTTTATAAATCAATGATTAAATTAAGTCTTTTTTGTGGTTGCTTAATTTTATCATCAATTGGAAGCGACTCCATTGGGGAATGTACAAAGGCACAACTCAGTGGCACAATCTTCTTATTCAGATCTTCAACTTGTTGGGTTCCTGTCTTCGACAAATTTAGTACCAAGTCGTGTTCCAATCTTGAGGTGCTGTACAGATGCACAAGTTTCAGCTAAAATACCATGTATTGGACATCTTTAGATTAAAGAAAAGCCACAAGGACATAATGCAAAGAAATCCATATTGAAACAGGAGAGCACTCATAAGGGGTGCTCTTGGCATAGTGTGCACGCCGAATTTCACCTAGTGCACTTCCTAGAGTCCTTTAATTGCTGATCGTGCTTCTCTTCTTTTCGCCCTTGTGGACCCCCGTATTGTTATGATCTCCTACACCAGTCTTTGGGAGCTGGGACCTCTCCCTCGGGCACTCTTGGTAGCAAGCTTTTGAAACCCTCAAGTTTGAACTTTGATGAAGTGTGTCCAGGAAAATCTAGAACAGTTGTCTCCGCCATCACCGACCACATCTTCACAGACCATATTGTCTCCTCCACCCTCGACCACATTGTCTACGACCTTGACTACATTTCTCTGCCATTAGTTGCTTCTATCGTTGCTAGGGCTAGGATGGAGAAGAGAGTAAACCGACACTTTATTTGGGTTCGCTGGAGTAACTTGCGGTGAGGTTGAGAGGAGTAAAAGGGACATCCATGTGGGCCGACACATTCACTTCACCTATCCCATGGTAAACATCTAAACGCCTCTTGGAGTAAAAAAAGATGACCATTGGAGGCTCTTTCAACCTTCCTTTACTCCATTTCATTGCATGCAAACATTCCCTTAACAGTTGGTTAGGTTTACTACTTTGTCATGAAGAGTAATGAAGCTGAATTATGGAAAATTACATTTCAAGAAATTACTTGTAAAAATTTACTCTTTAAGAAACCAAGCCCAAACCTTAAGTTTATAGCTCTAATTTCTTGAGGGGGTAATCTATAGGCATTATAATTTTAAAGAACTAGGCAAGGAAGCCATTTTCTCTAATCCTCATGGGTAAAATAACTAAACGTCATGATAGAAAATTGTTTTTTGACCCTTGGAACATGGAATCTCACCTAAAAAATATATCCAAATCATGGATGAAAATATCGGCCGCTATGCTATATTGGCCGTCGCACCCGTAGTGGCTGCTCTGCCCGCTACAGGGCCGCTATGCCCGCTACGAGGCCGCTACGGGATGAGAAAAATTCCTACTTTCCAAATTTTTTAAAAATATATAATAAAACTTATTTCTTTTCTTCTTCTCTTCAAATAACATTTCTACATAACTTTTTTACCCTTTTATGTTTAAAAGAACACCAAAAAGCACATGATCTAGCCGAATTACAGTCGATACAGAGAGTTCTTCTCAAGGATTCTTCTCTAAGTACATCCTATTAGACACCCCCTTTGGTAGATGTATTTTTTTCTCTAGGTACTCTTGAGTCTCGACTTCATGACGTAGTTTTTTTCTTTTATGAGCCTTTCATTAGTTTATAAGTTAGCATAAGTAAGCAACATGAACACATGTGAAAAAAATGATCATTACTATTATTTTCTATTTATACAGCGATACAGGACCTCATACAATGAGGGGACCGCTACGCCCCCTTATCTTAGTTACTTTTGAAAAGAAAAAACATTTTCTCTCATTTTCCAATATTCTAGATTTTCTACAAATTATTTCATATTTTTTGACGATTTTTCCAAATCGCACCGCTACGCCACTACGTAGCACCCGCTACGTAGCATTTTGGTGGCGGGCTACCGTTATTTTCATCCTTGCTCCAAATGGGTAAGTCCGATTTTCCAATTTAGTCTCCTTGTTGAGAGGTTTCCTACTGTATCTTGAATGTAAAAATCCAATGGTCTAATCAAAAGATGGAGCCTCTAGAAGTCCATGGTTCAAAATGGGTTGAGGATGCATTGCATAGGGCAAGGCTACCCTGTGACCCTCATTTGAGTTTTGAGGGATTTCTCCCTATATTCATCTTCTTCCCCATCCGAGTCAACCATACATTATAAATGGATGTCACTAGCACGATCGAATGAATGCTTCACACCTGGAGAGCCTACAGAGTATCTAGAGCTTCCTTTGACCTTTCGAAAGAAGTTGGAGACGTGAGGGTAGGAGGTTATTTCTTTCTTATTCACTCCTTAGTGAATGATTGAATGAAAAGTTTCTCGAGTGATTTTGGTCTGCCCAAGGTATCTCCTTCCTTGCCCGTGATAGGGAGTTTGGTGTGAGGCCAATTTTTAGGCTAAGGCCAGACCTATCCCTTCCACCCTTCATCTCTCATCTCTCTGTATCTACCCGCTCCGCATTTGGTACCCTGCTCCGCATCAATTTGGGAGAGGACACTTGCATTATGGATAGTAATTGTCCCCTTTCAAAGGGGGATATACATTGACTTGTGAGAGATACAAGCAATCTAGGGCTTGTTTGGCATCATTCTGGGAATGTTTCATTATGAGAAAGAATGAAGAAAAACCTGTTTGGCATGCATTTTCCCTCCCTATTTGCACATCTATCTCCCTTTTCTCTCTATTTCTCTAAATTTTCTCTCACAAAATGCTTGCCAAACATGTTTTTCTTCATTTGTTTTCAGAATGAAACATTTCTAGAATGATGCCAAACTGGCCCTTAGTTGCTGAAAATGCTAACCTCCTAATAAGTACACTTTATAATGCTAAATTGTGTATTCCTTATGTTACAATATAGAAGTCCAAGGGCCATTTAACAGCCCCCTCAAATTGATGCTAGTGGATTAACTAGCAGCAATTTGTGAACAAGGAACTGATTTCTAATGTGGGACATTGCCTTGGTGAAGATATCAGCGAGTTTCAGTTCAGAAGACACGTGGGGGAGGGTAATAGTGTTGTCATCATAAGCTTCATGAATCAAGTGCCAGCCCACCTTGATATGTTTGGTGCATTTATGAAAGACAGGATTGGCCGCAATGTTAATGGCGCTTGTGTTATTCGCATGTAGAGGAGTTTCTTCTTGTTGTCGAAGACAAATCTCAGAGAAGAGATGAAGAAGTCAAATAATTTCAGAGCATGTGGAGTGCGTTCCATCAGTCATGGGGCTTTTGGTGTATTGGTTAGGTACATTACATTTGGTATCAGAGCCAACCTCCACGTCTAGGGTTCGAGTCACGGAAAGGGCTACCTGGAGTAGAGTGAGAGCCATAAAAAAAATAGAGAAAAGAGCTACGTACCGCCATAGTGAAAGCCACCGCAGAGAGGGCTACCTGGAGTATAGTGTGAGTCGGAAAAGGGCTACCTTCCGCTAGAGTGAGAGCCGCTGAGGACGTCGGTTGCGGAAGCGTGGTGGTATGTTACGGTCCTAAGTGATTATAAGGCTTAATTGGCGCGTTCCATCAGTCTTGGGGCTTTTGGCGTATTGGTTAGGTACATAACATTAAATCGTGCAATATTCAGATTGTGTGGATGATTTGGAGACATGCAGCTGCTTCGTACACTTCCATGATATTAATGAATCATCGAGGGCAGATAATGTGGAAATCATTAGTCAAACAGAATGTAAATGGTAAGCTAGAGCTTTGGAGTCAAATGAGTCTAGAATTAGCAGAACAAAGAATGTATGGAATGCAAATTTAATGGATCTAAGAGTAGTAAAGGCGAGTTGGTGTAAGTTGAAAATAACTTAGTACCATGAGATTACAGATCTTGATATGCACTGATAGAACAAAAATAAAGGATTTGAGTTGGATGCTACAAACATGATAACAGAGGGTGGGCAAAGAGGACAAAAGTTCGTGGTTTTTTATGAGATCATCAAGCTGTCTGTGACAAGGTTGCATACTTAGATAAATCAGTGAAAGCCTCTACAATTTATTAGCTGGTGTGACTCCGCATGCCTCTGTAAATAAGTCAAGCTGCTTCCAAAACCTGTTTCTTGTTCAACAAATTGCTCTTACTGAATTGAGACTGCAGGAGGCCAAACTGGAACCACAACCCCATCACTCTCTCCGCTACTCAATGGCTCAGCTGTGGAGGTAGCATTTTGCAGTCCAGCAACAACACTACACTGCAGAGGGTCATTCCTAACTATCCATGGGCCTCTTAGATTTATAACTTCTGTCTGAGGAATGAGGATCCAGAGTAATATTTATGTTTGATGGCCCTTCAGTTCTACTAACATCTGTGGAGGCTGACATTAGCGAAACATTCTTCTTCATCTTCTTAAACTTGAATCAAAGCAGTGGTCATGCTAGGTACTGTTTGATCCTCATTGCCGTCTAGCCTCAGATCTGTTAGTATCAATTTGAATTGGATAATGATCCATTTCAATTTTTAAGTCTTGGGGGTCGGCAAGTGGTGCTGGTGGTAATTCGTACAACTCTCCATGCCCTTCCTCTGTTCCATTCTCAGTTGCATCTCTTGAAGCTGCTTCCTGTTGCCACATCTCTGAAGAAGCCTCTTGCAGCCTAGCTTTAGCTGCATGCCTGCATCTATTTCTACTATAGGCAGGGGCTAGTTTTAACCCAGTTCAACTCCTGTAGCTTATAGCACATTTTCAGGTTTGTCTAATTTGTAACTTTCAAACTGTACAGTTCCAAAATTAGTGCGGAGGAAGAATTTCATAAGTAGTCTCAGAAATTCTTTAGTCTCAGAAATAAGTAAATAATATACATTTAGAGATGGAAATAAGTATATACCTACTGATATAGTTAAATGTGTCTTTGATTTTCAATGGGCCAGGTTTGGCCCGTGGGCTTTTTAAGTCATGCCCGAGCCCAATCGTGACGCGGAATGAATAGGCCCACAAGTGGGATCACCGAAGATAGTTTAGGAATATATATATTTTTATTTCCTTTTATTTCCCTAAGTATTTTTTAGTAGGTTTCTAATTTTATTGGAAGAATTATAACTAGGATATTTTCTATTGCTGGATTAGGTTTTCTTAGCCCCTAAGTTTTCTTTTCCTATTTATATTGCATTGTAGAGATTTATTTCTCAGACTTGATTAATAGAATTTGAATTGGTTTTATACATTGTGGTGCGTCCTAGTGTCGAAATCTCTACGGAGATCTTGGATAGTGTTTGCGTACATGTGCTTCGGCACTTCCATGCAAGCCCTAACCCTAGAGGGCCTGCATCAAATCCTCATGAAAATGTCAAGCACAAGGCCTGGTGCACAGGCCCACTAATGTATATTACTTCTGTAGTTCTCTTTAAATGTAAAGAATAGATTTATTTTTTTAGTGTACTTCTATTAAATGTGTAAAAAAAAATATTTATTATGTAGCTTCATCTATTTTTGTTTCACCTATTTCTATTCAGATTCTAATCAAATAGTTTGCTTGTCAGCTTCTTGCAAAAAAATGGGTTTTATTTTCCTATTTGGAAGGTGAGATCATTTTCAATATATAGGAAATGTGATAAACCTAAAAGTAATTTGTTTAGTATAGAAAGTAACTATGTTTAATATATGCATGAATTATTTGATATTGAATTTGATTATATATTCATATTGTAAATAGAATGTGTGTAATATAGTAGTCTATAAATGGGCACTGCTAGGCTAGGTTGGCAAGCTTCAATGTTCAAACCGAAGCCTGGTGCCCACATTAAATGAGCTAAGTATTTAGGCCTGCATGTGTCTCTCTGCACCCAGCCCAATCAACATCACTATATGCAAAGAGATGTATATCGGAACCCGTGGGAAAGAATAATCCTTGATTGGATTTCCCATATGTAAATTGTGTAGACGTCATTAATTGACTGACCTTATCAGCAAGAAGAAAAATATCTATCATTGGGTCATGGTTAAGTAAACAAGACTACCAACTAACTTCCAATAAATCGTTGGATCTGGGAGATCACATCATCTTCTCTATACTTGACATTAACCTCAAGAGGAGTCTCCACGATATCGGAATTGTGGAGGCGAGCGTATTAATTAGATTGTTGGTGTATTTGTGCTGACTCAAGACTTAGTGAGATCCTTCATGTAAAATGAGGAATGGAGAAACTGTTTTGGTCAATGAATACCTGCTGTCACTGCTTGTAATAATGGTGTCGTCTACATAGATGAGAAGAAGTGTGATACTGGCAGCGGTTCCTTGAAGAAATGATCATGGATCATATTTTCTTTTGGTGAAGTTAGCCAACATGATGGTTCAACGAAATTTTTTGAACCATGCCCTGGGTGCTTCTTTAAAACTGAAAAGTGAGTGTTGGAAGCAGTAGACATTGTTTTTGGAATGTGCTTCTTTCATTTGTTAATTGCGCCTTTTGTGGTTTCAACAAATTGGTTCACTAGCAATTATGGCACTGACTTTGATACTTTTAGCTAGTGGAGATTTTGTAGCAAATATTTCTCTTGTACTGATGGCTTTCTTAATGAATCTTATTTTACCATTAAAAAAATAGGAGATTTTGTAGCAAATTCATGCAAGTTCCGTTTGAACTATCAACATTTTTCTTCCTCTTGTGGCTAACTACTAGTTGATTGATACTAGGGAAAGATATTCTTCATTTTTAATAATTATTTATTATCTGGTTTTTCCATAACTGTTTCAGCATTCTGTATGTATTTGGTTGCAGGAAGTGTTGGTCGGCCCTGAAAATAGAACAGTGTTATCCAACGACAATTTTTTAAGAGTTAACCTTATTGGTGATTTTGTTGGCTATACAAGTCTTCCATCATTTGAGGACTTTTATCTCGTAATTCCAAGACAGGTATGTTGGCAATGTTGCCAGATTACATATTGATAGTCTTTTATCTTCTGTTGAAAATTCTTTAGACGTTTGATAGATTAATTTAATTATCATTTTTTCGTTATAGCTTTAATTAATGGGTATCAATTACCCTTGCGGGTGATATTGAGGAAGAAGTTTTCGATGGAAATTACTCCCATTCCTGGGTTTATGATCCTATGATACCTTAATAATTCTTTTTGAATGACAATGGAATTTTATTAAGAGAATTGAAACAGAATGTCCTCCATGAGTACCATATCGTAAAATAGTATACACTTTAGTTGCACTATACTATTATGTCTTTAAGAGATTCAATTAATTTTGATTGATTGTAAATTTGTAATTTCCTAAAGGTGTTGATGCTATGGCAATACTTCATTCATTGAAATCACTTCATTCTTTCTATTGTCAAAGCTAACACAGAAAAGACCAAGTACAGAAAACACCAATCACGCAACTAAATAAAGCCTAGGCTAGAGGAGTTAGGGTCTTGTGATGGATGATCGACAATCTATGGGAGCAAATTCCATCTTTTGCCAAGCTAGCCGCCATTGAATTCGTCCTCCTTTTAATGTGAGAGAAACATGCTTCCAATGCTTTGCCTATGTCCATCACCTCCTCCACCACATCCTGCATCATCCAAGGCTTGCTACATGAACCTGTTGCCCATCTAATGGAGCAAAGGGATTCTTCTTCAGTAAGAATTGACTAGCACAATAACCATTGCTAAGCATGGGCTTACCGATTAAATTTGTAGCAATATGTGTAAAGATCAATAAAAAGAAATTCAAACCACGTAAATCATTTTCAAATACTTACTAACAACGATTTAGTACAGATAGAGCATAAAAGAATAGAGTACTTTTCTGAATCCAAGAGTACAGAGTAGAAATTAAGTAGGAGAATTGAGGTGAGAAGGAAAGGAGAATATGATGAGAAAGGGTACAAGAGATTAGGGATAGAAATGACGTTGAAAAGAGTGAAAACTGGGAAAAAGACTTTAGTGGTTTCATGCTGGTAGTGGGAGGAAAATGTGGGTAAGTTATAAAGTAGTTATATATAACTAATGGTCAAAATTAGAGGTTATAATCAAAATTAGCTTGAAAACCCTTTAGCTTAATATAGTAAAATGTGGAATGGATTTTTTTTATCACAATTTTAAAGTGGTTGAAGCTCACATGGAGTGGATTGAGAATCCTAACAAGGATAGATTGAAAATTGGTGGCCAAACAGTCATAATTATGCTTAAGTTTAAATTATGAGACTGTTTTGGGAGAAGACAGAGACCGTAGGGGTTTTGAGCAATTTTCAGAAAAGTTTTAGGGCAACAAGGCTTGCATGCAGTTAATTTGGAGCATTTGTGTAAAGAGTCAAAACTGACTGAATTCAATTGAAACTTGGAGAGCTAGAGTTGCCTGGGAGCTTGCTGCACATGTACTGATCAAAGGGTGGGCCATGTGGGCCTATAGGGATTCTCGACAGAAATATCAAAGTCCACCATATTTTGGAAATTCTTTAATTTTACTGATTTTATAAAGAAATTGATAGTCGTTTGGGGTTGGAAAAAAATAGTAAGACTTCTATTTGTACTAGGATACAAGTATTCCAGGGCCCCTAGGGCTTTTATGGTTTTTGAGTGCTAGATATACGGTGCACAGTCAGTAGTCATAAGCAGTTCTATGTTCGATAGTTTGCATTCACTAATAAAAGCTTAGTTTGCTTTGTTTCTCCCCTCTCATTATCATGTGATGCAATTGGGGTTGAGGTGTCGATCACCAGAGACACCAAAAGCTCGAGGTGTTGATGAACATTGTAACAATTTATATCAACACCCCCCTTGAATGGCAAAGGGACCAGGCAAAGAGATGGAGGTAACATGCCTCCCAGTGGTTTCGAACTTGTGACCTCTGGCCCTGATACCATGTTAATGATCAAAATACACTAAAAGCGCGAGCTATTAGTGAACGGCACAACAATTTATATCAACATCAGGAAGGTTATAGAGGTCAGTTTGGGTTGATTCATGCTTATTTGATTTTGGAAATTTTCTGGATTGTTTGCGACAACACTAATTGCTGGAAATTATTTTTGGTTTTGTTGATAGGAAGATAGTTTGATTTTTTTTTTTTTTTTTTTTTTCAAATTGGGACTCTGTTACTTGGTGTTAGAGCAAAGTGATCATACAATTTGTTGTCGATTGCCGTCTCCCTAATCATGCCACCACTACATGGACGAGGTCATAGGCAAGAGGTTGAGAGCAATGCAGGTCATGAACCAAATCCAAGGGACCTAGAAATTTAGGAATTATAACTGCAAGTTGAATAGTTGACCCAATGCTTAGAGCATATATGGAAGGATATTATTAGCCTTCAATTGTACTTGTTTTCTTTTTAGACCACCCAAATCCTTAGACCACCTATAGTGTTTTTTGAAGTCCTTCAATTTTATTTGTTTTCTTTTTTAGAAATTGATAGTTGTTTTGGAAAAGTGCAACCTATCTAAGGATTTGGTTTAGGGTAGATATAGAGAAACATAATTCATGTAGCTACGCCATCATGGTTGGGGCAAGGCTTTGTTGATGATGTTTTTTTGAGTAGGAAAATATAGCAAGACTTCTATTTGTATTAGTATACTAGTATAGTAGGATTCCTAGGGAGTTTTGTGGTTTTTGAGTGTTATATATACATTGCACACTCGGCAGTCACAAGCTGTCACGACCTGGAATCCGGGGCCCTTCGAATTCCGCATCGAGACTTATAAAAGTATCACATTCACATCATAAATCAAATCATTCGATGCATAGTAACTAGGTTTTTTTCAAAAAATCTGAATTTTTAATTAAAACAATATTCAAAATCCAATAATGTTCGAAAAAAGAAATAACCACACAATTTCCAAAACAGTCTTTGCAAGTATGTGTCTAGGTATTTGTGAGTCCCGAAACTCTCAACCGTATACGCCAAAACTAATCTCTTCGTCGTTAGGTACCTCTTGCCTTCCTATGCTTGTCATACCTGGGATTGAGGTGAAAACAAAAGTTATACTGAGTAAATAGAATTTCCTATACTAGCAACATGATGCTGAACATATCAAATAAATAAAATTCCAAAAGTGTTCTGATAGCATACAATATTCAATTACAATAAATCAAAACTGAACCCAAACTCCATCTCAAATCGTATCTTTGAACTACATCCTCGCACCTGGTCCACAACACACTACCACCAAGGCTGCACATAAACCAAGATGCCACTCAAGCATCATTTCTTTATCAACGTCCACCAAGGACTAGTCAACACAACATCCACCAAGGACCGGCCAACACAACGTCCACCAAGTCCACCAAGGACCAGCCAACACAACGTCCACCAAGAACCAGCCAACACAACGGCCTCCAAGAACCAGCCAACACAACAAACACAACGGCCTCCATGGCCCTCAACTATGATACAACCTGAACCCAAAGGTCCAGAATTTCCATAGCCACAAAGACCCTGAGTATGAGATCAACAACTCATACTGTGCTAGTAGTTCAGAGTACATTATCATATCCAATTTTTTTAACCATTCCTTTCAAAATATATAAATCGGATAAAAAGGAAACATGTGTTGGCATTAGTTCAGTTAGGGTCTCTAATTCTAACCGTGGGATCACCGCCTAACCCCCGAGAGCACTGGCTCCAATATAAACATATACCTTGAGGGTGCCTCAGAATAGAAGAGCGTGCTAATAGTCAGTCGAACGACTGACCTATAGCTACCAAGTGCAACTAGCCTATAGCCAGAACAATTATGCAAATGGCCTAGAAGCCACGTCAACATGATCCATCTCTTAGATTCGTGCTGGTGCATCTAGAGGGGTGTCCAATGGGTAGGTCCAATCATATTTTGAAAACAGTTTTCATTAATATTTTCCAATATAGATGCCATGATAATTTGAGATTTTGTCTTTAATATTCTCCGCGTTTTATCAGCCCCATTCCTTGACCATATTGGTACTTGTAAGGACAATATCCCGAATTATCTCAATAAGGTTTGTCACTTCATCAAAGTTTTAAATAAGTGCAGAAATATCATAACATCATCTTACAATAATAATAAGAAAATACCAACATCACATCATATTAAAGGATGATAATTTCATAATCCACATGACCATTCAATTTATGTCATAACTAACTCAAGCAACATATGTTCAATTCAGTCTTATTGAAATAACTAAGCAGAAGTAAGAAAACACGAGTATTCAATACACTTAGGGTGGGTGCTATAAGCCTATAAGTAAACCATAAGGGAGTGCATTGTAAATGTTATAAATATCAGGACTGGACTTATATTAGGCAGGATCCATCAAAACAGAACTCATTCCAAACAAACTGTCTTTAATGTCTAATTCACCTCATCAAATAACCTTCCAACATGTAGGTACATAATCTCAAAGAAGAGTCATGAATAAAACATTAAGTTCCCATTATAATTTATATAAAACAGTAGGGTCTATTGGTAGTTTCAGAAAAGTTACAAGTCAAAACAGGGCTCGCCACATCTCAGGTTTTGGTCTCTCGTTTCCCGAAACTGAAGCAGCTGGCTGGTGGGCCTCTGCTCTATTGTTTATCCAAGGGATTCAGTCCTAAAAGGTCTGAGTAAATATTTCAAACCAGCAGGGCCTATTTGTAAATTTGCAACTCATGACAAGATCGATACAAAACAGAACCCCTGCATATTCACGCCTGGTAGTTTTGGGTTTGTTTGGATAGTGGGTCCCACTGGTCAAAACTAAGATGGACTTGATCACCAAGGTCACCCAGTAGTCCCCTAACATATGATCGGACCTGATCAGAGGGGGTCCCACTAAGGTTTGTCGACATTCAGCCAAAAACCTGCAAACTGCTGCCTCCCTTCTAACAAAGCAATTGGATGGAGACCCAGCTGGGACCCACTCCATATGTGTCAACCACCCTAGGGGTGCTGGTCTCCATCATTCATCAAGTGGGCCATGGGGTCCCACAACCCCTGTCGACAAAAACTGTTTGTGTCGGGGAAGAAAGTGCAGAATTTCAGAATCTGCTTTGAATTTTCATGGAATCCAATTCTTTCTGCATGAAGTACTATCTACGGACAATATTAGTTATAAGAACCCAATTATCATGTATATCTAAGAGATTTGATTATTCTTTAACATCAATCAAGGCTGGGTTTGTCGACAGTGTCATATACAAGACTCTGGGACAGGTAATTCATCAGACAAAATTTACTCATCAATGTTTTAATGCATCATATCATGCTGAAATCATCAAACAGTGCAGAGTAATAGAACCACATCAATTTTTACAACATTCAATTCACAATTCTCACATACGCACAACATCATAACTTCTATATGAGGAAATCCTACTCACCTGGTATAGACTCTGCTGGCTCTATTGGCCTGGGAAAAAGTAAGCTATTGACGAGGACTTCCAATTCTCTGGTCTCTACTCCTTCCTCAGCTAGTCTCTAATTTTCCTGGTCTCTATTCCTACAATTGGGTTTCTTGGGAGGGAACTGGCTATATATATATATATATATATATAAATAAAAGAGAGAGATCTTATAAATAGTTATCTAAGTTAACTTTCATCAGAACTCTATCATGTAGGGTTATACCAGAGTTTGGAGTTCTACTCCTACCAAGACACCAGCAAGCATGTGTCGACCTCCTACATGAACAAGAAGTTGGGTCCCCTCCTCTATGTCTATAAGAAGTCATAAAACTAAAGGGCCTACCTCATACTAATTATAAATCATTAATAACATAAATATACCTTATTTTTCTAGCCCCTATATCAGGGTCTGGGGTATTACACAAGCAGTTCTATGTTCAACAGTTTGCATTCATTAATGAAAGCTTTTCTCCTTTCTCATAGTTGCTTGATGCTTTAGGGATTAAGGAAGGCTATAAAGGTCAGTTTGGGTTGATTTATGCTTTGTTTATTGCTTATTTGATTCTTTAAGTTTTCGTTTAGTTGTCTGCGACAACACTAGTTGCTAGAAATTATTTCTGGTTTTGTTAGTCCGATTGTGTCAATCGGGACTTAGTCAAGAATGTGGATGAGATTAAGACGGCGAGTTCAAGAAAGCCAGCTTGCATGGCTTCCATTTCTGCTTTGTTAACTGTTCAGATAAAGGAAAGGATAACCTCACCTGGACCGTTGTGAATAATCCCAACATTTCAGCAATGCCCATATTACCAATTATCCTCCCATCAAACTTGAGCGTTCTTATGCTCGATGGAGGTGGGCAACATCTTATGTGCCACTGAGGCTTAAAAATCAAAGAGAAAGCAACATGTTGCCAACTTCTTAGAATGGTAGCAGCGGGTGTGTCTTGAAAAACGAGGGAAGAGGCCCATGAAGTGACTAGATACCGCACATTATCCAATAATGAAGTGTAATATCTTGAGTTAAGATTAATTTGGCCCAGGTAGGCTCTTAATGGATAACTTAGGATGGAATTAGAAGTGTTTCCTTTTTATGGAATTAGAAGTGTTATTTATTATGGAATTGGAAAGTGTCTCATGTTTGGGACTGGAGTTGTATAACAACTCTAACAGTAGAAATAAGGTAAGGATTGGAAGTAGGAGGTTTATACACCCCATCCTTATATATATATATATATATATATATAGGCAGACCGACGACCCATAGACAGCATTATACTTTGTTTCTCTGGTTTTCTGTTCTTCCTTTGGAGAATTCTGAGAGAGATTTTGGTGGGCTGCAATTTAGGAGAAGGAGGGGAAGGCTGATTGATGTCCTATTTACGAAAGCGATGATCGTTTACCAAAGGTGAGTGGATCTTCCTAATTATCTAGATGGTTTAAATCAGATGTTTTTTAATGGAGAATGAGAATGATACAATTACTTTGTGTTGATAAGTATGCAGTGATTCTCTTAAACTATAGAGTAGAATCTTGTTTTCGGTCAAGGAATTATATATGAGAATCTGTGTGAATAATACAAGGTGAAAGGATTGCAGAATCATGATAATCTATTGTGCAGGAATGGAAATTACATGAAATAGAGGCTGCGTCGATGGCAGGAATTGGCGTTAGAAGGTTGTGGGACCACATGGCCCACTATATGGATGATCAGGACCTTAGATCATTAGGAGGATCCATGGTTGACCAAGGAGAACCTGGACCCATGTGAGATGGACCCCGTTTGGGCCACCAACCACTAGATTTACATGTTACATGTGTGAGTTTGAGACATTCAGGACTGTGTCGTCAGGGGTTGTGTGACCCATCAGTGGACCTGATTGGAAATCGGGACCCCACATCTTGAAGGGGACCCCTGGGCGACCATAGAGGAGTGGGACATCTGGGATTTTTATTAGTGGGACCCACTGATCAATGAATTCAAAGAAATCCCAGGTGTGAATATGATGGAAACAGGCAAACCGTCGACATCAGTTGTGGGATCCACTACCTAAATCAATCAGAGATTAGGATCCCACGTCTTGAACGGGGCTCATGGACGGTTTGAATGGTGGTGGTCCCATGTGGCCTGGGCTCGATCTGCCCAGTTATCCAGAAACTTCAATTTTGTTAACCATGAGGCTTACTGTTTGTGTTTTTTTGAGATTGCGGGGCCCATTAAAGATATTTGATGGTAAATCCAATCCATTAAGTGTAAAGCCTATACTTGGGTGAGCTTAGACATTGCGTCTGATCTTGGTTTGGTCTAGCCGGACCCACTGGATTTCATATCAAGAAATCCAGGCGTGACTTGATGTTATTTCATGTTCTGTGCAGTAAGAAGAGACTTGGAAGGGTTCTAGTATTTGAGATAGCCCTAGACTTTGTAGAATACTAATTAGGTTTCTTACTTACATGAATTTAAGATTTGTGATTGTGGTTAATTAAATATGATTAAATTATGAGTACTGTGATTAATGTTGTATGTTCCACCCTATACCAATTATGATTAAAGTGGGGTGGCAACCGGTAAATTATGTAGGGGTTGGATCCACACTATTGATTTGGGAAAATCAATAATAATATTGAATTTTGGTTGTTATGTGATTATGTTATTGTGCATTGGGTCCCAGACGTGGGATGTTGGACTTTGTGTCCGGGCCGCTATAGCGGCTGGTCCTTAGTGGACGTGAATGGCCATTATGGTGGCTGGTCCTTAGTGGACGTGTCTGATGAGACAGGGTCATGGTGACCCGTATACATGTATACGATGGGCTTTTGAGGCGTGGTAATGTGCATGGGCACGGATTTGCATATGGTTGTATTTTTAAAGATATTTGATTATTGATTCAGATTTGTTGATTATGTGATGTTATGTTATGTATGACTTGTGTAATTAGGAAAAATTCATTCACCAGTAATACAGATGTTGTGTTGCCCCCTTCATGTAATTAAATTGCGGGTGGGCTAGAGCGGAATGACGAGCAACACGTAGATTTCAGCATGCGTAGTTAAAAAGAGAGAATGTAAAAAACTTAAATAGATGATGGAATCATTAGTACTTGTTTAGGAAAATTATCTAATGTTTCAAGCATATTTTGGATTGAGTTATATATGAAGTTTGAATTCTCAGAGATTTAATGATATTTATAGTTGAAATTTATTTTGAGTTAAATGCCTTATACCTTGTGAATCTTATTTGATGAATGCATGGTGGATGATGCTGTATAATCACGATCTAGATATCCGATAGGGACCCGGAATTTGGGTCATGACATGAAGCCACAAAAGTGGAGGTGCCCTCAACACATTCAGAGTTTCTTTCTCTCCATGGGACCCATATGTTGGCAAAAAATGAAAACAACACAAGACCCTCCCCTTGGAGGATCTTGTAACCTTACTCCAGGTCTTAGACAAATCCATGCCCTTCTATTGAAGCCTCGGAAGGAATCTAGACTTTATTTACTAGGATGAGTGATGCAAGCCGGTCCCCATGGTCGGCAACATAATATCCATTTAGTTAGAGTTTTAATTACTTAAGAGTCTTATAGAGTTGTGATTTATTTATAAGTCATTAAAATTAGGAGTTTTATTTTATTTAGATTGTTAATCAAGTTAATGATTTAATTTCCTTTATTGTTTAGGAAAGCAGAGTCCTACTAGGAAAGGGGATGTCCAACCCTTCCTATAAATATGTGATACCTCCATTAGGAGAGTAGTTCATGATTATTCAATCAATAATAAAGATTGGTTCGTTTGGTTTTTTCTTCAATGGAAGAGTGCATTGACTTCCGAGAGGAATTCGGCCAATTCCCATCCGCAGAGTTGGTCCTCACTGGAATCCATCCATGATTCGGCAAACTCTCTTGTTGGGTTTTCTACACCCATTCCATCACCACCCCATCATCACTTGCGGATCCGAGGTTGCGTCAATTGGTATTAGAGCGAACATCCATTCTCGGATCGCCGATTCAAGGTAATTCGTGAACCCCAATCTCTTCAATTCAATTCTTCCTCATCATCCAATCATCTCACCTCAAGTGACCCACTGTCCTCCCTTGCACACGAAACCCAAATCCATACAACCAACTGAACATCAAACCCAACCTACCCAAGCCTTCCAAACCCTAATCCTCGATCCCACAAACCCCTGCCAAACCCAAATCCACATCTCCACGTCAAATTCCCAAAACTAGAAATGAATTAATCCCCTCCCAAACCCTCAGTCATTGCTGCATCACCCAATTTCCCCAAAATCCAAACCCTAAATTCCCAAAATTTCCCCCAATCCACAAAATCCCCTAATCAGAACCTCATGAGAACCCAATTGAACTCACTCAGCCCACAACCGTAAACCCTTTACATACGGCCCTAACCGGAACCCCAATCCCCTACCACTTCCTTCCCGAATCTTCGACACCCCAAAACCCATTCATAGTACCCATCACCCAAAACCCTAGCTTAGCTGTTTCACTAAACCCATCTCCAAGCCCTACTCCACCATACCGATAACTCTCAAACCCTCCTAGAAGCACCCATCCCATGCCCGAGTGAAAAAAAAAGACAGCCATGGAACCTTGCCATCTAGAACCCTATCCATTGTCGTCGCACAAAGCCGAAACACTCCAAACATCCAAGCTATCTGAGCCCTTCCAATCCCAAAACCCCACCCTCGATCATAGCTACTGGAAAACCCACTAGTTGACACCATCGACACCTTAAAATCCCTAATCTACACCCAGAACCCATTTTTAAACCACTCATAATCCCCATCAAAGTCCCAAAACTCCAATCCTAACCCTTAACAGAAATCTTTTGCATCTCGATTCCCCAAAACACTCCACTGTCTCGATGCCAAAACCCCATCCCAGCGAAAAAAGGGAAGGAAAGAGAGATCAAGCTCCACTTCGACTGTCATCATTGAACAGCACCACGTGGCTCCCACCGAACTGCAAAACAATCATCGGCCATCTCTGTTATTGACGGAGCCCTATCGCTCATCATCTCCATTGCAGTTGTCAGAGACCACATCGCCTTCGCCATCTCCTTGCACTCTATCGTTCGTTGAAGCTTCGAGGTTTGAAGCCCTGTTCTCAATCGAAGGTAAGAGTAGCCCTCTTAAATTCACACGAGGCAGAGATGGAAAAGGGGAAAAAAACTCACGTGTCTGTGTGACACATATTGGGTCTAGATCCTTTTGGACCCTAGTAGGGTCCGACCTGAACTCTACTTAAGAAAAAAAAAAATGCAACTGAGTGAGCCAAGCCAAGTCACAAGTGGGTCAAGCCCTGTGTATCCAAAGTTTAATCCAGTATTTTTCTAGTTGATCATTCTCAGCCCTTGATTCTCAAAAGAGATATTTTGGCCATCTAACATCCGATCAACGATCCGTCTTCATGAGCATGTTTCTGTCAACAAGTTCTACATAACATGTCAGTCATTTTGCGAAGCAATGAATTTTATGAGAGCATTATATTTTTATGTCCTTGCATCAAAATCAATATGAGAAACATTGGATCCGCTGATGAAGTTCAAAGTTATTTATATCAGTACAAATATGGAAATTTTTATTTTGAGAATGTGGTCTACTTTCATGAATTCCTCAATTTGGAGCAAAGGGAGTTGTCAATTGCTGAATATACATGTCAATTTCAAGAACTACAATATCTATGTAAATTGATGGAAAGTCAGCACATTATGTAGCTCATTTTATGAGAGGTCTAAACCCGAATATAGAGGGGAAAATGAAGTTTTGCCAAATTGCTCAAAAAGCATACAAAGAAGCTATCCGTGTTGAACACATACTTCGACAATCTCACATACAACAATGTAAACCTCAAGAAAGAAGGTCCCAACAAAGAAGAAGAGCTCATATTATTGAAACACATTTTCAAGAGAGGATAATCCCAAGCTTGTCATACTTCGACTTCTCACCACAAATGAGAAGGAAGAAGAATGGAGACAACATGCAAAATTCCGAACACGAGTAAGGTGCGAAGGCAAGTTAGCTAATTTGGTTATTGATTGTGGCAGTGCGATAAATTTTGTTGTGCAAGAAGTAATTGACAAGCTTCATTGGTTAATCGAGAAGCTCCCGAAGACCTATAGAGTTACATGGGCCAATGATGTAATCATTCCAGTAACTCATCGATGTCTAGTATCTTTCAAGATTGGCAATTATGAAGATAAGATTTGGTGTGATGTGACCCGTATGAATGCCACTCATATTCTTCTTGGAAGACCATGGCCCTTTTGATTTGAAGGCACATATTGAAAAGGAGAAGAATATACTTTCTTTTCTTTGGAAGGGACAACAAATCGAGCTCATTCCATTGCCATCGCCAACACCTTCTCCATCTATATCTTTACTTCCAATTAAAGAATCAAAGGGAGAGCAGAAGAAAGAAACATAAGTCTTGATTGTGTCACAAGAGTTACAAGCCATGATAAAAGACATCAAGGATGACATTGAACAACAAGATCAAGAAACTGATGATGTCACGACACTGTTAGATGCAATATCATGCAAGACTTCTACTAGGGAGGATATTTCAATAGAGCTAGTAAACATAGGGACTAAAATTATTTCTATGGACGGTTTTGATCAAAAGAGTCAAGAGGTGAAGTAGGACAAGCGCGCATTGAAGACATAGTTCTAATGAGCAACAAGTCTAAACATTCAGTGAATCTCATGGTAGTTCAGGAGACATCAATAGAAGAACAACTTGTTGAAGTCCCCTACATTGAATTCATCTTCGAGGGATCAACGATGGATATTCAAATATCATGATCTGTTAGTACACACTACGCATGCATCTAATGGTTCGATCGCATAGCTGAGCTTTATGCAAACGTAAGAAGAAGCTGTGCCTCTAATCTATTTCTACATAGAGGACGGCATCAGGTCAAGCTTCCATACTACACGAGGAATATGAAGATCATGAACATCGGAAGTTTGTACGTTGGATTTTTGACCCAGGTGGACATCTACAGAACTCGAGGTCGAGTTGTTTCTAAGGCGGGGAGAACTGATGCAGGCCAGACCCATGGTCGGCCACCTAATTGGTTCCAATCCACAGGCCCAACATAATATCCATTTGGTTAGAGTTTTAATTACTTAAGACTTAGAGTCTTATAGAGTTTTGATTTATTTAGAAGTCATTAAACTTAGAAGTTTTATTTTATCTGAATTGTTAATCAAGTTAATGATATAATTTCCTTTATTGTTTAGGAAAGCATAATCCTACTAGGAAAGGGGATGTCCAACCCTTCCTATAAATATGTGATCCCTCCATTAGGAGAGTAGTTCATGATTATTCAATAATAAAGATTGGTTCGTTTGGTTTTCTCTTCAATGGAAGGGTGCTATTGAGTTCCGAGAGGAATTCGGCCAATTCCCTTCTGCAGAGTTAGTTCTTACTGGAATCCATCCAGGATTCGGCGAACTCTCTTGTAGGGTTTTTCTAACACCCATTCCATCGCCACCCCATCATCACTTGCAGATCTGAGGCTGCGACAATGAGCATCTTGTAGAATTGATACATCAATAACTAAATGATTATGCTCTTCCAAGTTTTAATTTTTGTTTGAAATCCTTAACGTTGCTGGGGATGTATGTGTTTTGTGCTTGCATTCGAAGTTGAGGCGTATTATACTCGTTTGTACTATATTACAAATATTTGGGATTAGAAAAGTATAATTTCTTGAAGCTCAGCACCCCATAATTTCTATGCATATGTTACTATGGATTTTTTGCATGCTATTTGTAGTGGTGAAGCCACTGTCCTATTTTGGCTTGGCTATTTTCATGACTGTATATCTATAAAATGCATGTGCCTATTTGGTATTCTTTTTTTTTTTTTTTTTTTTTTTTTTTTTTGTGGTCTTACTTATGTTACTTAATTGTTGTTGCTAAGGGGGCTATGTTTTGTTGAAGGGTGTGCTCGGTCAACCAGAGAATCTTGGGAGGAATTTTTCTATGTGGATGCTCTTAGAAAGAGTACGATTCACCTTAGATGGCGTTGAATGCAACAAAATTGGTGTCAGTTATGAAGCTTTTAGTGGACAGCCCAACTTTTGCTCTTCACCATTTGAGAGTTGCTTGCAAAATCAGCTATGGAAGTTTTGGGATGTTAGTAGTTTGAACCTATTAGTAATTAGTTTCTTATTATTTTGATGTCTTTATTTTCTTTTTTTGTTATTTTTGTTAGTTGTTTCTATTTGATATTGACATGAATTTTTAATCTTAGGAAGTTTCATTGGTTTTATCTACATTAAATAAATGAATTGTGTTCTTTCCATCTTTGTTTTGGTTGTTTTGATATGATTGTTCTTGAGTGTGATCGATTTATACTTTCTTAAAGCTGGAGATTTACTTTCATGAATTGTTGTACACTAGAAGTTGCTTGTAATCATTTTGTTTTATATTTACTCATCTGTTCTTTGTCACCTTTGTCTTTCATTAACTTTTATGGGCTTGTTTACTTGCAATAATATTGTTTATCTGTAATTTTTTTCTCATTATTTTTCATTTTTCTCATCAACTTTTGTGTTTATATTCCTACGAATTCAATGTCTACTAATATGTCAAAACTATCACCTTTGTCCTTGTCATGAACCCAAAACCCATGGCCCACATTTTGAGCCATGATTTTTCTTCAAAATATAAGCATGGGTCAAATCTAGAAATTAATTTTACATATAATGCGACACATCAGAGCATGTCTTACTTTCCAATTTTATTACATGACTGAAACATGTCTTGCGAAACTAGACAAGCTGAATTCTGAAATCTTAAATACAATATTAGAATCAGAAATCTAACTGAAATAAACTAATCAACAAATCCAATTCAAAAGGCTTTAGAAAAATCTCTAACCCTGTTAGAATCATCTGGCGTTCTCATCACAATCCCAATAGTCCAAAGCTCAGCACCTAACCTGCACAAACTGAAAAGGAGAGGGGGAAGCTTACGCTCGGCAAATAAATCGATCTACACAACTAAAGCATAAGGAATCAAGGAAATGAAATCTAGCAAAGCACACATAATTCATTAAGATCATAGAGATGGTAAAGAATCACAGTCCAACGCTTTTTCTTTGATGAAGTAATCCGTTGACCGTCCTTGGAATTTCTTCCACTGCTTTCAATAGATCAAAGTGCTTTCTATCTCTCTCTATAATAGTTTTCAGCATGTGGGTAGGGCAGCCAATGGTATGGTTGACATTTTAGCCAAGCAAGGGGGGTGGTTTATTTTCAAATTTATGTGCAGAAGTTGGGTTGCATGTTTTTGTGCTGTGTGGCATTGTATGGTCTCCCTTTGGTATAATCCTTTTATACCTTTGTTGTTGGCGTCCTTGGTTGTAGGCTGTTGCCTTGTTTTGCTTTCCTTCCAATAGAAACTTACTTGTTACTGATAAAGAAACAAAGTGACTATGGGGCATCAATGTCTTTTTTTCTGTCCATTTTTTTTTTTTTCATTTAGAAAGGTAAAAATGGATTACCCACCGTAGATCCTTAAACACTTCTGATGGTCGCATGGCCTCGTCTTGGGGTCTAGCTGTGTTCACCTTGCCCCATTAGGTTTCCCACTTCATTTTCCTTTACCGAGTCTAATAGTTTTCAAGAAAACTATGGTTAGTCATGGACAAAGCTACCCGATGTTTTCTGTTTGTTTTTCTTCATAATCAATTCTTTGAGTAATACTGTAATATTTCGTAAAACATTGGTTGGTTTCCTGATTAAAATATATTACATGTTGATCAAAGATCTCAGATTAAACTCCTTGTACACATAACTCAGTAACTTCAATGTATGTAATGTTTTTATATATTTAAAAAGCAATATGGTTATTATCCTTCCTTTTTTCTGGACAGGCTGACCAGAACCGCATCAGCAAGAATCAGCTGCCCCAGTACACTGTGGAGAGAAGGTTTGAAAGAATTAACCAGCATCCAGTAATGTCCTATGATTACGTTTATATTTTTCTAATGACTTCACATTATTCAAAATTGAAACATGCTTTTACTTGAACTTTTTCCTGCAATTGTCTGCAGGATGCTGGAACACATTCATTCTCTATAGGAATCACTGAAGTTCTTAATACTAATCTCTTGTTAGAATTAAGTGCTGATGACATAGAATATGTCTATCAAAGGTGATCAGTTTCTGCTAATTTTAACACATTTGTTCTTTAAACGAATCATTGAAGTTTTTTAATACAAATCTCTCGATAGAAATATGCACTGATGACGTAGTATATGTCTGTAGAAGGTGGTCAGTTTCCTGCTTACTTTCTCTTTTTAAACCATGTATGTTCAAATGGCTTATTATCATCTGAAAAACGTGCATCTTTGGAACTTGTTGTAGTCAGATGATATTTATTCATGGATGGCAGCAGTATGCATGTTATTTCTTTATAGCTTTTTCTTGGTCATCACATAGTTGATCATGGAAGACCAAGTGAGTTTCATACTCCTATATTGTTTTTTGGACTGACTGTTAGTGGAAGATGCCTGACCAATTGTGCTTTTTGTTTATTTGCATTTTATACATTTTGAAATATATCGACATATGAAATATGATTTATCAATTTGTATTTTTAATTCTTCATGGTTACACCAATCAAAGCTATTAACCATTTCATCACAATGCTTAAACATCTATGATTTCTTAATAAGCACGGAGATCATTAGCTGGTTAGCTGTAAGAGTTACTAGGACTTAAAAATGTGCATGCAAATTATCAATATAAAGACATTTTGAAAATAAGAAAACAAAGATTCTTTTTTATTTTATGGTAAACCTTAGTTCTTAGGAATACTAGAGATTATTCTGTACTCCAGGGGAGCTGCTCTTTTGCTCTCTTTTCCCTCTCTTACTGTGTTCCCTCCTTTTCTTTCTTTCTTTCTCTCTTGTTTACATTCATCTGTACTTCTTTGAATTAAAACAACAAGCAAGTTGGTATCTGAGCAGGTTTAAGGATTGGTCACACATCATCACATACTCATTAACGCATGTGATGCATGAATGAGTTTTTTAAACGGTGTAAATATGGAAGTTTACACACCAAATTGCAGGTGTGAAAGTGATTCGCACCCCCTCAACCAACGAGGCTCCAGTACAGTGAGTTACATGGTAAGTTTTTAACCTATGGGGCCCATCAAAGACCTTTATTTTTTAATTCCTATTGGCCCAATATTTGTAATCCAAATTGTTTGATTTGTTTATTGAACTAATAAACCCCAAGATCTTGAAGCTGATTACCCTAAATCTGAATAGATTTTGAGTAATTTGTGAATTAAGTTTCAGCGTGTAGATCTAATTTTCTAGACTTTTGTGGCCCCCATTTCATGATCCAAACCTTTCAATATTCTTGTATTAATGGTAAACATCAGGATGTAAAGTTTCCTATCTTAATTCTATATGGATTTTGAGAAATTTGTGAAAACTGCAAAATATCTAAATAAATCTAAAACCGTTTGATATACTCATTTACTTGTGAAAATGATGATTTTGACAAACATGGTAATGTGTGTTTCACATGTGTAACACTTGCATATGTAACATTTGCATGGTTACATATGTAGAACCCATTTTTTTATCCAATGTGTAAAAGGCAAAGAAAGATGAGAGGAAGGCAATAGTTTTGTGGATTCTAAGGCTGACTTCGGCTGAGGGTGTGTTGACTTGAGCACCTTATAGAGGTCTGGATAGGGATGTAAATGGGTATCCTAATCTCTGATTATCCGGAGTTTCCGACCCATAAAAAAAGGGCTTTGGAACCTACTTTAGGTTCCTTTTCATAAAAAAACGGCTTTGGAACCTATTTTAGGTTTTGATTCATAAATTGGCCTCGGTCCAGAACCAAATTTAGGTTCTGATTGGTAAATGGGTTTGGTTCCGGATCCATACAGGTTCTGACCTTAGAGTCTTTGATGTTGTAAATTGTAGCTCAAAATCAACTTTAGTCGATCACTTTTATGTTTAATCTTGGAGGTAGTAGACTTGATGCACTATTACAAGTTGAATGATATCCTTATTTTAAGAAAAAAACAAAACAGAAAAAAAAGAAAGACAAGGCAAAACCAGTTTTGAAACAAGATCACAGTGTAGTTGGAGCCAAATCCGGACCCACTTATCGAAATCGGGTCTGTAACCAACAAAATAGTTTCGGAGTGGATTCGGTTATAAACAGTTTCAGTTCTGGGTCCAAGTCCAGTTTGGTTCTGGCCCGGAACCGACCCATTTACATCCCTAGGTTTGGACCAGCTTTTTTTTTTTCCCTATAGATCACAGGCGTATATATTTTTTTAAGTGCTTGACTAGTTTGTCGATGTGTCTCAAGTTTTTGCTAAGGTGTTTGGTGGCGGGAGGTTTTTTTTTTCTTTTTCCTTCTTTTTTCGGGAGGTGTAATGGAACCCTAGTTCAGTGGGTTTTTGAGTTTTGAGTGTAGTTGAAGATTGTGAGTAAAATTAGATCTATTTGAAGTTGAACTCAAGGGGGAGTGAGGTTTTTCTTTTTCTTTTTCTTTTTCTTTTTGGGACATCTCAGATCTGGAATTGACGTGGTTAATCCCAATGATTGAATTACTATCTACTTATTTGGTAGTCGTAACTATATTGAGTTGTCATATTTAGCAAAGGTGGATATTGGGTTTTTGGAAAAGGCTTGGATACATAGATGATGGAGTAAAAGAAACGCCTTTGAATGATCTTAAATAAGGGGTCTCAGAGGTTCAGTATATGCTGGTGATGTATTGAATTCACAATCCAAGGCTACCTGTTTTCGCTATTATGAAAATGCAAAAAAGTTGTGGGGATTTATATCCACTTAATGTGCAAATAAAAAGAATAATGTTAGTATTTGCTAGCTTCTTAAGGATATTGCACAGTTTTGACTAGGCATTTAATTCACATTGATGTTTGGGTTATGCTCACGTAGCTTTTGCGCAAGCCATTTATTTTGTTTCGTTTATTTGATGACTGTGCTTAAACATACTTGGATCTATCTTATGAAATCTCGAGATGGACTTCAATCTTTGATGCTTTTCATATGATGATTAAAACAAATTTTGATGCTAAGGTGGAGATTTTACGATCAAACAGTGGTGATTAATATTTTGTATTACTATTTGGGGAATTTGAACTTATATGTTACTGCTAAGGGGAATGGCTAATTTATGTTTGAGGCTAGTAAGTTGCTTTTGAACAAAGCTAGATTTATATCATATGGTACACTTACAAAGCGATATGGACGTAATATATTTTTATTGGTTTTGTGCTTTGCAAAATGGAGAAGTTTCTTATGTTCATTTTAAGAGAAGCATAACTGGTTTGCTCAGAACTGTGATATTTATCTTTATCTTTTCTTTTCTCTTCAGGAGTCCTGGTCAAATCTTGAATGTCACTATCCCTACATTTGAAGCACTTACACAATTTGGGACTGCTACAATCACTATTAAAAACATCGGTAAATTGGAAGCTTCATATAGCTTAACAGTAAGCCTATATCCACAAGTATTCATTCCTAGTGCAATCTTTTATTTTAAAGAGCATCTTTTGATTATGATATTTTCCACTTGAATTTGAAGTAATAACTTAGATGTTAGATTTATAGAAATGCATGGATGGTTACATGCTTGCAACTATTGTTTTTCTTCTTGAGAAAGGAAGGTTTTATATGTACATATTTTTGTATTTCCTATTTTTTTAGCTGTGCCTTGAGCTATGCTTTTGGAAAATCCTAGTGTTAATGTAAACTGGATCTAACAAAAAGTTTAATTGATCATGGCAATTTTGTAATAGCTTTTAGGGCTTTGAAGCGACATTCTTAAAATAGACATAACGGTAAAATAAACGTGAGTGACTAAGAAAAAGAAGCAAAGATACTAATGAAATATATATTTGCATTGACAACTGTAATTTGAATGGCGCTTTTTTTACAAATTTACATGATGATTTCGGAAGTTGATTGAACATGAAATTTTGATTTATGTAAATATAAACAAAATGAAGACTATCCTGGGCTGTTGCTCAGCTGGTTAGAGACACCAAATGCCTGATGTAGTGGGTGAGGGTGCGTGAGTTCAGATGAGTGATGATAACGGGGTGGGTTTGGTTTGGGTCGGGGTAAACATGTATCTGCCCTTATTTACAACTACATCCGAACCCAATGTGCAGTGTAACAAGCCAAATATGCCCCTTAGCATGCACAAATGTTTAATGGTTTTTACCTTTACTTTTTTTTTTTTTTTTTTTGGTTGTAAATTGTTTTATGATATGAATTGTGCCAAGGAGGTTCTGGATGTAACTTAGTTGGTAAGGGGCAGTAAACGGACAAACTAAAAGGTATTTTTTTTTTTTTTGCCTGAAAACTATCTCTCGTTCCATTAGGAAGACACCCTTTTTTATAGTACTCAGTATTCTATACACGGCATATTTAACAGCTAATGTATCACCTTATATTGGGGTAGTTGCATCTAATTCTTCTATTTAATAGTAGTTTACAAACAATCATATAAGTTGATGAATTTTCACAGATTTTCTCCAGAAGATGGCATTTATAGAAATTTGTGAGGATCTTTATTTCTTGTGAGTGGCATTGCATAGGAAATATCCCCTCCTTTGGTTTGGGAATTAACCCATCTATGTGTCCCCATAGTTCCTTCCCTTTGACAAACATACAAAATTGAAGTTTCTCAGGAAAAATGATTTTTTGCATTCAATTTAATGGGAAAGATTTCTGAATTTTTTGACATTATTAATCTCTAAGGGCCCGTTTGGTAATTTACTTTTAAAATAAAGTGGAGTGAAGTGAAATAAAAAAAATGAATAAAATATAAGTGAGTTATGATGGTATTTTGTTTTTAGTTGTTTGGGATGGAATATTTTTGACTTTTTGTATGGGGAAATGAAGTTTTTTTGTCTTTTAGTGAGTAAATGTAGTTGCTTTTTGACTTTTTTTGGAAAAGATGGAGGGAATTTTTTGAAAAAGTGCTTTTGATGGGATGTTTAACTTGACTTGACTTCACTTTTACTATACTAGTAAAATTACCAAACGGGCCCTAAAGAAACAGGGACTGATAACTTGCGCTCCACAGCAGATTGTCTGAAATTTGTGTTGATACAGTCGACCGACTGTATGTCTAGATGAGCCGAATTCTTCAGATCTGGTTTCCTTTGTGTACCAGATGGTATTCTTTTAAGAAGATGCCATAAAGATCTTTCATAGAGCATATAGAACCACAGATGACCAGATGAATCTCAAATGACACTGTCGACTGAAGGTTCTGACTGACACAGTTTCTCAGAGATGTTGAAAACCACCAGAATCCATCATCACAGTTGCTACCATGATGTATTCATCGAAGAAATCTCTGATATCATGACAAACCAAAAAAGCAAACGAATTGTTTTTACTGAAAAACTGTGTCATTCCATTGGAAGATCCCCTCTTTATAGTTCTATTCATAGCAGATTTTACAGCTGATGCATCGATCGGGGGTGATTACAATCATTTTTTTCCTATTATAGTAGCTTACAAACAATTATGTAAGTCAACGAATTTCTGCATATTATATTCTAGAAGATGATGTTATTGTAACTCTGTGAGGATCTTTTGTGGGGTTCACATCATACTGGCTGCGGTCCACATCATGACTGGCCCCAATACAAGCACCCCCTTGGGGTGAGAGTCTGCAAGTTTGAGTACCCTCTCATGCCAAAAAGCCAAGGAGGAACTGAACCCTTGACCTATGATGCCTAGACAAGGCAGGACATGCAGGATATCTTAGGGATACAGGATTTTACATGTAAAATGTGAAGCATTGGATATAATATGACACGATATGTTGTGTATTTCGAAGTATCTGGATTCTGGATATCATGGCCCTTGACCCTTTTGGCCAATCGCCCAATACCAGCTGAGCTACAAGCATTGTGTATAATATCTTAATAATGAATATCTAAATTAATTATAAACGGGTGGGGCGGGTTGGTGCGTGGCATTTAACTGTGAAATCTCATTGCACAGTCAACACTTTTCTAGCTAAATAGCAGTGTATTATTTGCTTTATTACATCTCTGTGCTTGCATTCCCTATTTCTATTCTCTTCTTGGTGTGTGTCGTGTAGTACATTGAGATCTACCATTGTTAGCATAGATCATGGATGAAAATAGTGACCGATACGTAGCGTATTGGCCGCTACATTAACATAGCGCCGCTACGCAATGGATGCAACAACAAAAGTAAAACAAAAAAAAAAAAAAAATCCTATCCCTGTAGTCGTCCAACCTTAGAAAAAAAGAATAGCAGCTGCAAGAAGGAGACATACCTGGAGAGTAGGAGCACCATCTAGCACTAGCAGCAGCCACCACCAGCCACCACAGCAGCAGCAGTGTGGAATCGCAGCAGCCGGAAATCTCAGTAGCACTAGCAGCTTGGAACAGCAGCAAGAGCTCTTCCCTCTTTTCCTTTCCCCCCCTCCTTTTCGCTTTTTTCCTTTACCATCTCTCTCTCTCGATGCCTCTGTTTTGGCGAAAACAAAAGGGCAGCGAATGCCCTAATTGATTACGCCCTCCATATTTTTTAAAGGGAATCATATGGACCCCAATTTGGCCCCCGGAACACCTAATGGTAGGTTCAAATAAAAAATTAAATGGGCCCCAGCAAAAAGAAGAAGGCACAATCTTAATGGTGGGTTCCACAATGAGGCCCAAGTATTAAAATAAAAAAGTCACTCCCTAACCGGATCTTAGTTTTAAATTTTACCTTAGCCAACCTTCATTCTAATTGGAAGTAGGCCCCAATTAAAATTTCACTCTAATTGGAAAAATGCCCCAACCAAATTTCACACCAATTGAAAATAGAGCCCTGACGAAATCTCATATTAATAAGAAATAGAGCCCAGGCAAATGTCACTTTAATTAGAAGTAGAGCCCAACCAAGTTTCACTCTAATAGGACATAGGACCTAGGAAATTTTAACTCTAATAGGAAATAAGGCCCTAATCAAATTTCACTTAAACTGAAGATTTTAACTCTAATTGACTGTTCACTAAACTTCATTGGATATTGTTTGCTACATTGAATCCCTAGGACCTAACTCTTAAGTCTTATGCTTTTATTTCATGTTCGAGTTTTTTTTTTTTTTTTAATGAGCTTTTCATTACTTTCTAAGTTAGTATGACTAAGAAACATGAATACATGTGAAAAAACTAATCATTACTATTAATTTCTATTTATACAGCAATACAGGACCTCATATATTGAGGGCAACGCTATGCCCCATTATCTTAGTTACTTTTGCAAAAGAAACACATTTTCTTTCATTTTACAATTTTCTGGATTTTCTGTAATTTTTTTCAGATTTTTTGGGCAATTTTTTCAAATCGCACCACTACACCGCTATGTAGCGCCCGCTTCGTAGCGGTTTGGCAGTGGGCTACTTTACCTACCGCTACTGCTATTTTCATCCTTGGTGTAGATTGACCATTTTTCTTTGTTCGTCCAAGCCTAGGAGGCTTTGTAGCCACTACATACTGTTACAACAGCAGTGTTTGACAGTCAGGGTGCTTCATGAGCACTGTTTGAATTGATGGCAACATTAATAACTCTCCTTCAACTCCCTTCACCTTGAGAAAGTACGAACAATGTTCCAATTGGAGGAAGAGGATCCTGATTGGTCACTTGTGCACAAACAGTCTCATATTCTAGGTTTACACTACTCAGAAGCTCGAATGTGTTGCATTTGATTCGCTTTCTTCTTCATATTACATTGTTCAAGGGCCGATGCAACTCCAACTCACTCATAAGACTTGGAATAGTAATTTCTACATGATAAGTTTCCTTATTTTGAAGGCCGGAATTTCTTTTTTCAGTTTAAGAATTATGGCATCGTTCCTCTTTTGGGCATGTGGCTGCTTCAACTGAATCTCACGATTCTTTTGTGATATCATAATACTTGAAACTTGCAGCTATTATTCCTCTTTTGGAATATGGCTGCTTCAACTGAATCTTACAATTCTGTTGCAATATCATAATACTTGAAACTTAAAGCTATTCTCTCCTCCATAGAATTGAGAATCCATTTCATGATTAGCTTATTTTGAGATACCCAGTCTGATTATATTTTGATTACCTTATTTTAGATACTCGTGGTTGTGGTCCCTCTAATAGCCATCCTGGTCGAATTGGCCCAATCTTTATAATCACTTAAAACAAATTCGGTGTAATCCTAGCATTTGGATTCACAATACGAGGCAATTTTTTGAGAGTTATTTGTAGAACTCAAACTCTCTCCCTTGCTTAATCTCCATGCTAGAGCCATTTTCTTATCCAAACTCCGTACTGCTTTGACTGGTTGTCTTCTACTTGCTTTGATGCTCTGATACCAAGTTGGACGATTTGGTTGATGGCAATCTTGGGTTTTTTCTGTGGTTGATGGCAATCTTGGGTTTTTTCTGCAAAGGTTTAAGAAGCCCTAGAACAAATGAAAGGGAGAAAGTAAAGAAAGAGAAGGAATTGGAAGAAACAAAGCATACTATAACTGTATATATACTTTTTATTTTATTTTTCTAATTACAAAACACCTATAGTTTCTGAAACGACATATTAGTCCCTGAGGTTCACTTAGGTCCCCTACTCTGTTTCATGATAGTTTCATACAATATAGGCCCGTGGAAGTTCCATTGCCTTCTCAGCGAAATTAAGAAGCTGTCCTCTTCTACTTAAGTGGAGTTTAAGCATTTTTGTGTTTGGCTTATCCGCTTATGGTTTGGCAGATTTGGTGGTGAAGCAAGGGTTAGATCCTTCAGTTCCTTTCTTTGATCTTTTTTATAACCTTTCTTAGTTTTGTTGTATGAGGCTTTTATACCATTGTGCTGCCATCTTTTTTGATTGGATGTTTTTTTCTCTTGTATCCTTTTTCTCTTGTATAATATTTTGGTTATCAATAAAAAAAGACGGTAAAGCTTTTTTTATGAGACTCTATCTTCTGCCATGCGCACACATATTTGCATCTTCTCCCCGTTGCTGCCTTGAACTATTCCCACCATGTGGGAGCCCTTCTTTCAGTCTCATACAACTTGATCTTGCGATTGAAAGTAACATCCTTGTAGTTGAACACCCTTCCACAGCCAGAGATTTATGTGCCTATACTGACTCCTATTTTAAAGCAAATTGCGTCACTTTATCAAAAACAAGGTGCTAGGAGGAATGTTTTCCATCGTTCCACACCATTTTGACTACTGGAAATCAACTGGAGATCACATAAAAGAATCTCAAGCAAGTTTCTTCGCAATAAACTATCTCCAAGTTGGTCTTACTGCCTTCTATACACCAGCTTGAAGGTGAGTTGAACAACAAACGCATGCTACATCTTGCATATGTGAGAAGGTGATCAGTCCCCAATCAAGGCCGCAAGCAACTCCAATCAAGGACTGTTCTGCAGAATTCAGCAGTTTGGGTTTTCTTGAATACCACAAAAATCACAAGAAAAAGAAGGGAAAAGCAACAGCGTATCAAAGAGGAGTGAGGGCTGCATTTGGAAGTGAACCGTTGGGTTCTCCACTCTTTTTGCAAAGCTTCCAAGCTTCTTTCTTGAAGTGAGTGGGTCGACCAGCTTAAAGATGACTGTGGGCTGTTTTATTTATTCATTAATGCAATAACGAAAGTTAAAAGCCCTGGCTTTGATCTTGTCCATACTCCTAATCTGTAAAAATAACATAATAAATACTAGCCATTTCAGGGCTTTTAAAGTAAAGAAAGAAAGCCAAGACTTGCGACACCTGCATATTTTGGAAACCCAGCGCAAGGGTTGCTGAGTAGTTTGGCAGCCCTATTGAGCTGTTGGGCCTGGTTGACTGAACTGGTTGAACCTGCTGTACAGCCGTCAAGGCCTGGCGCATCAATGGATGCGGTCTGATCCTCATTAGAGGCTATGCTAAATGATATTGGTGTGAAACATAATCATGCCCCGTGCCCTGGGGCCAGTCGGATCCTGGGACGTGAGTATGATGTATCTCACTAATCATAGGTTAAATGAACTGGTTAATAAAATCTTCCGTTAAAGACAGCAGAGTGAAGCATAAATATATTACAATTGTAAAAAAAGGTACAATTACTACGTTTTAGAAACATTAACTAATACAGCCTTGGCTGAACAAGGGCCTATAACAAAATACAAAAGATAAAAGTAATCTAAAGATGTGCATTGTCTCTCAGCACAGCTGCAAGATACTACCATGCCAAAAGCTCTATGTGCATCACTCTAGCTATCCCGCAGTCTCACAGAGACCGCCCTACGCTTCACGCTAGTGGAAAAGAAGCCTGCTACTTTGAACAAGTGCAACATTAGACCTTCTAGGCCTAGCAAATACGCATGCATAAACCACAATGCATGGATGAATCAATATATACATCAATAATAATTAGCATAGGTTTGCAATATGTAAGAAATGATAGAATAATATATCAAAGCATGAGTAATGATGGGGTGGCATCTCAAAGCATGATGTATAGATTAAAAGACATAACTAAACATCATAATAATTGGGAAGCAAGAAATGATAATAAACAAATGTAAGCAAAGGTGAAGCCTGCCTGAATGACAAGTAGGGATAATCCAAAGAGCTACAGGGCATAAAGAATGGCGAAACGGGCAGAGCTACAAAAAAAATACAACAAGGTAAACAAGACGACCGAACCAGCTGTTAAATGGGTTAGTGGGTCACAGCCCAATGGGATTAGTGGGTCACAGCCCGTGACAATTAAAGCCCAACTTGTGGGTCAAAACAAGTGACATGTGTACAGCTATGTAATTTTATTCTTTGCCTTATTAGGAGATTGTAATTAGATTAGAATGGCTGTAATCTAGATAATTGCTACAATCACTGTAACTTGCATAGCAACAATATATCTATATAATGAAGCATCGTGACCCAAAAGAGGGATCATAGAATTCACAACATTATTTCTCTCTTCTTCCTGCATGGTATCAGAGCCTTGGGCTTTATTTTCTTCTCATTATTTTCTCCAATGATCTGTAAGATCATCCTCGACATCTTCCAAGGTCTGGAAGCCCTCAGTGCTACTTCATATCATCACTGACCTCACTGACCCTCGTTGATCATCTCAGATCCGACGTGGCCCACTTCAGATCATCATCAACACATCTGTGGAAGCAGCCCAGTGTGGTCACAGGGATTTTTCAGGAATTCTAGTGATTTTTTCAGCAATTTTTTATAATCAGAGGTAGGCCTTCTGTCAACTCCTGTGGATTTTCAGATTTATCCACTTGTTTTCATCACAGCCGCACATTATCTTGGATCTGAATTGGATTCTACTGAGACTGCTTCCATTTGTTCCATACAAGATCTGTGCATCTATCTTTACCTTCAGATCTGTCATCAAATCAACTGGTGGGGCCCACATGCATATCAGCACCTTGACGACAGGCTTGTCAGTGCATTGTTTTGTTTCTGTTACTGTTTGTAAGATTCAGCAGCGCAGGTCTTTTGGTTTTTTTGCTGATATTTCTTCCATCCACTGCGCCCTCATCCCCAACCTAAGATCTATACCTTAATCATCTGGTGGGGCCCACGAACACAACCAAACTGCTGTGTTGGTTCGCCAGCCTTGTTTTGGGCAACTGTTTGCAATTTTCTCATATACTGTCTGATGCAACTGTTCTGGGAACAGTTCTGATAACCATTCTGAATTGTTTTGGTGTGTGGTCGTCTCTTCTATCATCTTCTATTGCTCTTCTGACTGATCTGTCACAAATGGAGAAATCTGAAATCAACTTAGTCAAGTTTAATGGAAAAAATTATCCATCTTGGGCTTTTCAATTTGAACTTTACCTGGAGGGTAAAGAATTATGGGGCCATATCTCTGGAACTGATCCAAAACCAACGGAGGATGAGAAGAAAATTGTGTCCTGGAACACAAAAGATGCTAAGATCAAAACTTGGATTCTTGGGTCCATGGAACCACAATTTTTCATGAACTTGAAACCATACAAAACTGCCAAAGATATGTGGAACTATTTGAAAAAGGTGTATCATCAGGGGATTTCTGCCCAACAGTATCAGTTGGAAGTTGAAATTGCCAATTATATGCAAGGAACATCCTCCATTCAGGAATATTATTTTGGTTTCCAGAATTTATGGACAAAATTAGATGAAATCAAATATGCAAATATCACTGCACAGGCTTTTCCCGAATTGCAAATAATCCTAACAACTTGTCATCGGGATCAATTTCTCATGAAATTAAGGCCTCAGTATGAATCGGTTAGATCTAATCTCATGAGTATGGTACCATCTCCATAAGTAGATGAGTGTCTCAATGAATTACTGCGAGAGGAACAAAGACAATTAACTCAATCTGGTGTACTCCAACAAGCCACTCCTGGTACAATTGATGTTGCCTATACTGTACCCATTCAATCTCAACCGCCAGACTCACCTGTAAATGTTGCTTATGCTACTAAGGGAAAGCAACCAAATAGAGATATTAGTAAAGTGCAGTGTTGCAAGTGTCAGCATTTCGGCCATTATGCAAATCAGTGAAAGCAGAGGATCTGCAATTGTTGCAAAGCATCTGGACATTCAATCTATGAATGCCGCAAACGTCCTCAAAACAGAAATCCAAAAGTTTACCAGGCTACTACTGCTACTTCTGGCACTATTGATTCATCTTCCATATCTTCTTCTGCCCCTGCTTTTGCTGCTCCAGTCACCCCTGATATGATCCAACAGATTATTCTCTAGGCCTTTTCCTCTCTTGGTATATCTGGTAAAAATCATTTTCTCTCTCACTGGTATTTTGATTCTGGTGCCTCCAATCATAAGACATCATCATCAAAAAAATTCTGGAAAATTAAACCATATGATTGTAGGATTTAGGTCCATGCTGCTAATGGTACAACAATACCAGTTACATATGTTGGTGATATTTCTCATTCTCTACCCTTAAGCGATGTTTTTTGTTCACCAAATCTTTCTACCAATTTAATCTCTGTCAGTCGATTGGTTGATGGTAACTGCAATGTTTCTTTTTCCTCCTCTGGTTGTGTGGTGCAGGATTAGGAAACGGGGAAGGTGATAGCAAATGGGCCTAAGTGTGGGCGTTTGTTTCCTCTTCACATAGCAACACCGAATCCAAATATGTCTTTGTTTGCTTCAACAGTTGTCTCTAAGAATAATGTGCAATTGTGGCACAATAGATTAGGCCATCCCAATTCGAAAGTTTTGTTATCTTTGTTAAATGCTAGTCTGATTAATAAAATGAAGTTTTCATCATCAGATGTTGATCTTGATTGCACCACTTGTAAGCTGGGTTAGAGTAAAACTTTGCCTTTTCCATTACATGTTTCTTTTGCTACCAAATGTTTTGATTTAGTACATAGTGATGTTTGGGGTGTTGCACCAATTGTTTCTCATTCAGTATAAGTATTTTGTGACTTTCATTCATGATTATAGCCGTTTTACATGGGTTTATTTTCTACATGCCAAATCTGAAGTATTTGATGTGTTTAAAAAATTCTTGAATTATGTTCAAAATTAATTTTCAACATGTATTAAGGTTTTCCGTACCGACTCAGGGGGGGAATATGTGTCCGACAAATTTCAAGCATTTTTACAAGATAAAGGGATTATATCCCAACGGACTTATCCCTACACCCCCCAACAGAATGATATTGCAGAACAGAAAAGTCGTCATCTTCTAGACATGGTCAGGTGTTTGTTATTAGAATCCTCAGTTCCACCTAGATTTTGACCAAAAGCATTAACCACTGCTACTTATATCATCAACTGCCTTCCTTCTCCAAAACTTCAAATCACCTCTCCACATTTTCGTCTTTTCAAAACTGAACCACAATTCACACATTTACACACTTTTGGCTGTGTTTGTTTTGTTCATCTTCCCACTCATGAACGTTTTTATCTGTACAATCTACAAAATGTGCCTTTCTTGGTTATGCTTCCCAACAAAAAAGTTTTATTTGTTATGACACCACATCCAAGCATATTCGGATTTCTCGAAATGTTGTCTTCTTTGACCAATACTTCTTTCAGTCTCATTCTGATTCATATCCAGAAATCACTTTTTCTAAAGTACCATCCTTTGATGATGAATGCATTCCTTCACCTTTGCGATTTCATCCGGACAAGGTTGTTTGTCTACAAGGAACAAATGCCACTACTTTGTCTCCTCTGCAAGAACCAGCCCCGGATCCTCCTCCAGCATCAAATCCACCTCCACTTGCTATTCGTCGTTCTTCTCGTATTTCTAGACCATTGGATCGATACGGCTTTTCTCATTCTTCATATTTAGCTACCTTATCATCTGTTTCCATTCCTACTTCCTATTCACAAGCAGCAAAGCAGGAATGCTGGAAACAAGCTATGGAAGAACTTAATGCTCTGCAGCAGAACCAAACATGGGATGTTGTTCCATGCCCAGCCTCGGTTAAACCTATTGGGAGTAAATGGGTTTACTCTATCAAATTGAAGGCAGATGGTACTTTGGATAGATACAAGGCAAGGCTTGTAGCCCTTGGCAACAGACAGGAATATGGCATCGATTACAAAGAAACTTTTGCGCCTGTCGCAAAGATGACCACAGTTCGCACCATCGTTGCCATAGCTGCATCCCAATCTTGGCCCCCTTTTCAATTTGATGTAAAAAACGCCTTTCTTCATGGTGATCTTAAAGAGGAAGTTTACATGCAGCTGCCTCAAGGTTTCCCAAAACCATCAGAAGGACAAGTTGCTCCCTTGAAACGGTCTTTGTATGGGCTAAAACAAGCATCGAGAGCATAGTTTAATAAATTCAAGGATGCCTTACTTAAGCTGCAGTTTCAACAAAGTCCTTATGATCCATCATTGTTTTTGCATAAGAAATCAACGGGAATCACCATTCTTCTAGTTTATGTGGATGAACCAGTACAGATACAGCCATGATTCAAGATCTCCAAGTTTCTCTACATCAATCTTTTCAAATGAAGGGTCTGGGCCCTCTGACATATTTTTTGGGATTGGAAGTTCATCAATCTGAGAAGGGGTTGATTCTGCATCAACATAAGTATACTATGGATTTAATTGAATCAGTAGGCCTCTCAAACTCCACACCTGTGGATACTCCTCTTCAACTGAATCTTAAACTCCATAGTGACAGTGGTGATCTCCTTCCTGATCCGACATATTATCGACAGCTTGTCGGTAGTCTTATATATTTTTGACTACTACTTGGCCTAACATCAATTATGCAGTAAACTTGATGAGTCTGTATATGACCAAGCCCCATCATCTCCATTTAGCAGCCGTTTGACGAATTATTCTTTATCTTCTTGGCACTTCTCACAGAGGCTTGTTTTTTCCTATTGGCTCTCCAATAACATTGGCTGCCTATTTTGATGTTGATTGGGCAGGTTGCCCTGAAACTCGTCGATCCACAACGGGCCGGTACATGTTCTTAGGTGATGCTCTTATTTCATAGAAAGTGAAAAGGCAAGACACAGTTTCCAAGTCATCAACTTAGGCAGAATACCAGGCCATGTCTCCCCCGCATGCTCCAAAATAATATGGCTTCGTGGTCTTCTTGAAGAACTTGGCTTCTCGCAAAAATCTCCCACACCCTTAGATGCGGATAACACCAGTGCCATTCGGATTACAGAAAATCTAGTATTTCATGAGAGAACTAAATATATCAAGGTTGCTTGCCACTTTATCATGAATGAATATCTACGCAATGTTATTTCTCTCCCGTTCATCTCCTCCAGCCTCCAAATTGATGATATTTTTACCAAAGCACTTCCTCGACCACGTCATCAGTTCTTAACAACCAAATTGATGGGGGTGTTAAATGGATTAGTGGGTCACAGCCCAATGGGATTAATGGGTCATAGCCCATGACAAATAAAGCCCAACTTGTGGGTCAAAACAAGTGACGTGTATAGCTATGTAATTTTATTCTTTGCCTTATCAGGAGATTGTAATTAGAGGAGAATGGCTGTAATCTAGATAATTACTACAATCACTGTAAGTTGTATAGCAACAATATATCTATATAATGAAGCATCGTGACCCTTAAGAGGGATCATCGAATTCACAACATTTTTTCTCTCTTATTTTTGCTTTGACACCGGCAAGCGGGCAGAACAGACGGGCTAAGCTCGGCACCGATACGCCTACATCTTGGTATTGGAACTCGTGATACCTACATCTTGGTATTAGCACATCATTGATACCTACCAATTTTAAACCATGCTCTGAAATTGGAATGCCCTTTTGGAAGTAACACTGATCCCATTTTCCTTGTTCATTTATTACTGAGTTAGTTTTCCTTTTCTAAAGCTTGGGGTTTATTTGGGTAGTGCACATGGAGTCTTTATCATGGTTTGTCTGCATCTCACTGCTGAGCTCAAAATGCTTATGTGAGTTGGAGCATCACTAGGAACATCTTCTTGTTGCTTAAGCAGTTAATAGTGCATTTTATTACATAATTAATTAGATTAATGCTATTTCTATATTCACTCAACATTTAACAATTCAAGAAGATAGTTGTTTGCCTACTGGCTAATTTCTTGAAGAACAATTTCTATCCCAACTCAACAATTATAGCCGGGCAACGATATGAGCACATGGCGAAGACGACCCCCTTAATACCGTCTTCTCCCTATTTGTCTCCAATCTGTCTACAGGCATCTCCAAGACAAAGCTCGAAGCCATGTTTTGCAGGGCCAATAAAGTGATAGACTTGTTCATTCCAGCTTAACGATCTTCAGGCAAGCAGAGAGGCTTCGCCTTTGTCAGATTCAAATCAGAAAGGGAGCCTAAGTTGGGGATTAAGATTGCGAACAACAAATCTTGGGGCGGCCAGCGAATTCATGCTAATTTGGCTCATCCTCGCTCATCTAACCCTACTCCCACTGCCTTTGCCCAAAAACAGTTCTCACTCTCATGCCAACCATCAACCACAACCTAGGGTCGTCCTTCTGCTTGCATCCCCAACCCTAGTGCAGGATGGATAGTCAAAGATGGCCACGCTTACTTCATCTGGGTGGCCCCTGGGTTGTAGATTCAGAAAAAAAAAAAGACCTTTTCCTGTTGCCTGATCGGTTTCCTCAGGCCAGTAGCTGATGCAGATAGCTGGCTCAAGAAATTTTCGTGCAAATCTGCAGTAAGCCTAAAATTACCAGAAGAAGACATCATTCACATCCAGCTTCTCTCGGAGGATGATCTTAGCCAAGTGCTGAGATGCGCCATCAAATCACCTTCCTCTCCTTTCGTCTCATTCGACAGATGGATGGAGGTGATTGGTTTTTCCCCAACCCTCAAATGGATTCGTTTCCATGGTGTACCTCTGCACGCCTGGAACGAAGGTGTCTTCCGTTTGCTTATGGACTTCATCGGCTCAACTATTGAAGTAGATCGTCCCACGTCAGAGAAGTATATCATCGCCTATGGCCGCGTCAAGGTTCTAATCAGCAGGATTTGTAAGCTCCCCCATCGAAATCCCTCTTTCTGTGGGGGAAATGGTCATCTTTGTACAGGCAGAAGAGGAATGCGCTATCTCTCCCACCTTTGGCGTTGCCACCTCGCAAATGACTCCAATCCTTGCTCTGGTTGCTGAAGGAAGTCTAGGGTCTGCATGAGAGTTTTTTCCCTCAGATTGGTCGCCCTCCTCAGACCGAAGTCTTAGATCGAATCGATCTATGGCTCGTAGACGAGCCAATTTCCTCAGATGGGCCAAGGATCGCAGACAGGCCACGAGTTAGAGGCCTACCTCCTCGGCCTCATCCCAACAAGAAGCCTGGACCTGGCCCATGGCCAAAAGATTCCCTGTGAGCCACGGGGGGGTCTGCATGAGAGTTTTTTCCCTCAGATTGGTCGCCTTCCTCAGACCGAAGTCTTAGATCGAATCGATCTATGGCTCGTAGATGAGCCAATTTCCGCAGATGGGCCAAGGATCGCAGACAGGGCATGAGTTAGAGGCCTACCTCCTCGGCCTCATCCCAACAAGAAGCCTGGACCTGGCCCATGGCCAAAAGATTCCCTGTGAGCCACGGGGGGGTCTGCATGAGAGTTTTTTCCCTCAGATTGGTCGCCTTCCTCAGACCGAAGTCTTAGATCGAATCGATCTATGGCTCGTAGACGAGCCAATTTCCGCAGATGGGCCAAGGATCGCAGACAGGCCACGAGTTAGAGGCCTACCTCCTCGGCCTCATCCCAACAAGAAGCCTGGACCTGGCCCATGGCCAAAAGATTCCCTGTGAGCCACAGGATTCTTAATGGAGACAGCCTTTGCTCCTTGATAAGCCATTTGGGTCGACCCAAACCATCGGCCTCAACCTCCATAATCTTGTCTTATCGAAAAGAAGGGGAGCTTGTCACTCTTGGGAGATCAAGACACTTAACCTTCCTTTAGCGCACCCACTTCGGAGAGCTCCTCTAGGGCCACGGAGAGCAGGAATCTCTATCCTAGGGCATCAACGACCTGCTCCGGCCACGGAGAGCAGGAATCTCTATCCTAGGGCATCAACGACCTGCTCCGGCCACTCCGATAGTGCAACCCATCTCAAATGTCGTGCGGAGACAGGCGCCCTTCATCTCCTTTCTTCTGTTATGCCTCAGACACAGATGCTGCCCCATTTGGCAGCGGTTGCTCCTCACCGTCCACTTCTTGCTATGTGCCAACCAATCCTCAATCAGTCCTAAAGGTTGCAACAACGATTCCTTCTCCTCGGTAGATTCCCAGCCGTGGCATCTCGACTCCCACAGAGGCTAATTGCAGGGTTAAGATTTTCTCCTCGAGGCCTTCCCCTCCTTTTAAGGATAGAGTCAACATGCCCTCCCCCAAGACAGGGCCCAACGCAACATTTTCTCACTCCAATCAGTCTTCTCCGATTTCTTGGCTATCTCAGAAAGTCAGGATGTGTGGATAGGCTATAGGTGTATCAGTAGACAATGTCAAAGAAGGTTTGGACTGTCTTATTGCTTTTGCCAATGAAGGAGATATTTATAACAAATATGTCAGTTGGAAAAAAGGGTTCAAGAGGAAGGGAGACAGAGAACTTCAAAGTCTAATGTGCTCTATCAACTACGACAACCGGCCTTCCCATAATTCCTCCTCTCTCAATGCTGCAAATCGAGTCTGAGATTTTGTCAATAGTCATCAATGATAGCCCTCTCATGCAATGTTCACAGGTTAAGGAGTGCTATGAAGCGGGTTATCATCAAGGATGTAGTTCGTAGATATAAAGTTGACATTCTCCTCCTACAAGAAACAAAGCTTAGTTCAATGAATGAAGCTACTGTCACAAATTTTGGGGTAACAGTCAGTGTAGCTGGATCTCTTTGGACGCTGAAGGATCTTCCGGGGGTATTCTTCTCTGTTGGAACAGGAGACTTTACAGCATAAAAGATAATTTTAAAGGTGTTTTATCTCTATCGGCCTTGCTTGAGGACAATGATAATGGCTTCGCTTGGATCATCTCTTCCGTCTTTGGCCCTATAGATCGCTATCTCCAAAGTAGCTTTTGGTGTGAGCTTTATTCCATTCGTAGTAAATGGGCGGGTTCTTGGTGTACAGGTGGCGACTAGAACATTACTAGATTCCCTTCTGATAGATCTGGAGGTGGCAACACTACAACTCACATGGCAGCCCTTTCTGATTGGATTAATACCCACTCTTTCACGGATCTCCATCTAGGAGGGGCCAACTTCACTTGGTCCAACCATCACATTCCACCTTCTTTGTCACGTCTTGATAGATTTTTGGTCACCAGTGATTGGATTGATCTGTACCAAGAAGTTAGCCAAATTGCTCTCCCCAAGCCCACTTCAGACCACTGCCCCATCCTTCTTGACTCCAAAAACGTGAACTGGGGACCCTCTCCATTCCGCTTTGAACTTATGTGGTTGGAGGACAAGCATTTTAGAGAATCAATTAAGATCTGGTGGAACAGCTATGATGTTAGCGGTCGGGCTAGTTATCAGTTATCTTCGAAGTTGAAAAGATTGAAACTCAGCATCAAAGATTGGATCAAGATTAACCATAGACCTGTGGAATCTTATAAGGCAACTATCCCTGAAGAAATGCAAGCTCTTGACATAAAGGAAGAAAATCAGATTTTGTCTGGCATGGATATCGCCAAGAGATTTAACCTAAAAGATATCTTTGAACGCAAAGTCCGGGAAGAAGAAATCAAATGGACACAGAGATCGAGGTGTAGGTGGCTCAAAGAAGGGGATAGAAACACTAAGTTCTTCCACAGCATGGCTACAGTTAGAATGAGGGAAATAAAATCAATTTTTTAACAGTCAATGGGAACAGATTAGAGGACCGAGAGGGGATCAGCAGCCACATAATTGACTACTTCCAAAACATTTACAACAAAAACAGAAGGGTTAAACCTTCCATTGATAACCTTCAATTTTCCACCATTACTAGGGAGGCTGCTATTTGGCTGGAAGGTGAGTTTCAAGAGGAAGAAATTAGATCCGCAGTCTTTAACCTTGCCAGTGATAAAGCCCCAGGTCCAGATGGCTTTCCAATCTCCTTTTTTCAAAAGCATTGGGATCTTCTAAGAGCTGATATTATGGCTTTCATGATAGAATTTCACTTAAGAGGCAAACTGTCATGATCCATAGGTACTTCTTTCTTCGCACTCATTCCAAAAAAGGTTGGGGCTAACTGTATAAAAGACTTCAGGCCCATCAGTCTTCTGGGAAGCATTTACAAAATATTAGCCAAAGTGATAGCATCCAGAGTTCAAAAGATTCTGCCATCCCTTATTTCCCCCTCTCAAGGTGCTTTTGTCCACGGAAGGCAGATCTTAGATGGGGTCCTAGTAGCCAATGGATGCATTCACTCTAGGCACAAAGAAAGGAATCTGGGCATTGTTTCTAAACTTGATCTGGGAAAAGCTTTTGACATTGTGGATTGAGAATTCTTAATTTATCTGATGCGAAAGGTGGGGTTTGGACCTAAATGGAGAGATTGGATCAAAGAATGCGTCTCATTTGCAACCTACTCTATAATTATTAATGGCTCTCCGAAGGGATTCTTTAGGGCTAAAAGCGGCTTGCGTCAAGGGGACCCTTTATCTCCGTTACTTTTTGTCATCGTTGGGGAAGCTCTCAGTCAAATGCTTTCTAATGCAGAAGAATGCAATCTGATCAGAGGCTTTACACCTTCTCCAAATGCTCCTTCAGTTTCTCACCTTCAATATGCAGACGATACCGTGCTCTTTTGTGATTCCATAGATGACCAAGTCAAAAATATGGTCGCCATCCTCAAATGCTTTGAAGCTTTCTCTAGTCTCAACATCAATTTTCCTAAGTGTAATTTTAGGGGTTTCTGTCGACGCCTCCTTACTTCTTCATTTGGCCGGCATTTTGGGGTGTATAGTAGACTCATTTCCATCCAACTATCTTGGTCTTCTGCTATGCCTAGGAAGGTTGTCAATCTTTGTTTGGAATCCTATCCTCGAAAGAATTGAGAAAAAGTTGTCGTCATGGAAAGCTAGGTACCTATCCTTAGGCGGCAGGATCACCTTGATCCAATCAGCCCTTGCCAATCTTTCAATCTACTACATGTCCATCCTCAAATGCCCCACTACTATCATTAATTGCATCGAGAAGCTTCAGCGTGACTTCCTTTGGCATGGCCATGAGGATTCAAAGAAAATTCACTTGGTCAATTGGAAATCGGTCTGCTCTCCCAAAGATTCCGGCGGCCTAGGTTTAAGACCCTTAAGGAACATGAATCAAGCTTTGCTGAAAAAATGGCTTTGGAGACTAGGGGAAGACTCAGATGGCTTGTGGAGAAACAACTTGATAGCCAAATACAGAGTGAGGAGAAACGGTTGGGACACCTCCCCTCCTTCCCAAGGATGCTCTACCTTTTAGAAAGGGATATGCTCCGCTAAAGTTAACTTCGATCAAAACATTCGCTTCCGTGTTGGCAATTGGGAGATAATCTCCTTTTGGCACGATGTTTGGGTCGGGGAGTCCACTCTAGCGCTCCAGTTCCCTGACCTCTACAGATGCGCAAGAAACTGCAATGCAAAGGTTAAGAATTACCTTCATAATATTCCTAACAGCAGTCAGTGGTGGCTGATCTTTAGAAGGAACCTAAATGAGGTAGAAGAAGCTCATTTGTTTAGCCTCTTCGAGGTGCTTAATGGGACAAACATCTCCAGCGGTGGGCAAGTCAGTAGGCTTTGGGCCCCTTATCGTGATGGCGTCTTCTCGGTTTCCTCTCTTTCTTCTCCACCTTATCAGTTGACTCTGCCCCTTCTGGATTTTGGCACTCCCTCTGGAAGATCAAGGCCCCACCAAGAGTCATTGCTTTTGCATGGCTAGCTCTTCGGAAGAAAATTCTAACTATGGATATTCTTCGTTGTCGGAACATGGTTGTGGTTAATGCTTGCCCCCTTTGCTTAGTTGACGAGGAAACGGTCGACGATCTTCTTCTTCATTGCAAGATGACTAATGCTCTTTGGTCTTCGATCCTTAAGGATTTCAATTGCTGTTGGGTTCTTCCGGAATCCTTACTTGATTTGTTCCAAGAGTGGATAAGTCCAATCAATACCTCCAAAGGGAAGACCATGTGGCGCCTATCCTTTTTGGCTTGTAACTGGACCATTTGGAAAGAGAGAAGCAAGAGATGCTTCGAAGGGTCCACTTCATCCCAAGAAGACTTTATCCTCAAAATGAAGTTTTGTGTTGCCTCTTGGGTCTCTTTTCTTCCAGATTTCCGGGGTTAGTCACTGATGCTATTATGTTTAATTGGAGGGAAGTCATTGCTGGTTGATCTTGTTCTTTTCTTCTCTTTTGCTTTGAGGTCTTTTGCCTCCTTGTAAAGCTCCCCTTCCTTTTGGGTGGTGGCTGTTTTTTGGGGATTTTCCCCAGCCGTTTCTCAGTATAGTTCTTGTGTACTATAAAGCCTTCTTCAATACAAATTACCGTTTTTTCAAAAAAAAAAAAAAAAAAAAAAGAAAGGTTTCTACATCACCATACCCTTGAACTTAGTATCACCCTAGCATGCATTCTGGACCACTCAAGAGTCATAACAAGCAATGCACATTACTAACTAAAGGGCTTTTGCTTAAACATCAAGGATCAATGAAAAGGGTCCAAGACTTACCAAAATCCAGGGTCAAGGGCAAGGGAAAGGTTTAAGGCTTCCCAAAAGTCCTTGGCCAAAAGGTCAAAGGCAAGTGTCAAGGTTACACTAATATCCTATGTCAAAGGGTCCAGAGTAGGGGTCCAAGGTTACTCAAACTCTAGGACCAAAGGGGCTGAAGGCAAGCGTCCCAACTAACCAAAAGTCAAAAGCTATAAACAAAAGAGGACATTTGGTATTAGGTTATCCATGAGTTCCACAAAAAAATTTCCTGCAAGGTTAGCCTTGAACTTGTTCTATGGTTAGCTTATGGCTAGCCCTGAATTTGTTCTACGGTTAGCTTACAGCTAGCTCTAAAGCTCAACTACGCTCCATGGTTAGCTTATTGCTGGCCCTGAGCTCACCCTGGCACAAAAATCCTGCACAATTTTTTAGGGCTATCTTCCATAGAATAAAAAAGGGTCTTCACCACAAGGAATTGGACATGCAATGCCCTATTCCAATCATTGAACCAAAACATTACAAAATAGGCTAGGAAAAAGGGGACTGACACACAATCTTATCAAAGTTAACTAAACAAAGCATCCATGCATAGAAATTGGGCATGATAACTTACATGAGATCATATAACTAAGAATCAAACTCAAATGCAAACATTAGGACTCTTAATTACAAGCAATCATCATCAATATCATACATGCAAAGAAAATTTAAACATGAGTACTTGCCTTGGGTTGTAGAACCAACTACTCACTCCAAATCCAGTTGAATCTTAGCTACACAAGACTCCTACAGCTGATTCCACACTTATTAAACCTACATGCAAAGCAAAATCCCCAAAATGTAAGGTCAAGCCCTCATGCATGCAAGTTTCCTAGGTCCTAGTATATGCAAAAATGATGGAAGACGAGATAGGAACTTACCAACTGAAATGAGATGGACTGATGAAGAGATGGGGAGCTGGCCGAGTGGAATAAAGCCAAGGGAGAGATGAATTTGTGGAGAAGATAATGGGGGTGATGAGCTTATCGGTGGTGGGGCTCAAATCTGAAGGGTGCGTGGTCGTTTGGAGCAAGGAGGAAGAGAAATGACGAAGAAATGAAGAAACAAGAGAAGCCAGCTGAGAGGGATAAAGATAAGAAGAAAATGGGCTGGGAGAAGGGATTGGCTGATTAAAAAGGAGATGGGGTTTTACAGAATTACAAAAAATGGGGCTTTTCTCACTTGATGTAAATGGAGGCTTAAAAATGGAATTTCTATCCAATCTAGACATCAAAATGATATGCACTGTCAATGAAAAGTTCCCTCAAATGATCCCCTCTATCCAATGAATCCGAAAGACAATTTTATGTAATTCCCAAATTATCACTCAACTTATCGCGAAATTCCAACTAGGTCCACTTTGGTACCAAACTAGGTCCACAAGCTCTCAAAACTTCCCAAACATTAATCTAACATGAAGCTAAATTAGTTAACACCTCTAAACACACTTAATTAACAGCTAAGCACAATTAATTACACTAATAAGGGTCTGGGTCTTTCAATTTGTTAGTGATATGACTAAAACCATTAAATTGATTGCAATTGTCTATTGACAGAGTTCTCAATTCTCATATATGGATGTCTACTTGTTTAGCCACAGCCACATATTTGATTGATTCAAATAATTCCTCTCTCTCTCTCTCTAAAAAACACATGCTCTCTCTTCTTTCCTCCCTCTTATTCTTCTTGTTCCCTTTTCCTTCTTCCTTCTCCTAATCTCTGGTAATTCTAGTTGACAAAATGCATTTCCTATGCATGTTATACAGTTAACTTGGTAAATGCATGTGTAGTTTTATGGTTCACCTTTTATTTAATTATGATTTTGTAGTATTTCTGTTTTATCTTGTAGTTTCAGTGCTCAAGAGGTGTCAACCACATGGAGGTATGTCTACCATCAACATGATTCTTCATTCTTCTTAATTTTTTATCTTATGTTACGCCTTCTTTTTTTATCTATGCTAAATGCAAGCCTTTTGAAATGTCAAGAGTCATAGTTACCTGATTCACAATTCGACTAATTCGAATTCGAGTTCGCAATTCGAAGTTCGACTCAGCCAAATTCGAAAATTCGATGGAGTAGGTTTACTTGATTCGTTTTTCGATTCGCTCGATTCGCAATTCGAATTCGATTAGTTCGATATTCTAGTTCGTAAGTCAAGTTTTAAATATCTCTGTAAATATTTTAATAAAACTTCAGATAATTTAAAATGTATATAAATAATAATATTTCACAAAAATAGATACAAGTGGATATATAAAGATGTTTATCACCATCGTCAAATCCTTGTCATAACTATCGTAGGTAAGCTATTTGAGTTGTAATAGCACATATGCTTTCCACTAATAAGCATGATGAGAATTTTCAATTTGATAAAGGAATGTCCCATTATCACATTCACCAATATAAAAGCGTGTACATTTTTTTTATTATTAAATCAAGTGTTCTGTATGTAATTAAGCTTATGGCAGGCCCAAGTTTATTTGATGTAAAAATTTGTTGAATCCAATAAAAGATAAAAACAATCATTTTTCACTGATTTGGATTTCTAGTAAGTGCCTGCACTATGGCCCTGCTAATTTCTCATATATCTAATATTTAAAACTCTAAAAGGACTTAGAGGCATTAAATCTGCACCCTTTTCTCTTGGGAAGAGGCAATTGAGATGAGAGAGAGAGAGAGAGAAAGCAGTACATGTTTTAGTAAAACAAGAAAGTAGTACATTGGATAGGTATTGGAATTGTCCCATAGTTAATAGAGAGAAGCCATTTTCCTCTCATACCAAGGGACCGATAGAAAGGTAACTGCTGTTCCACCTTCCGTTTAAAGCCTGCTCCTTTTTCTCTTGCACAGAGACCATAGGAAAAGATGCTAGAGACCATAGGAAAAGGCTGTAGCACCTTTTTCTTACCTTCTTCTCTACTAATTGCAACGAACTCTATTTTCTCAAGACCCCGAATCGATCCGAATCGAACAGTGATTTGTTCGATTCGAATGGGATGGGATTCGAAGGCTGCCTAACCGAATCAGGTAACTATGGCCCCAACCAACCCTACTGAGGACCTCACGAATATTATAGTTTAGAACTTGGTCAAAAAATACTCTCCTCTCTACAATGATTGGCCTATTCTTTAGGCTATCCAAGGTGTTACTATTTGGCTTTTACATGTTTGAGAGAAGGAGGAGGTGAGTGTGGTGGAGTGAGTGAGGGTGAAGTAGAATGAGATGGAGAAGGTGGTACGACGAGTGGACGAGAGGAGGAAGGATTGGAAGTGCATCCCCTCTTAGATGGACAAGGATTGGCCTTTTTGGCTCTTGGAGGCATTATATCGAACACTTGGTGTGCAAATAAGAGAACAAGATTATGCCTATAATGGATGAGATTTGAACCAAAAGATGTGGAATGAATAAGGGAAGTAATGAGGAACAATTTTGTAAAAAGAAATAGGGGAAAAGAGTGAATGATGACGGTTGGGAAGGCCTACACACAAGTAAAAACACACCAAACACAACCACAAACATGAAAATCACATTCTAAAAACAATTAAATCAAAGATAAAATGGAGAAAAAGGAGAGAAAATTACCGTAGGAAGGTTAGAGGAAGTGAATGGAAGAAGCCGTAAAAGATGAGAACCGGAAGAGGAAGAAAAAACGAGGGGAAAAGGAACGAAATAAAACAGTTTCTGCGCGCATGGTTTTTAATGCTGCTGTAAGATGTCGATTAACCGACAACTTAAAGTTTGGTTAACCAAACTTTGCAGAAATTAAAAAAAAAAAAAAAAAGAGGAACTAAAACATAAAAACACAAAAATACTTCCTTCACCAAGCATGGTTCTTCATACAAATAAGCAATTGATTTTAAGCACTAAAATATTACTATAAAGCTCTATTAAAATCAATTGTCCTTCAAGATTAATTTAACTAGAAAGCTCATTTTAATTAAATAAATTTTCATTTTTCAGAATTATCATCTAATCAAGCACTCATGCAAATTTCATTCACCTAGACATCATCCATATTGAATTTTCATTTAAGAGTTTTGAAGTAGGGAGCATAAAATGAAAATCCATTTCAATCAGTTTCAACTTGTATTTTAAATAATGTGACTAATTGGAAAACATACACGTTGCTTTTAGAAAACTGTAATTTTCCATTTGGAAAGATTAACTTGAAAATCCATGGAAAATTCAAATCATCATTTGATTTTTCAAAATGATATGACTATAAAATCCAACAAATCAAATGAATTTGATAAAGAAAACCATCAATTGATCATGAAAAAGATATTTTATTATAAAGGCTTATGAAACCACAATCAATTGATCATAAGAAAATATTTTATAATAAAGCACAACATAGAAATGCATTTCAATAGATACAACTATATGAGATCAAAATGCAAATCTATCAAATAGATATGACTATGACATCCAAAAAATTGCAATCAAATGATTTTGAAAACCATAAGATGTAACTGTATAACATGTTGAAGATAATATCAATTGATCACAAAGAATTTTTTATTTTAAGAAATGTAACTATATAATAACACAATGCAAATGTATCACGATCAACAGTTAGATATGACTATAGGCATAGGATGGTTCATGAGGTTCAAGGCATTAAGGATGTTCTAGACATTTGACTTTGGGGTTCCACGTAAGGTCTTGAGAGGGTTGTTTTTGAGGGTTCGCTTTTGACATCCCACCAACACTTGGAAATTTAACTTGTAAAGGCTTAGTTTGGTGAAATTGTTTCTTAGGCAAATGATTACTAATTTTTCTTTTCTTCTCATTTCTTTTCTTAATTCCTCAATCTTTTTGTCTTTTGAATTTGAATTTTAACTTTCAACTTTCTGCAAAAGATATTTCATTTGTTGAGTTAGGGGAGGTATGTTGAGAAGATTCTTTTTAATAGATTCTTTCGTATTTGATTTCACTTGTTTAAGATTTTTAGAATCTATCTTGGGAGTCTCATTTTTAGTTGGTTTAACTTGGTTAGTCTTCTTGGAGTCTTCCTTGGTTTTTAATGTATGGCTTTTTCTTAATTTGCACTCAAATCTATTTTAGATTTCACTAACATTCATCAATAAATGTCGCAAAATATTTGTAGCCATGAATAGAAAGGACTGGAGAAGGTGCCCATACATCAATATGCACTGAGTCAAAACATGCTGTTAAAACCGTTTATGAATTGGGAAGGGTAAAGTTTTTTTACCTTTCGTCGTGCAACATTACCACGAGTAGCATCATGGGAGGAAATAGAAAATGTATTGCCGAACATATCAAATTTCAACATTCTACAATACCATAAATAAAGAAACCGTCTTTTGGACTCTGAGACATTGGACAGAAAAGCTATCATATCAAAGGTCTCTCAAATAGATGATAAACAGTGTTATCAATCATATCAAAGATTTTTATGTAATTAATATTAACTACAGGGAGTTTTTTTACATATAGTCAGAATTAAGTTTTTTAATGGATAGGACGGGTCGTTTAACCTTGAGGGTTACGATCATGGTTTAAAAAACTGCCGAGTCGGGTCGGCCTAACTCGGTATCGGGGAAGTGGGACTCAGCCGAGTCCCATGCCGACTAAACTTGAAACCTTAGCAAAAAAAGAGAGAAAATGGAGAGAGAGAGAGAGAGAGAGAGAGAGAGAGAGAGAGAGAGAGAGAGAGAGAGAGAGAGAGAGAGAGAGAGAGAGAGAGAATGGTTTTTTTTTTAAGTACTTTAAATAGAGGGGGTGGAGAGAGAAAGTTGTATAAAAAAAAAAGAGGAAAGGGTTTTAGGCATGGTGCACTGTGCAGGAAAAAGCTGCTGGCTGCTGCTGCAGTTTTGGGCACTGTGCAGGAAAAAGATGCTGGCTGCTGCTGTTTGCTGTGTGTGTTGGAAATAGATGGGCCTTGTGGATGGGATTTCAAAACTTTTGACCCACTTGACTCAGGGATCAAGTACCCATAAAGCCACAAACCATATCCAGGATGCAATCCCTCATATTCATCTATCATGTACAGCAATAAAACAAGCAATACCATGCAACAAAATAATCTACAACAGATAGAGAAGCATATTGTACCTTTGGAGCCTGGTTGTGCTCTAATGGAGAAGAAGACTTGCTAGTTGAAGTAACTCTTTCTTTTATGAGCAAACTTAGGATCTCCAAGACCTCTTAGTCTTCCACGTTATGTCTCGAATCAGATCTCTCTTCTCAAGAAGACTGGTGGAAATTTCAAGAGAAAACCTTCAAGAAAACTAAGAAACTAGAAGAGAATTAGAAGATCAAGCTAGATGTGCAACTCTTGCACATAAGGGGGTTGGGCGTGAATTCTAAGAGTATGGACATCCCAGCCCCCTTGCTTCTCCTTTTATAGCTTTAAGCAACCTCCTTTCCTCCTCTTGTACTAATTGAAATAGAAGTCTTACTTCCACACAAATTAGTAACCTTACTATTACCACTATTAGAAGTCTCACTTCAAATAGAAATAGTAACTTTCTAATTCCTTCATCTTAGAGTTCTAGTAGGATTAGTATCTTTCCAATAACTTGGGCTAGCGTGGGGACCACTAGGAATTCCATAGAAAGCTGGCTTCAAGTGGGACACCACGACCCCACATCTCATGTGCAATCCAGGCCCACAGTTAATTGCAAATAACATCACTATATAAATGCAAATGCACTACAGTCTTAGGAATAAATTACAATGAAGACCCTAAACTTCCCGATAACCACAAGTAGGCCCCTCTATCAATATCCATGGATTAATTGGACTAAAATTGTCCCACCAATTTAAATCCACATCTTATTATCCTTGAGCCCCAATTAATCACAGTGATCATCAGTACCATCCAATTAACTCTTAATCGAGATGGGTACGAACTTACTAATGACAAATCCATTAATTGATACAAGGGGATAATATAGATAGATTCCATCTTGACCATTGGATATTCCCACAGTCCTACTACCACGTACCCAAGATACCGAGGTGTTGACCTATAGTTGGCCTCACTCATTGGTGACTCAAAGCAAATAAATAGATAGAAACTTGAGTTCATCAATGTCTCAGGATTGAGAGCCTATTGCTAGGGAATTATGAGAGCAAACCTTAAACTCGAGACAGTATTCCATAAGGTGCTTCTCATGGTCCTTCAATACATCCAATGTCCCAGCACCGTGATCCAGAATCATACATTCTGATGATCGAGACAAATCACACTATCTCATAGTGATCAAAGCGCTGCAACCTTATCAGATGAGATGCCATGTCTCATCACCGGTTGTGAAGATATTTAAGTATAAGATTTGTGACACATGTCTCCCGTGTGTGGATCTCATCCATACACATATATCACATCTAATATACTAATGGGACCCAGTTCATCTCATGAACCATTATGTCATATGTATTGGTCATGTGCACTAAATAGTAAAACACCATTCATCTTATGAAAAGAAAGCATGATATTATTGATAAATAAAGAAATTAATCAATTTATTACATCATCTATTGGATTGAATCCATATAATCTAACAGTGTGCAGTGCTGCCAGCTGCTGTGCTGCTGCTGGCTGTTGGTGGTAGTAGGTACTAGCTGGTAGGCCGCCTCCTCCCCCTTTCTTCTTCTCCTTTTTTTTTTTTTAATTTTATTTTATGTTTTGAGCACTGAAATGAGGGCTGGTCCGACTTGCCAGAGTCGGCCGAGTCGACTTGGACTCGGCGCTGGTCTAGTCGGGTCCAGAGTCTGGGTTTTAAAGGCATGGTTACGACTTATCTCTTTTTCTTTCCACTCTTTTGTCTTTCTCTCTCTTTTTTTAATTATTATTTGTTAGGTCTATTATGGGTAATTGCGTGTTGCAATTTGATGAATGCATGTTCATTTTAGCATCATTTGAATTTTCTCAAATGCAGTGTTTTTGAAAAACTTGAAATCTTGTATTTTCACATGCTTGGTTTTATAACTTTCAAATTTGTTTTTCATGCATGATTTGGTTTTCTCTCTTGGATGCACAAAATTGATTTTGATCATGCATGCCTATGGTCTTAGAATTTCAAAATCATCTTAGGCGTTGATAGGTTCTTGTTTTGAAAAACGCTTTTGAGTTGATTTAAACATGAATCTAAGCTTGGTTTCCATGGACCTTTGAATCCTTCGTTTTATTGGAAAATTTTATAGGATTTAATTTGGACACTCTATTTTCAGTGAACCATTCGGTCCATGTTCGGTTAACCGAACTCGCTCATGTCTGTTAACTGACCTTCACCAAACCCAATTCGGTTCAAGTTACAGGATCTCATTTTCCAGTGAAACTGAGTTCAGTTTCGGTGAACACTTCGGTTCAAGTTCGGCTAACCAAACTGAAATTCGGTGAACCGACAAGTCAACCGAATTTAAATTTTGACCATTGGATGTATCCGTTCGAATTTCGGTTAAAAGAATATGAAGGGGTTTAACCAACACCTAGTTGTTGGACAACTTTTTCTATATAAACCAGCGCATTCCAAGGCCAATAACAAGAGTCTTTGAGGGACGTTTTGAAGCCTATTGAGGCCAAAGAAAGGGGAATGAACTTAGGAAGGCTAAAAGGACTATTGGAAAGCTAAAGCTTGGATTCATTAGTTAAATTTGTTTTTAGTAAGCTTTGTTTTCCTCATCATATGTTACATGCTTAGTTTAGATCTTTGGAAAATTCATTTTAGCATGAGAACTATGATTTATTGAATTCACGACATGAAATTTATTTTGAATTGACTTATTGTTTGGATTCTTCATTTGGATTCATACCAAGTTGTACTATAACCTTCATATCTGTGATTCATGCTTTGCAAACATCTTTGAAATTACTTGTAGCATGATTCTCTCAATTGGTTGAATCTTTAGCTAAGTTGTTTTCATACCTTGAACACATAGTTAGACTAACTTATTTTGAGAACAACTATGGTTATGCATCACTTGTTTTAGCTTTGGAATTTCATACAACTTGTGAGCTTGTCATTAGTCATATCACTAATAAGTTAATTTTTAAAAACATGTGATTAGCATTTTCACTTCAATCAAATCTTTTCATGATTTAAACCTTCAAAAGCTTTAGGCTTACATTTTTTGAGCTACAATTTTAAAACTTAATTGAAGTCATCATACATACACATTGAGCTTTCATCTTTGCATCATTAAGTGTATGTGTTGAGTTGTATTATCACTTTCATATCCGCCTATTTAGAGGCATTGTACTGAGCTTAAACTGTATCTCTTTGAGTGTAGTTTAGACACAATTAAGAGGGAAAAATTTTAGCCTGGCAAAGGTTATTGCTTAGCCTAGCCTAAAAAAGCATATTGTAGAGGTTATTGCTTAGGCTAGAAAAGCACATTGTAAAGGCTATTGCTTAACGTAGAAAAGCATATTGTAAAGGTTATTGCTTAGCCTATTAAAAAACATAAGTTTGAGATAGTGAAACTATTAGAATCCTAGTGTTGAGTTTCTCATAAAGATGGATTCCACTCTATTTGAAAATGTAGATTTCCTCTCTAGCCCACTCCTTCCAACATATGGAGATTCAAACATGGGAACTAATGAATCTCAATTTAAATTGAAACAAGAAGAAGATGAAGGAAATGAATAAGATATTCAACAAGCATATGAAGAAATGTATACATTGTGTGAAAAGCTTGTTAAGAAAAATAAAAGCTTCAAAATAGAATCTAAAAAACTAGCTAAAGAATTAACCTCTTCAATAGATCGACTTAGAAATCAAGAAGAAGTAATAAAATATTTAGAATCTAAGTTGACTAATTCTGGAAATAACCTATCTCATGCTCAAAGTGAAATCAAAGAATTAAAGATAGGTTGTGATGAGCTCTTAAAGGAAAATTTCAAATTAAAAGAAGTTAATGAAATCTTAAATAACTTGAAGGGAATTGAAAATGAATATATTAAAGTAAAAACTGAAAATTCATCCCTTAAAAACCAAGTCACTCAACTTGAAAGATATAAACAAAAGTTTGAGTAAGAGTTTACCAAGGTGAAGAGAATTTTGAAAAATTATTAAGATTGGGTAAATCTCAAAGAGAAAGGACTGGCCTTGGTTTTGATAGGTATACTTCTTGTGGCCTTAGCACCTCCACAATATTTGTGAAAGGTGAGTCCTTCTCTAGTACTCACTCTTCCTTGCCCATAATCAAATGTCATTATTGTGATACCAAAGGGCATTTTAGATTTGACAATAAATGTTAGTCTTACACTCGAGTTTATTTTTTTTTTCATTACTCGTGTTGATGTCTTCCAAATTCTTCATGTATTTGTCATGCTTGTTGAAATTAAATTCTCTCCGGCAATTGAAATTTTGTGGTTAGATTTGTAGGAGACTACATGTCAAACTAGTTTATGTCCTTTATGTATAAAGTAAGGAAAGTGAATCATAATGCGCATCCCTACATGCATGGTTCAAAATCGTGGTCGTGGTTGACCCCAAAAATTATTATGATGCAGCATCGTGTCGTAGTTCGAGGACCATCATGGTGCGGATTTTTATTTTACCCTAAAAAAAATCCAAAAAAACATCCGAATGATTTAGAATATTATAAAATGCTAGAAAAAAATATTTTTTTTTACCATTAGTAAAAACTTAAAAACAAAATATCAGGCCCTCTAAGTCATAACATCCTGTATCGCTTTGTTATTTAAAATTTGTAAAGTCTGTTCTAAATTAAATAGATTTACATGTATATATTAAAAGAAGATGAAATATCACAAATTTCACAATTTGCATTGCAACCATAATTTTGCCATTAATGCTTTACACTTAAAGTCAAGAAACTAGTAGTAGTAGTGCAGTACTCAATTACTCAATTACCAACTAAGTTGAGAGTGAATTTCAACTTTCAAGTAACATTTACTCATCAACTTACTTCAACTAAGTTGGAGTATGGACATGGGAGTATTGTGGTTAAGGAGGAAGGAAGCCTTCATATGAGAATCCACCAAAATCTTGCAAATCACTTAGTTTTGGTGAAAAAAGAGGCTTAGTAAGCTCTAGCAGAGTCTCAAAAAGCTCCCAAATGGTTAGGGAAAGAAAGAAAGGGGAAAGAAGGTTTTAAAAAATCATTGTAAGCCAATATTTTGACCGTTATTTTCAAAATATTGGTTATGACCGTTATATTCAAAATAACGGCCGTTATGGACTGTTATTGACCATTTTTTTTTACTCTTTTTTTATACCATAACCATTATGACCATTATATTGAAACTAGCATAACGACAAAGGCCATTACCATTTCATAATGGCCGTTATGAAATGGTAACATTTTTTTAAACCATGATACACCAGAACAAAATGGGATTGTGGAAAGAAGGAATCAACATATTCTTGCCATTGTCCAAGCTATCCTTATTGATTCTTAAATTCCATCCTCATTTTGGACAGTGGTTGTTCATACTGCAGTATACCTGATCAATCTTCAATTCACTTATTTGTCAAATGATCGTCTGTTCAACTGTCATCCTAATTATAACATGCTATATAAATTTGGATGCATGTTTTATGCTCTCTTTGTCAAGTCTGACCAGCCAATACGCCCCAAAATCTTAAGATGTTTGGTAGCAGAAAACCAATCTACTTAACCCCAAACCCCCCCCCCACCCACCCCACAAAAAAAAAAAAAAAAAAAAAAAAAAAAAAAAACCTGGACACCATTCGAATTCGCAACCGACATGTGCCTACTCACTTGACTTATGGGTATAACGCCTCCTTGGGGCCTGAACTCATGACCTAGCATGACTCTGATACCATGTCAAGTCTAATCAGCCAAGTTTATCCCAAAAGCTTTAGTTGTTAGGAAGTGGAAAACCAATCTACTTAACATTCTTACCTCCTCACACGCACCAAACTGACTTCACAAACGACCAATTGTGCATTTTTGGATTGTGGGGATACTCAAAAAGGGCTTGTATGCTATGATCCTGTTAACCACAATTCTTATATCTTACTCAATGCTTTCTTTGTTTAACATCTTCCTTACTTTTGTACATTCGCACCTTCCTCGACTCCATTTGAATATTCACATATTTTTGCTCCTCTATCTCTATCTTTTTTTACCTAGTAAGTTCCCACAGAGCCTTGTGTACCAACAATGACATTGAACAGTTGCTCCTACCTCTTTGTCCGCAACAGCTCCCAGTCCTACTCTTGCAATTGACTTCGCTTCTATCACGCTTTGTCTTTCAACTCAAGTACTCTGACCGCCCGCTTGATATGGCTTTCCATTAATCTCTCTTTTCCATTCTCTAGCAAATTTCCATGAGTGGAAGAGCTTTTACCACTTATAGTGACATTAAATAGTGGTTTTCACTGATCACCTCCAGTACAAAGGGTTTCACACAATAATTTGGTACAAATCCTTTGCATCAGATCATACCTTTCATCTATGATAGAAGTTTGGGAAGGACACTGTCTAAATGATTCCATATGATTTCAGGAACAATTTTTCATACTGAAACCAGGTGAAGTTGCTACTCGCTCATTTAAAGTTTATCCAACAACAGATCAACCTGCAAAATATGTATGTGCAGGTAAGACTAACTCAATCATTAAGAAAAAGGACAAGAAAAGGAAATTAATTTTATGATTATTAGCTTGATGTGTTGATATATTATTGTTTGACACTGTATTGTGCTTGGTTGTAGCAATACTAAAGGACTCTGATTTCAGTGAAATTGATAGAGCAGAATGTCAATTCACTACTACAGCTACTGTTCTTGACAATGGCACTCAGGTTTGTTTGCCTAATATACTAGTTTTGAAGTTTTTTTGGATTTTTTTTTCTTGATATATTATTCAACTTGTATGAATCCAATAAAGGCACTTTGCTTATATGATCATGAGCACATCTTCGAAGAAACAAATTTGGCCGTACAAAACCATGACATATTTCATGTTCCAGTAAGTTCATGTATTTCTTTTAAAGTGATAAATACTGCATCAAGTGAAAGAAATGTGCCGATCGTAGAAGAAAATGTACTGCAAAAGAAATTGCTAAATTAGAAATTCAGAGAGGACTTGAGACATTGAGAGAGTCTTTTACTAGACCTATTCTATCAAATATCAATCTCTCTTTGACTAGATGAACGTAGTTTTGCTGAATTCCAAATTCTTTTCTTTCTAATTTTTATTTTGTATTTATCATAATAAAATGAGTTGGTTGAGACAAAGCTTTGATGACGATGACGATGATGATAAAATGAGTTGGATGTGTAATACGAAATTTACTCTTTTTTTCTTTGTATTAAATAGTTATATATTTATGGCACAGACTTTACCTGTGGTATGTGTAGATCAAAACGGAAAGAAGTTGACAATCCCCAGTGTCCAAACCATGACATTAGCCCATTGAATTGGATACCTAATTACTTATCACCAACTGAATGGCTAGAAGTTCATCTACCTAGTTAAGTGATTTGGGCCATATTCCATTCACTGGTGGTGGGAACCCATATATTACATTTGCTTTGAAGGGTTGGGAATCACAGAATGAAAGGGCATCTTATGGTAGGGCAGGGTCCAATACATAGGTAAAAAGTGATTTCCAGTTGATAAAAAAACCAAAATATCATTAGTTTACCAATACTCCGTATGTTTTTCACATCTCTCTCTCTCTCTCTCTCTCTCTCTCTCTCTCTCTCTCTCTCTCTAACACTAAAATTCCCAGAACATTTTCAAGGGGGAATATAAAATCTGACCTATACATTCAATACATGCTGTTTTAAGGCCCCCACTTGGTACATAATCCAAAAGCAATATTTCAGTTCTTGCCTTGGATTGCATCATGGATTATTTAAAAATAAAATAATGAAATTATGTAATAAATAAAGTGATATTGAGATGAAAAAATGTGAAACACAGGCAACTGTTAGAAAAATCTGGATTTGTTGTTACTTTTGGTGCTTCTTATGTTTAAAACCAATGATGCAATAATAGGTTGGATAGAGTAAGTTCTATTTCCACGGCTATTCACTTTTGGTATTCTTAGATTTTCTTGCAGTATAATTATGGTACAATTCAGGAAACAAAATATATAAATATTTCAAATATTTGTATTAATAAAATTTGCTAAATATCTTTGAAAATATGTTAAATATCTTTGAAAATATTTCATCTTCTGTCATATACATCCAGTAGCTATAACCATACCATATCCTCTTACTTGTATTCAGACCTATCGAAGTATCCAGGTATTATAGTATAAATTAAATATAGAAAGTTAACGTGCTTGAGTGCATCTAATGCATTGAGTAAAACAAATAGTGAGTATTGTTTTATTTGTTTGCTCACAACACAATATAATCTTGTGAAGTTTTAGTGCACTATTAATAATTTGTTTGAATTGAACTCTTTTGTATATGTAACAGATCACTCCTGATTTTGGATCGACAAAGAGTGGCATAAATAGTTTCTTCGACTCTATTGAAGGATTTTGGAATTCAATGTGGAAGGGTTTCACAGATTTCTTCACTGGTAAAACATGCAGGTACATGTTATGTTCAGAGATGCATGATTTTGTGTATGGCTATTGCTGCAATCCACTGAGCAAAAGCAATTTCCTTTTTGTTGTTGTTGCCTTTTTTTCTTTAACTGAAGTTTCTTGCATCATTTTCTTTATTACTAAATTTATATGGATCTGGTTAAGTGGGCAAATTTGCAATGCCGTGTGCGCATATGAGGTTAAAATTTTTGGTGTTTCATAAATCAACTTAATGAGTTAGATATGATATGATCATAGAAAGAATGAAAGTCTGCCCCCATGTGTCCAATTAGATGTGTAGATGTGCCCAGCGCGGACAACATTCTTACAAAGCAATTTTGATTGTGTCTGGATTCTCATTTGGAATTGTAGTATAGTGCCCAAAACCCAATATTCAGAAATTTCTGGAATAATTAGAAAAAAAAATGAACTGAAATAGTCAACAAGCTAACCTTATAGCAGGATTAAATGCTAAAAATATTCCCCAATCCAAGGATAATCCTCCATCCAATGGAGAAACAAATCAAAACTGAAATTTCTATTGAATTTCTATAAATTACGGTGTTATAAGAGACAGTTGGCCAGTCCCTATTTATCATGCTACTGAATTGTCTAGAATTCTGGAAACACCTCATATCCCCCCTAGGTGCTAGATGTCTACTTCTCTATAATATGTTTTGCTATTAAATGGAATCTACAATTACTTGTAAGAGAAGAAATCCCAAAATTAGAAACTGTAACCATTACTGTTCATGCTACAGTGTTGATGACCCTTTAATGGGTGGAGTAAAGAACTAAAAACCCCTAAAGCAAATCCAAACCATAGATCAAGTTCCTAACTAGTTTCCTAATAGTCTTTTTTTTAACAAAAAGGTCCCTATATTTTCACGAAACGTCAAAAACACCCATCTGCTTTGCATTTTTTCTTAAGGATCCATTTGTTGATGGTCAAGCCTCAGGGAAAGCAATTCCCATTCCCACTCTCCTTTTCTTTTTTTGTTTTATCATTGTACCCCTTATATGTATTGGAAAGCTGAACTGATGCTTTTAAACCTTGCTTTATTCTCTTTTGAGTTGTCCAGGGATGAAAATATCTACGTAGCGGCCGATATATCGGCCGTGGCGGCAGTGGCCGCCACGCTACAAGTGAAATATCGGGTATCGCACCCGTAGCGGTCTGTAGCGGCCGCTACGACCGATACATTGCCGTAGCGGCCGCTACATTGCGGTCTAGGGTTAAAACCCCCCCTCCCTCCCACTCTCTTCTTGTTTGCTCCACTTAATCAAAGTTTGAACAAACAACAGAGAAAGAAGAGAAAAAAAAAAGGGAGACAGAGGAAGAAAGGATAAAAGAAAAAAAAAAAAAAACAAAAGAAGAGTTGCAGAAGACATACCTGATGCGTGGAGGCACCAGCGGCGTCGCAGCAACAGCAGCAGCAGCGGCAGCGCAGCAGCAGCGGCGGCGGCAGGCCGGCAGCACAGCAGCGGCGGCGGCAGGGCAGCAGCAGCGCAGCGGTGGGCAGCAGCAGTGCAGCAGCAGCAGCAGCAGGGCAGCGACGACTCCTCCGTCTTCCTCCTTCCTCCTCCTCCTCCTCCTCCTCCTTCTTCCTTTTCTTTTCCTCTCCCCTCTCCCGCTTTTCTTTGATTTTCGTCGACTTCGTTTTGGCAAAATAAGTAGGGCACAGAACCCCTGCCCTCTATTTATCTCATTTAAGTGGGCAATTAATGGGCCTTTAAGCACTTAATGGGCCCTAATAGAAATTATACACATAATTTAAATGTACCCCCTCTTTTAGAGGGCACTCATGGCACAAAAACCAATTTCATTTCGAGCCTCGTATTATTTCATTAGGGTGCACTTATGGGCCTTTGAAAGTTGTAAATAAAAATTAAATGTGCCCCCTCTTTTAAGAGGAAACTTATGGGCCCTGTGAAAGTTATAAATAAAAATTAAATATATCCCTCTTTTAGAGGGCACTTATGGTCCCTATGAAAGTTATGAATAAAAATTAAATGAACCCCTCTTTTATTTTATTAGAGGGCACTTATGGGTCCTTTAAAAGCCATAAATAAAAATTAAATGGACCCATCTTTTATTTTATTAGGGCACTTATGGACCCTTCTAAAGGTATCAATAAAAATTAAATGACCCTTTAAGAACAAATAAAACTAAAGCACTTGATTCCTTTAATCATTGGTGGGCTCCATAATGAGGCTAAATATAAAAATAAAAAAGTCATGTCTAAGCTAAATATTACTTAATTAAAATCAATGCCTTAGCCAAATTTCATTCTACCTGAAAATAGAGCTCAATTAAATTTCACTCTAGCTAGAAATAAGTTGGCATGACTAAGATACATGAATACATGTGAAAAAACTAATCATTATTATTATTTTCTATTTATACAGCGATACAGGACCTCATATATTGAGGGCACCGCTACACCCCATTTTCTTACTTACTTTTGCAAAAGAACCACATTTTCTTTCATTTTACAATTTTCTGGATTTTCTGGAATTTTTTCAGATTTTTTTGGCGATTTTTTCAAATCGCACCGCTACACCGCTACGTATCCCCGCTACGCTACGTATCGCCCGCTTCGTATCGTTTTGGCGGCGGGCCGCTACGCCCGCCGCTACTGCTATTTTCATCCTTGGAGTTGTCTCAACCACTTGTTTCCAACATGTTGGTAAATCCTTGCTTCTTTCTCACTTTTGAGTAGTCTTAGCCACTTGTTTCCAACATGGGGCCCATCTTTAGAAATACAGCGTTGGACTCACCTTTGGGAAATAGGAATTAGAATATGGCCCCACATTTATAAGGAGTGAAACATGGGCCTGCCTTTTGTGATAGTGAACAGGAAACCCACTTTAGGAATTACAATGTGGGCCAACCTTTAGGAATTGTTGTACATGGGGCCTACCGGTAGAAATTACAACATGAGATCCACTTTAGGAGTTAGAACATGGGCCCACTTCTATAGTAATTGAAACATGGACTCACCCTTTTATGATTGTGAACATGGGACACACCTTTAGGAATTACAATATGGGACCACCTTTAGGAACTACAATAAGGAGCCACATAGGATGGAGGTAGTAAACATGGATATGAAGAAGTGTAACTTATCTAAGGATTTGACTCAAGATAGATCGGAATGGAGAAACAGAATTCGTGTAGCCGAGACAAGGCTTTGATGATGATGATAGGAGCTCTTGTACATGACACAACACGGGACCTACTTTTAGGATTGGGAAATAGAACACGGAGCCCACCTTTGTAGGAATTATGATGTGGGCCCACCTTTATAGTAATCATAATGAACATGGGGCCCAGCTTTAGGAATTGTGGTAAAAGGAACCCAGCTTTAAAAAGTATAAAGGAACCCTCAAAATATGTAATTGGCTAATTGCTAATATGGGGCCCCAATTACCACATTTTGTAAGGTGGATAGTTCAGAATCACAAATTAATTTAAAATAGATACTAAAAAGATTAGAATACAAAATCTAATCAGATAGTTATTTATTAAAAAAAAAAAAAAAAAAAAAAAACTAATAAGATAGTTGCAAATAGTCATGGGCTTAACGGGCATTGATGAATTGGACTTGGTGCTTGGCCTAGGTCTTCATGGGGCTTCCTCTTGGTCTGCGTCATTATATAATTATCAATAACCACATAAACAAGAGACATAACATACAAGGATCAAAATAGCAGTTGTGGTGGGTGTGGCAGGTAGTGGCTAAAATGCTACGTAGTGGTTGATACAGTGGTTGCGGCAATACGTAGTGGCATAATGGTGTGAATTTTCTAAGTGGTCAAAAGAATTCAAATATTGTGTAGCAACCAAATTCAAATATTGTGTAGCAGCCAATCTTGTGTATTGTGATTTGGAACCATATAAGAATAGAGACAACTTTATAAAACGTTATTGAGGAGAAGAAATGGGAAAAGCAATGTTTTAAATTAAAACTGCTTGGCTTTATTAGGTTTTAATTTGTAGCGCTGCTATTTTCAAATGAGCATAGTGTCCTCAACTGCTATGTCTGATAATGCGGCCGCTATGCTACGTAGGAGACGCTATTTTGAACAATGGTCACATGATCCATTCCCATATTTCTTTTCTTTGAGTTTGCATATGCTTCTCATTTCTCAAAGTGTCAAACACAAGTTTCAAGTGATCCACATGGGCCTTCATGTCAGGGCTATATTTTGATCTTTCATCTAAGTATATCACCACATAGTTGCCCATGAAAGGTCTAAGCATTCATGACCCTTACAAATGTACTTGGTACATTAGAAAATTCAATTGGCATAACCACCCATTAACACAGTGCGTTGCTCATTCTAAACATTTTTTCATTCATCTCCCTGCCGGACTCTAATCTAATGATATCTGCTTCTTAGTCTATTCTAGAAAGACCTTGGCCCCTTCAGCATACCAACATGTCATCTTGGCAAGGGAGGGAGAGAGAGCCCCTTCAGCATAACAACATGTCATCTTGGCAAGGGAGGGAGGGAGAGAGAGGGAGAGAGAGAGAGTCAAATTTCACTCTAATAGAAAATGAATTTGATTGATCAAATATAATTATTAATGTTTGAAAACATTTTTTGAGAAAGTAATACAAATTTAAATCTCAGCCATGTAGAAATAAAATATAATTCATTATGTATAACTAACCAAAATGAATATAAGTGGAGAAATGAATCAATACCGATATAGGACCTCCATGCAATGAGGGGACCACTACACCCCTTGTCCTAGTTACTATTAAAAAGTAAATATTAAATTCTAACATTTTTCAATATTCTAGATTTTTCCAAATTTTTTTTCTACTTTTTTAATTTGATCGCTATGCTGTTTCGTAACGCTCACTACGTAGGGTTTTACCTGCCAAGTGCTACAACAACCATTAATGGTATTTTCATCCCTGCTAGAAGAACTTATGATTTTACTTTTCCTTACACACCCTCATTTGCCTCCACAATTCTCCATGCTCCTCTAGGCTGATTCTATTAGTGATCTATCAAGAAGTTGGTCCCAGGTACCAAATTTGTGATATTTTGTATATCTCACGTCTGGCAAACCCACAGATGATTTTTCTGGGAAAAATGAAAAACAAATCTGCAGTTTTTGTTTTCCTTTTTGTTGTCAATGGTTTTAGCATTTTTGGCACTAGATTTCCTTCCATTTCTTCCAAATCAGTACTCCTCTATTTAGATTAAGCAACACTTGCCTCGGTGGTAAGCTTTTACCTCATTTTGACGTAAATGCTAGGATTTCGTCTCAGTTTCTCCCATGATATTATTATTATTATTATTATTATTATTATTGTTATTGTTATTGTTATTGTTATTGTTATTGTTATTTGGGGGAGTGGGGCATGACTTACCACTACTCCAACAGTGGCTTGGCAAAAATCATTTATATCACATTATCATGTTTCCTCCTTTTTTTATAGTTTTTTTTAAGATTTCCTCCAGTTTTTTTCACATCGTGAGGACAGTGATTCTTTTCCCAAAACAAGTTAGATATTCACATCAGATGATAGTGGTGGTGGTGGTGGTGGTGGTGATATGCTGATAGCTGTTCACATGTCCACAAAACAAAAACATTAAACTCAATCATTCTAGCACACTGAAGCCCTGAGTAATAATTTTCTAGCAGAGTTGGAAAGGGCTTGTTGTTGCCAACCATGAGGTTGCATGTTCTAGTCATGATACTTTTTTTTTAAAACAAATGTTAATTCTTTTCAATATTGTTAGTATGATAAATTAATACTTTTTTATGGTGTTCGTGCTAATTGTAGTTCTTTCTTATGCTCAGAAGCAAATGTTCAGGTTTCTTTGACTTCAGTTGCCACATACAGTATATATGTCTAAGTTGGATTGCAATGTTTGCTTTATTTTTGGCGATGTTTCCAACAGGTGATTTTCTTCTCTAGTTACCAATGAGGACACACCATAGTTAATTGAGGTTTTATTGTGTGGAGAAATTATCAAGCTTACACAGCTGCACCTCGTACCCAGTTGTTTACCTTCGAAATTCTGAGTCAGGCCCACCTTCCATTGTGAAAAGCTGTTGGATCTCAATTGTCAATCTCCTTGCTTGATAAATGATGGCCATTTTCCAGGACACTTGATTAACTTCCATTGAAGATAAGCCACACCTCTTGGCATTATTAATTCAATTGAAACGTGAATATCATTATGAGCAGAGTGATGTTTGGAACCATCAGGGAGGCTGAAGATCCAATGGTTTCCTATAATGCAAGCTGGTCACCACTGTGATTCTTAAAGCTTTACACGATCGTTGCTCCCTCATATGCTTTGAACTAGAGTAACTGGCATTTATGTTGCTGTCCTATATACTTGAACTAGAGAAATTTGGTATCTCTGTTAGACGAGCAATGAGATTGCAAAGGGCTACCTTTCAATAATCTCAGCCATTCATTTGACAAACTCCACACAGGATGAGCTATGACCTAAATTTGAGAAAGAATGATGGTCGAGCATGACAAATTTTGGTACATTTTTACCATACTATACTGACTCTTGCATGTTAGAACTATCTTAAAATGTAAATCCAAGATTGGTCAATATATGTGACATCATTTTAAGTTTGTATTTTCTTTTTTGCATTCCTTGAAATAACAATAATTTGCAAGTAGGATGGTATTTCCGTGTAATGCGATGATAAATGTTATCTCACAATATAAGCATGGTACCTTTATTTAAGGAACTACACGTCTTACCTTCAATCCTTCCAAAATAAAGAAATAAATAAACTCCATTATATGAAGGAAGAACAGAGAGAACGGAGTCTTGCTGCCAGATAATGGAGACTAGTCCTCATTAAATACAGGTCTCATGCTGATCTTCTAAGGTAGGGATTATCATCTTAAATTTCTCCTAATACCATCCTAGTTGTAGCTTACAATGATTGTAAGGGGATTTTATAAGCCATCTTACCATAATGCACATATGGTGTGCATAAATTAAGAGTCTTAACAGCCAATTCGGTGTCAAATGTCATGTACCGCCATCTTTCTTTGCACACTAATATATTTTCCATTGGTGATTTGCAACTGCATATTGTCCATGTCTGTAGTGGGGGATGAGAGCCGAACAGTTTGTATCAACTAAAAACTAAAGTGGGCCCATTTACTGGGTTCAGGGCAGTCTAATGATGGTAAAGAAACATTTTGTGCTTCCTCTTTAAAGAAAGGGAACACATGGTAGTCTTCCAGACTTGAATGTGAGTCATGCTCCAGCAGTTTGGGACATGTGCGGATAGTCGGAATGATTCAAGAGGTAGATTGAAGGCCTCTTGCTAGAAATTTTTTTTTTTTTTTTTTGTTTTTTTGAGAATTGAATTAAAACCTTTGGCCACCATATTTTCTACTGCCTGTTTATCAGTTGTCAGATTCATTTGTAATCGGAGAGATTTTTTCACTGTCTATCCTTGCTGAGATATATCTCTACGATTGTTTCCTCTGCCTTTCAATGTGCTGTTGGTCTGGTGGAATATTCATGTTGCCCACCAGATTGAAATGCAGAAAACCAAATGATGATCTTTTCTATTTGCAGTGGTGGTGCTCCTGTGGCTGCTACATCAGAAGGGACTTTTTGATCCATTATATGACTGGTGGGAGGATCGTTTTGGAGCAGGGACACAAAAAAACAGTGTCAACGAGGAGTATGGGCAGCCTCCTATTAGTCATCACCATGAAGAAGATGACCATCATCCACACCGTTCTCACCATCATAACCAGGAAGCTAGGCACCATCGATATGATGCACGCAATCGGCAAAGGATCAGCCGCTACCGTGCTAACCATCCTGAATTAGCGAGTGATTGGCATCACCATAAGCATCACCACCACCACCATCATCACCGGTCTCATATGAATAGGCACAAGCATGAGCATAGTGACAGTCCCATGGATGGGAAATATGAGAGTCGCATGCATAGGATGGAAAGACCTTCTGTAAAGGGGCTGCAAAAACTTAACGAAGAAAATGATGATAAGCATATAAAGCGCAAGTATAGCCAGAAGCAGGAGCACCTCCTTTCCAGGATGCGCACTAAAAACAATCGGAGAGAATAGCATTGGCATTTCTTTTAGGATCACAACAACTCTGCTATGCGGGGTTCGATTGATCTAACATTGTTTGAAGACAGTGGAGACTTTCTGTCTGTCTTCTTGCATTTTATTTTTCTTACAACTTTTACAGGAAACTATGCTGTAAACATGTAAACCTTAAATATGTACATTAATTTTGTATTATTATTGCGTGTGAATTAATTTCGATACAGGTTCTGTATTACATCTAAGCAATGCAGATAACAATGAGTTGAAAACATGTTCTCCGCATGGTGAATCAGTTTGAGTGCTTATTATAATGTAATCTTATTGAGAAAAGATCAATAAATACCTTTATGGATTCTCATAATTTATGTGCATATTAAATTTCTTACTCCTTCCTTTTTATTTGTTCTTGTCTTCTTTGTTATATTTCCTTTGAACGAATCTAGTATTCCAGAGTATATCTTTTTGCGGTCGAATAAAAAATAAAAATAGAAACTGTGAATATTTCCTCTTTTCTTTTCTTTTTATTACCTTATATCCAGTATAAAATAAGGACTGTTTTTTTTTTTTTAACCACCCACCACACAACCCCACCCCCCCCACCCCCAACCCCAAAATTAAATAGGGAGATTGGAAATAAAAATCCCCCTTTATCTTCTTCCTCAAACTGCAGTACTGTCGGCCGCCAAAACAATCATGGTCAGTGGTGTTGGCACCTTCTTATCACACATGCCCAAGGAACTATCCCTGCACCTTAAAGTATTATTCCTCAGTCCTAACCAGTAGTTCAATTTAACCCCAAAAAAAAAACCACCCTGTATTGTCATTGTTTGCTTTCATGATCAATTACTATAATAAGATCTTATGTAATGAGGATAGATCCGTACAATGCAAGGTGTAATCTAAATGCAAACCCATCTCCACGATCAGATGATTTTCTCATAGATGCCTGCTATTAACTCCTTCCTTCTAGGAGGGAATTATTACACTCCTCTCCTTTTCCTATGCATGATATGATAGATGATCCCAGCAGTGTTACTGAAGTGAGGAGAGTAGAACTTTTTTTTTCTCAAGGCAAAAAAGAAAGAAAAACATCCAAGCTACACGGGGGGAGAGTAGAACTCAAACCACTTATTTATAGCTTTTAACCTATGTGAGTCAATTCCCATCACGAAATCCTTCTTTTAGTAGGTTTTATTCTGAACCTTATTTCATTATCAAATAGAAAACTTAAATGATTGGAAACTCTCCCTTATCTCTTTATTTTTGTTTTTTTGGTACATGAGAAAGGGGGAATGGGACAAAAGAGAGAGCTTTCACACACACAAGGGATGAAAGCCCATATATGGGAAGGAAGCCTGCACACGCAGGAAGGAAGCCCGCACACGCAGGAAGGAAGCCCGCACAAGTGGGAAGGAATACCGTATACGTGGAAAGAGATGTCGTATCCGAGGTTCAAACCCTAGTATTAGGTCATTCTTTTTTAGCTAAATGAAGCTTCGTACAGAGGCTTTTCTAGAATTGCTCTTTTTTTCGGATGTTTAGCAAGAAGATTGGCCATGAATCCCATTATTTTGGACATTAAAAGTCATTGTACTGGTTTTTCCTAGAATGAATTTATTTATTTATTTATTTCTTTTTTAGAACTTTTAATGAGGCTGCTCATGTTTTGGTAGAACTTTTAACGAGGCTGCTCGTGTTTTGGCCAAGCATTGCTCTAGGCTTGGTTGTAGTTTTTGTAGGATGATGTTGTTCCAGAATGGGCCAGGCTTATGCCCATTAAGAGTGGGACACGTAAACGTGAGCCACATTTATGTCCAACATTCAATCACATTATGAAGCTTAATTATCCCATCGAATTAAGGCAGAAGAGTTGTACAAATAAACTCTTAAAAGGGAAAAGAATGACAAAAAAAGAACAAAGAACTAATAGTGTCTGATTTCTTTTGGTGCTGTTTTCTCAACTCTACTTCATTAAAGTCTTGATAGTTCACACCCTAATGCAGGACACGATTGGGTCGAGCCCATACTTCAGCCTACATTGACTTGGGTTTTTTTTTCTCAAATTACCTCAAGGACTAAATAGAATCTCTTTTGAGGGTGCAGAGAAAACAAGTGCAAAAAAATTGTCCACAATAGAATGAAAGCAGAAAGGAAAATAACTAACAAAAACCCAAACACATCCAACAAACGAAGCCTTGAACAGTGAATCAGGTGTTCTACTCGATTGGTGGGTCCCGCCAGTGGGTCCATCGCTTATGGGGCTGCATCACATTCTTTTCTTGTGATCAGAGAAACCAGTGCTTGATGATTGCATTTCAAAAGTTTCAACCTATGAGATGATGTACAACCTGTGATGTAATAATCACTATTCAGAATTTTAAGATTAGGGGTGGCAAAATCTGGCCTTGCCCACTAACCAGAATCATATCCGGCCTAATTTACCTGCATAACCCAACCTGCAATACATTAGGAACCTGGCCCACATTTTGATGAGTTGGGTTTGGATTGTTAGGTATAACCCATTTAAATGGATCTAAACCCATTTAAACGGTTTGGTAGTTTAATATCGTAGTACCCAGAATAGTTTATTTAAATGGAATAGTTTGCTTTTATTGGGCCTTTTTTATTTTATTTTATTTTATTTTATTTTGGGGTGAGGTGGGGGGTGGGCCTGCAACCAAACTCAAATGCATACTTACTGTCTGGAATGGATTGGGTTAGACAGGCTGACCTTAAAATGGGTTGGGTTTGAGTTTGGGTTCAAACTGTAGACATCTTGGGCCAACTCAACCCAATTTTACCCAGCTCGACCTGTCTGCCATCCCTAATATAAGAGCCATTTCCCACCTTCTGATTCATTGCTATCTTAATTTACCTCACCCTCATGTTTTCATTTTTTAATGTATAAAATACTGCACTTTCTTTAATCATCTTTGCTCTGTCTCTGTGTGTGTGTGTGTGTTTTTTTTTTTTTTTTTTTTTTTTCCTCCCTTTATATAGATGTCTATTTGGGCTGAAAAGATGGTTTATCCCTTTCAATGTTCAATTATAATGGTTTATGGCTCTGTTCATCTGCTTTTCCTCTTCAAGTTTTCATTAGCATCAACAGCTAGCATTGATTTGGAATTTAAGACATAATATAGGAAATAAAAGGTCAAAATTTCTCAAAATAGAGGCAACAAATAATAAATAAAAATGGAGAGGTTGATAGTCAAGGCATAAAACTATCATTTTGTCTTAAGGATATGTTTCTAATTAATGACTTCTTATGTCATTCAAATTACAATTGAACTGATAGACCGGCCATTATTATATATGAAGCGAAGTGGATTCGATTTCCAATTTCACTGTAATTTTCAAGTTTGATTTTGGATTCTTCTCATGTTGACCTCCTACTGATATCACTCATTAATCCTCCTATTAATATTAGCCTTATTAATAACGTTATTTTTACTAATCCAATGTTACAGAAACTCTTTCCTCTTCTCTCTGTGTTTCTATTCATGTCTTTATATTTCCCACCTTTAAATGCCACAAAGCCCTTTCCTCTTCCCTATCCTCTCAAATAAATAACTCATTGACTCTTTTTTTTTTTTTAGAGTTACACTCTAAACTATTTCTATCGATTTTTTATTTTAGACCTTTACATTATAACTTCCACCAATTACATTGCCCGTGCTTAGCATGGGGGTCTTTCGCTAGTTTAGAGTGAAAGATACAACCTTGTTAGTGAGACAGATTCTAGAGCAATCCAACTCAAAGGTCCTTGTAAATTTCACCATACATGTGATTCGTGGCTTTTGGGTGCTTTGAATTGAGAATTAATTACACATGTGATTTGGGTATCTTTGGCTATGAATTTATGTATGTGCCTCTGCTGTACAGAAAAGCAGTTGGAAGGTATTGGAGTTAGGTAGCCTGTCTTGTTAGTTGTAAAGCTGAAATAAACTTGTACTTCATCAAAGTTGGTTTTAGTGGGAGAATTTGAACAGACCAATGTAACCAGATTTTAGATTCTTAAGAAAATTTAGAACTTCACTAAATCTTTTTATAGTTTATTAATTTATTTTGGATGAAGTGGGCATCCTGAGGTCTTTATCCCAATAAGATTAATATCCCGAGTGGTGCGTGCTAAACCCTTACAAACACACACAGGGCCAGTCTGCAACGGTTTTTAATACAAAATGTAGGGAGTAAATCCATACCTTATGCCGCTCCACCAATTCCCAAATGGATTTTTTTTTTTTTTTTTGATAGTTGGTTTTTTTTTTTGATAGTTGGATAGTACTTCTGAGATTTCAACCATTCCAATAACAATACCAAATTGTGCTTGAATTTTGCATGCAATTGGAATGTCAAGAAAGTACTGATATCACATAGAAAATTTTAATTTGGTTATATTTTTAACATTCTTCTATCAAACCGACCCATTCAGATATTATATCAATACAATGACAAACAGATATTGAGAAAGCACCCTTGTATTTTTGGCCAGCTACATGAACCTTCAAGATAAGTTCATGGTTTTGATAGTGATGCATGATCTAATTCCCCTAAATCAGCAACTATATATCCACAAGATTCCCCACGTTGGATCTGAGCCATTGACAGTTATTGTTCTATTATCATTTTGCAGGAGGATTATTAGGTTGGTGAGATTGATATAATGGGGGGCCACATTAGTTGGCCCCAGCAGATGACTGGTCCAAGTCCATATTTTTTGTGGGAGCATGATATGTTAGCAGCATCTGCCGACAGGATCAAAGTTTTTGTGGTTGAGAATGAGAACAGTTCATATTATGCCATTTATTATCAATTAGATATGTATCTAATATCATAAATATTAGTGGTTTGATTGTGTTGTTGCCGACGAAGTAAGAATATCTTGGAGACTTGGGCAACAAATCAGCCCATGATGAGACCATCTTCTGGCCCATTCATGTGTATGAAGTAGAGAGAGAGAGAGAGGAGAAAGTTCAAGGACTCTGAAGAAAAATAGAAGCAGTATTTTTTTTTTTTTTTTGACATCGACTCTTTACTACAATTCTCACATGTGTGTCCAGAGTTTGAATTGGATATGCCAACTCTTTTCGTATGTGTGGGCTTACCTTCTTTTCGCATGTGTGGACTCTCTTCAACTTATGTGACTTTGTGTGGGTTTCTTTCTATAAGAATGTGGGCTCTCTTGGGTTGCAGCCACCTTAGCTGGCTACCAAAAAATACTCCTTTTTTTTTTTTTAAATCAACGTGGACATATTTCCCATGCACCGACTCTTTTTGTTCTCTTCTTTCCATATGTTATTTTCTCTTGATGTATGTGAGTCCCACTCAAATCAAAACGCATCATAGGATTCGAACCGTCAAAGTTATGGGTCCCTCTTTGACTAGTGTGTGCTTTTCATGGATACTCCTCCACACACACCCCAAAACATTGTATAAATTTTCAACTACAGTAATCAGTTACAAGCTATTACATCATATTCTTCTTCTTCTTCTTTTCCTGTTAAATCACATTCTGAAAGCTAACATCTCTCTCTCTCTCTCTCTCTCTCTCTCTCTCACACACACACACACTCTCACACACAGGCCTACTTCTATAATCCATTCAAGTAAATGATTTACCTGAGGCTCTTGTTGAATTATTCATCTTTTTTTTTTTTCTCACTTTTGATGAGAGATATCTCTGCAGCTACATGTGTTTGCCTAATTCATTACATACAATGAGGCCCATTAGCCTAAATAATCAGTTGGATCACAATTCACAATCGTCCATCATGAATTGTGGGTGGGGATTACACCTAAATTAACTATGATCAGATCCGATGCTGATCCAATGCTGCCAATCAAGATAATGCCAGGAATCAAATTAAAGCCCTTAAAACATTTATACACTGATCATATACCATGTATGGATGCTTCATCACACCTAACTTTACAGGCTTTTAGTATATGATAATAAGGGATCCATGGTCCTGCCTTCAATAAATAAATCTACAAAGGCATTGACAGGAAGTCTCTCACTTTGTCCTTATCACTTTCCAATTGTCTCTCTCTTTTTATGTTTCAATGTCTCTTTCACCGTGGATTATTTTTATATACACCTCACTACACATTTTTTTATTATGTTAAACTAAGATTAAAAAATAGAACTACCTTAAACTCTTGATTAAGTCTTAAACATTACTGGCAAAAGTATGCCCTTGTTTTACTCTAAACTTTTATTAATCATGATATAATGCACACTCCATTTGATAGTATTGGATATGAAGGTCCCCCATAGCAAGGCCCATATATGAGTGGCTGGCACTGTCCATCAAGCCCAAAGGGCTTAACCCTGACCCGAATCCATGGCCGGAAACTATTGTTGGGCTGGGCTAATAGTTATGATCCAAACCTTAGTGATCTCAAGACTTTGTTGGACTTGGTCCTTTATTGGACTTTAGCCTGTATTGGATGGCTTAGGCCTTTTACTACCTCTAATAAGGAGGCCGGATCCAAGTTCCAAGTCTCAAACCTGGACTCGGATTTGTGCCTTGAAATACTTATTGGGCTCATAGTCAATCACACATTAGTCCGGCCCAAACCTGATATTCTTTTCTCAGCTCTATGTTGGAAGCCCTGCTTCCAGTGAATGGCTGAGATCCTCTAGTTATGATGACTTTGGGACATAAGCAATCTGGACTGGACCCACGACGGTATCCACCGTATTGTAGGGCAACCATTGTTCTTGGATCTTCTTGCATTGGGAAATCGACTCGACTCAAATAGGCAGGCCTGCCACAGGATTTACGCAGACCATTAGGCCTTAGTCCTGTCCAGATTCGGCTTGAATTCACGACCATTTAGGCAGGCCTGCAACAGGAATTGGTTCAATGCGGCAGATCCAAATCGATGTTTAGGGTTAAACCCTTCCTGGCCAGATTTGGGCTTAACCCCAATGGACTCTAATTCAGCCCATTTAAACTTTAAATACATGTATACAGACATATACAATATACCTGCTAAGCAAATTGATAATAATGTACAACATATACATGTCATATAAATAAGGTTTTCTATGAATTTTTCTGATTTTTTGTTTTTTAAATCTGTGCTTTGTGCTAAAGCCTGGATGAGGGTATTAATGAACTAATAGGCTATAGATGAGTGGAACTAAGAATGCACATTTTCTAAATGGGCAAATTTATGTACGAGGGATGGGGTCCATTTCACACCTTGACCAGGCTTGGAGTCTGGGACTGTTCAATTGTAAATGGATTTGGACCTAGACACAGGTGAGTCTAGTCCAAATCTAGTTGTTGACTGCCTCATGCTCGTCTTTTCTTAACCAGCTGTTAGCTAATGCCTCATTGTAGTGTGGCTGCACCAAATGTGAAATTTTCTCTGCCGCAGGATCTCCAATGGCTTTTCAAATGAGCCCTGTTCATGGATGTGTGGTATCCTTCTTTTGGAATGCATCAAAGCATGGATTTTGGACATTTCTATTCATTTGGTTGTACCAAAAAGTTCTGAAATGGACGCTGTACAATCCTCTTTTGCTCGTTTGCTTGTTTAGAGCATTGGTACAGTACAATTTAGCACAGTACTGGAACCTATTCTTCCTAGACCCACCTGGACGAGCCATGGGAGGATGAGATGCCCCTTCCACTGATGACTAACCACCTATATCTATTATACCAAAAAACACCACCTATATCTAAGAGGCAGCATGTCTGGACTCTAGAATAAGATCTCCTGAGTAGTGCTTCTGACCACTACTTCAGTCATAGGAATACACCCAAGACTATTCTTATGGAATCGGATCCTCTCTGGACCAATGTGGGGTGACACATGAACTTTTTGAGACTAAAAAATGATGTTGTCTTTAAAAGCCAACTCTGTCCCTATTTTAACCAAACAGGGATCCGGTTCCATTCTTATGCCTTTTTTTTAGAGATCAAGATCTAATTTCATCATTAAGGGCCTGTTTGGAAATGGAGAAAAGTCTCGAGTGAGAAATTCTTTTTCTCCTGTTTAGATATCTTTCATAGGGAAAGTTAATTTTCTTGTAACTAACTTTCACAAAAGAGCAGGAGAAATGACTTTTCCTCAAGGTAGAAAATACCATTTTCTCTAATGAAAATGATTTTTCAATTATCAAAAAGTAGTATTTTATTATTATCTTAGTTTATTTAAATAATTATAGAAGCTGTTTTTTCTTGCAAGGTTCCTCCATTCAAATTCAAAACAATAGAGAATTACTAATAGAAAAAAGTGGTGGATCCACAAAAGAGGTTGCTACACCTTTACCCATTGTTTTGGAAGAGGGGAAAAATGGGAGGAGGAAAAAAAATGGGGGGAAAGTGGGGGGAAATTTTTTTGGAGGGTGTTTGGGAAAGGGGGGGAGGGAAAATGGAGGGGATGGAGTGGGGGGTAAATGGGTGCAAAAATCCCCCCCCCCCCCAAAACTGGGGAAAATGGGCAGAGGAGGGGAAAATGGCCAAAATGACAAAATTGTCCTTTTATATGTAAAAGATAATTTTAAAGTTTTTACAAAAGTAAGGACAAAACGGTAATTTTCTCTCTATCTCACAAACAAATAAAACCCTACTTTTTCACTTTTCTTTCCCCTACTTTTTCACTTCTCAAATAAGAAGATGTAAAATTAATTTTCCCTCCCCTCCCCTCCCCTTCATTTTCCTTCCCCCTCAAATTTTCCCTCCCCTCCCGGCCCCTCCCCTCCCAAATGGACCGTTAGAATTCTCCTTATTTTTCCAATTAGTAGGACTTTCCCACTTTCTGACATCCTTGTCCAAAATATAGCATCAGTGGCAATGAGATCGTATAGCTGGTTTGAAATTTTATCTCTATTTCCAGATTTGGCATGCTGCCATAGTGGCAGCAGTGGCTAAGTTAGGTGTTGTAAGTGCAGAACCAGGGCTGAGACTTGAGTTCCAGTCATCGTTTTAAAAATTGAATTGTTACGACCCGTGTTGACTGATATTGAGCCACTTTGAGTATTAATTTCTCAATTGTCCAATATGAAGAACAAGTGTGATACATACATTTTTTTACCAAATAAAAAAGTGTGATACATACATCAACATGTTTGGTGGATACCAACACGTGTGGGCTTTAAAATTCTAAATATTGCATTTGTCAAGGCTAACGCTGTGAGCCTGTGACGCATACATGGGATAGATATCGGCCGATGCCAACATTTGTGCTTCAAAATTTATATAAAAAGGACTCATTCATCCAGGCACTTAATTACCCACTAAGGACAAAAGCTATTTGTTGTTATCAAGTTATTAGTTATTTATGCAGTCGCAACTAGAAATATCATAGGAATGATTAGCTAAAGAAGCTTAATATGATATCAGAGTCAACCAATCGCAAGTTTGAATTGCATGAAAAATGACCTGGCAATAAAAAATTTATGTCGCGAAAAGAGCTGAGGATCCAACTGAAGGAGAGTGTTGAGAAGTGAATTCCATCCAAGTGGGAGTATTGAAAAGTACTTATGTTGCCTCTAATAATGCATTAAGGTTTTGATAGGAATGGTTAGTTGAGAAAACTTAATATATAAATCCTCTTTTCTATTGAATTCCTTTGTTGTTGACGCATATATTCCACCTACGATCTATCGTTAACTTTACAAAGGACTACCTCCTTTCAACCACCAATAGCTCTGGTTTTACATTAACATGAGCAAGAGCACAAAAAAATTGTTAGACTATATAACAACAAAACTTGCACAATATGTAGCCAATGAAATTTCAGGAGCTAAAATCAAGAGCCAGAAGCATTTGAATGGATTGATAGAGAGGTCAAACCTAACTCACATGCTGATCCATCCATCTCCCTCATTTCCTTGATTACCATCATCTTGCTGGGCTTCACAAGAATTAACAATACTTGTACCCCCAATGTTTGGAATTGTACATGTGAGATCTATCTTCTTTGATTCATTACGTTAAAGACTAGTGTTTTAAGTTTTTAAACTACAACCTCAAAAGAATAAAACATAAAATATTGTTGTTATCCATAACAGTGTAAACACACCCATTCCTACTGCACTCAATTTACAAAGTCATGCATCTACCTATAGATTTAATATATATATAGGGATTTTGACTGTACAACGATTACATATAAAAATGATCATATATAGTCTGGTAGCAATATTTAAAACCATGTGTCCCACTCTTCATGTCCTCTTTTGTTACTCCCAAAGGGAATTCATTGTACTTGAACTTGGGCCTCTCGTTCAAGAGGAGTATGTATCAGCTGTCACTCTATGCATGAGTAGACACCCCCGGTTTTATGTTTTGTGTTAATGTTTAATACGAGTGATCAACAGAAACATGATGATGATAATCGACTTTGTCTGCCCAAATGGAGAAAGAAAGAGATCAAAGGTCTATAATTTCAATATCAATACTGATTAAGCTATTAAACTTCCTATGTTAGGTGTGGTGTCTTTGTTACATGATGTGGTCCTTTAACCGTATCTCATTTAAACAACGTACCCATAAATAAAATAACTAATCAAAACTGCTCTCCATACTTATACAACCAAAATAACTTACCATAGTATTTCCGTATGGTTTCGTTCAGAGGAAGGATACAATCATATAACTACAAGCACTTCTTGATACTTAACAGAAATTATTGCATATTCGTTATTCACTTTCTAAAGAAATGCAGCTTATAAAAACGATACAATCATACAACTAGCTAGAAGCACTACTTATAGAGAAAACAACAACAACATGTTTGTGATTTATAGATTCCTTAATGAGCATGTTTGGTAATTGGTGAGGAATCTATAGATCTGATGATTCTTCACTATCACTGGAATAAGGATTTCTCACTGGAGATTTGTACTGTTAATGATTTCACATTGATATTGGTGTGTATCGATGCATATAGCTAAGAAAAATAGGGTTCGGTGTGTGCAAATCCACTTAAGTGGGGATTTTCAAATCTTATAGGGGGTGGTCGGATTTGAGAATTCTTACAAATGAAGATTTCCATTTATCTAAATCCTCAGAAATTTACAAAACTTGGATTTATAACAACTTTAGGGAAACTGAATATCCTTTTCCTAAGGATCTGATTTCCAAACGTGACCTAAATGTTTAGAATAAGATTACAAAAGCATCTAAGCTCGGTTATCTAATTTTAATAGCTTTATCTAGCAAACCCTTGAGGCCGCTAACATGTTACCACAAATATATATATAAAATATTTGGACGAGAAGTGCTGTGTGCAGAGGATTTGTATGCAGTCTACCCTAGCTCGCCTATGATCAAGTTAACCTCATCGCGCACCGACCCCCATAAGTTGAGACAAGCCCAAATTTGATGTTGATCCAACGATTCCAACCGTTACCCACTATCGAATTAATTTTAAAAAAAAATTGATAAAAAACCCTTCTAAAATTATTGACGTTGAGGGCCATAGATCAAGATATTTGGATGATCCAACGAGATTGATATTTTTCACATTCCCTAAATCTCACTGAGTTCTTTCCATCTCACATTATTGGCGTAGACCTAGATGAGCCCCAAAAGTAAGTTAATTTGTGAGGTACTATATGTGCGGACAATTCTTACAGGAAAAAGTCTACTTGTCCAGAATTCTGGACAAGTAGCAGGGCTCTTCTTACAGAATAAGACTCATCTATACATTGAGAATCTCTTAATATTTCCTATGAAGCTCATTTTCAGCAGTGATGGATGGCTCGATAACAAGGGCACGGCTGACATCTCATTTGTTTCCTATCCAAGTGAATCGCCGGAACAATTTGGACCGACGGCCCATTTTTTACTCCCGATTCAATGGTAGTTGATGATGCCAAAAATAGGTTTCGGGCACCACCGGTCAAGTTTAGAATAATTAATGTGAAAAATAGAGAGAGAATGAGAGAGAGGAGGTTTATAGTGGTTCGGTCAATGTGACCTACGTCCACTTTAAGGTGAAGATTTTATTTCTCAAGTGTGTAGCGATTACAGAGAATACAGGAAGATGATGATTTAGGCTGAGTGGAATAGCTTGCTTGCCCCTCAGTGTGGGTGGGGCTCTTGTCTTATAGTCGTCCCCTAACAGATGGGGAGACTCTTCAGCAGCGGACGCTACCTTTTGGCGGAGTCTCCGAACCGCCCTCAAGTGACGAGGCAGATAAGATATCCTCCGCAAGACTTGGTAAAAGCAGGTTAGAGGTAACGACGCTCTGACTTCGTACTTCGTGGATTCGGACCCGGACCTACCCATGACGAGTGGATCTGGACCTGGGCTCGACACGGACCCGGGTCATTCAGACCTGACCCAACATCATGAACTGAATCTCTTGGACTTGACCCGTCATCATGGTTTGGGCCTGACCTGTCATTTGCCCCTCAATGTCTCGCGCCAAAGGAAGTTTTGAAAGCGAGACATTTTCAAATATCATATTTTTTTTTTTTTTTTTTGGAGGAGTCCTGGCTATGGAGAGGACATTATTACCTGCAAATTAGTATCTCACAAAAACATGCTGCCACTTCGAAATAATATGCTCTTCGCAGAGGGGGTCCGGAGGTGTCCCCCGGCGGTGGTCGAGCTGACCGGTCAGCTCGCGGGGGCCCAGGGGGCAGCGCCCCCGACCAAAATTTTGACCTAGGGTTTTGTAAGGATCAGATTTGATTTTTGTTTGCCTTCTGTATCTGTCCTTTTTTTTTTTTTTTTTTAAAGGAAGAGTCCTCCTAGCTTTGGACAGATCTTGCTCTCAGATTCCGGGTTGCAGCAGGTGATATAATTCAAGGTGGTCTGTAGGAGGCAGCAGAGGCGGCGGGCGCCGTGGCAGTGGGCGCCCCGGCATGGGCGCCCCTGGCTTGGGCGCCCAGCCAGGGAGCAGCAACGACGAAGGAGCGGGCACCCTGGCATGGGCGCCCCTGACTTGGGCGCCCAGCCAGGGGAGCAGCAGCGACGGAGGAGCGGGCGCCCTGGCATGGGCGCCCCTGACTTGGGCGCCCAGCCAGGGGAGCAGCAGCGACGGAGGAGCGGGCGCCCTGGCATGGGCGCCCCTGACTTGGGCGCCCAGCCAGGGGAGCAGCAGCGACGGAGGAGCGGGCGCCCTGGCATGGGCGCCCCTGGCTTGGGCGCCCAGCCAGGGGAGCAGCAGCGACGGAGGAGCGGGCGCCCTGGCATGGGCGCCCCTGGCTTGGGCGTGGGCGCCCCTGGCAGCGGCAGGGAGAGGCGAGGTGTGATGGCAGCAGAGGGACCGGGCGCCCCTGGCGCCAAACGTGGTGATGCAGCAGATCCGGGCGCCCCTGGCGCCCAGCTTGGAGAGGTAGCAAGCGCTGCTGGCGCAGCGGAAGATGGACGGCGAGGCGCCCCCGCTGCTGCGGGCATGGCGCTAGTGGCCCCCGCTGCGCACAATGGAGAATTGGGCAGGGGCACTAGCCAGGGTGCCCTTGCAGCTGCTACTGGTACAGGCGATGGAGTTGCTGGACATCGGACGGCGGGGCGCCCCCTTGGGCGCTGTTGCTGTTGGTGCGGGCACTGCAGCGGGGCGCCCCCTTGGGTGCTGGTAGCGCCGCTGCCAGGGCGCCTGTCCAAGCCAGGATGTTGTTGCAGTGGGCGAGGGAAGCTTGGGCGCTGACACCAGCAGCGTCGCCCGCTGTCCGGGCAAGGGCAGTAGTGTCCATCAGGCGTCTGAGCTTGCGAAGGCAAGTTTGAAACTGAGGGTACATCATGAAGGCTGATCTTACAGCGACTCATGAGCGGCCCGTGAGAGGGAGCTTTGGGCGCTATGGAGGAGGCTGGCCGTGGCGTGCAAGTATCAAGAGTCGCCACTTTGGGCGAGCTAAGGGGGTCTGGTTGCCCTGTGGATGCTGGGTTGGCTTATTTGAGCGGCTAGAGTTTCAGATGAGACAGTTGGGTACGCTAATTTAATGTAGTCCCTCGGGTTGCAGGTGACCTGAGTTTCAAGATCCTTTTGAAACTGTGCTCTTCGGCCGCTAAGCTAAAGATAGGCTGCCTGTTTGAGAACAGTGCAGAGGTAGGCCAAGCTTTTTTTGGCGACCCGCGAGAGGGCCGCTAAGCTGGAGATAGGCTGCCTGTTTGAGAACAGTGCAGAGGTAGGCCAAGCTTTTTGGCGACCCGCGAGAGAGCCGCTAAGCTGGAGATAGGCTGTCTGTTTGAGAACAGTGCAGAGGTAGGCCAAGCTTTTTGGCGACCCGCGAGAGAGCCGCTAAGCTGGAGATAGGCTGCCTGTTTGAGAACAGTGCAGAGGTAGGCCAAGCTTTTTTGACGACCCGCGAGAGAGCCGCTAAGCTGGAGATAGATTACATGTTTAAAAACAGTGCAGAGAGGCAGGTTTAACTTCTGAAAGAGAAAAGCCAATATATACTCTTTTGTCCTGATGTTTTTCAATTAATACAAGAGGGGTGAGTCATCCTTTCCAAATCTTTATCCGAGAAGGATATGATTTCGTTAGCTTCATGCGTGGGCACCTTAGACGGGTGTGCTTCATCAGAATGTTTTGCCTTTCTGGCATGAGCCTTCAGGGCGGAGAGTGACTATGCTAGTCCTCCTGAGATAGTTCGGATTTCCCCAATCGGCTGCGGGTCCTCGATATTTCGAGGTGGTGGCGGTGGTGGGGCTTGCCCTCTTCCAGCAACATATTGGCGCAGGTAACCATGCTGAATGAGATCTTCAATCTGCTTCTTGAGTTCAAAGCAGTCGTCAGTGTCATGGCCATGGTCGCGATGAAAGCGACAGTATTTAGTCAGGTTCCTGCGATTTGGAGGGGACTTCAGTTTCCCGGGCCATTTTACGGCGGGGTCATCTTGTATTTGGAACAAGATGTGTCCAATAGTGGTGTTGAGAGGAGTGAATACTTGTCTGTCTCTGTGCGGAGGAGGACCGAGTCGGTTTCTAACAGGTACCCTCTCTGTCCTGCCTTGCTTGTCGCTAATGTCCTCCTTTTCATCTCTGTCTCGCTCCTCCTTTCTCTTATCCCCTGTTCTGGAGGACTCTCCCCGCCTGGCTCTGGTTATGTCTTCAGCGTTCATATACTTCTGAGCCTTTGCTAGTAGCTCTGGCATATTCTTTGGCGGACGTTTCATCACCGAGAAGAGGAAGCTCGATGAGCGAAGGCCTCCTAGAAAGGCTGTCATTGACACCTTGTCGTCAGGCTCTTCGACCTGAAGTACCTCCTCGTTAAAACGAGTGAGGTAGCTCCTGAGGCTCTCATTTTTGTCCTGCTTTATGCTGAGCAGGTGTGTGGCAGGTTTTTGGTGGCGGCGCCCTCCGATGAAGTGCGAGACGAATGACTTACTCAACTCTCCAAAGGTGGCGATGAAGGCTGGGGCGAGGTTGGCAAACCATTGCCGAGCGGAGCCCTTCAATGTGGTTGGGAACGCCCTGCACATTATCTCGTCAGGGATACTATGCAGCTGCATTTTGCTTTTGTACGTCTCTAAGTGGTCCAACGGATCCTTCCTTCCATCGAAGGTCTCTACGGATGGCATCTTGAATTTTTGAGGGAGTGGGTAGTTCACCACGTCAGGCTTGAACGGTGTATCCGTTCGCCCGACTAGATAATCTACCGTCTCTGGCGCCCAAGCTCTTATGGCGTTGAAGACATCGCCCAGTTGATTCTGCATTTCTTTGATTTTTTCTTCCCAGTGATTGGGGGCTTCTCTGGACCGATCATAGAAGTGACTCCCCACTTCTATGCTTTGATTTTCATCTTCCTCCTCTTGGAAATGAGGTTCCTCCCCGTTAGAAACAGAGGGAGGAGGTGGAAGACCGCCTTGATTCGCTCCACCTGGAGGTGGGGGTCCTCCAACATGAGCTCCACCTTGGGGTAGAGGGACTCCGTGATGGGCGCGACCTTGAGGATCGACCAACAACACTCCGAGAGGGGGGTTACGAGGAACTCCTTGGGCGCCGGTGCCCGGTGGATGGGCGCCCAGGCCTTGGGCTACATGGTGATGGGCGCCCAGGCCTTGGGCGCCATGGAAGCGGGCGCCCAGGCCCTGGGCGCCATGCTGATGGTCACCCTGGCGAGGCGCTCCCCTGCGAGGAGCTCCCTGGCGAGGCCCTCCTTGCGTTGCTCCTCCCTGCCCCGCGAGTATGAGCTGCAGGATCTGCTGGTTTTGGGCAACCAGCTGCTGCATTGTCGCCAACATCTGCTGAGGAGTGGGATCTGGAGCGGTAGCATTTGGAGGAGGATTATTTGGTGGAGGATTTTCCTCATCCTCTCGCCTGGAATTGTTTTCTTGTCGCCTTGTCGATCTGGTGGTGGTCACCATAGCTTTCGAAAATGTAGTGTTATGAAGTGAGAGTTTTGACGTTCCCACAGACGGCGCCAAACTGATGATGCCAAAAATAGGTTTCGGGCACCACCGGTCAAGTTTAGAATAATTAATGTGAAAAATAGAGAGAGAATGAGAGAGAGGAGGTTTATAGTGGTTCGGTCAATGTGACCTACGTCCACTTTAAGGTGAAGATTTTATTTCTCAAGTGTGTAGCGATTACAGAGAATACAGGAAGATGATGATTTAGGCTGAGTGGAATAGCTTGCTTGCCCCTCAGTGTGGGTGGGGCTCTTGTTTTATAGTCGTCCCCTAACAGATGGGGAGACTCTTCAGCAGCGGACGCTACCTTTTGGCGGAGTCTCTGAACCGCCCTCAAGTGACGAGGCAGATAAGATATCCTCCGCAAGACTTGGTAAAAGCAGGTTAGAGGTAACGACGCTCTGACTTCGTACTTCGTGGATTCGGACCCGGACCTACCCATGACGAGTGGATCTGGACCTGGGCTCGACACGGACCCGGGTCATTCAGACCTGACCCAACATCATGAACTGAATCTCTTGGACTTGACCCGTCATCATGGTTTGGGCCTGACCTGTCAGTAGTCATGATCTTCTTGTTAAAACAAAATTTTGTGGTAATATATACAGCGCTGTTCATGTGAACCATCTACCTAGGGATCTAAATGAGTCCCCGATTCTCCGAATAACCAAAGGTCCCGACCCGTTAAAAATCAAATCTGGGTCCTTATTTAGGCCTCGATAAGTAAATAGGTCCGGCTCCGGTTCCACCTTGGTTTGGACCCGTAGACCCAAGACCCGACATATTACCTAAATTTCCAAAAATCTCTCTTAAAAATCACATTTTTTAAATATCATTCTTTATCTAGATCCAGACTCATCCCATATATGGTTTCGGAGCTAAAAAATCAGTTCCTAAATGGTTCTGGGTCTGAATCCGGTTCCACATTTTCCTTAACGGTTCTAGTTCCGGATTCACCATGGACCCGGGCCGAAACCAACCCATTTACAACCCTACGATCCACTAGACTTACAAGCTGCTAAAGTGGGACCCATATTCTAGGTTGAATTACTATGGTAGTGCAACTGGGTGGGCTGGATATATTTTAATTTTTTTAATCAACTAGAACCCATTTACATCTAAATACAATCCAACCCACATTGTGGGGTCCACATGGATCACTGCCATACATTGAGCAGTTCAATACGATGGACTCCAGTTGATTATGCAACAACCAATGTTTCGAATAGTTGATTGACATAGCCATTAAATAGATGGACTCGAAAAATAAACGATTGGTAGTATGTGGACTACTAAAATGAGTGAGTCACGTATGGCCCACTTCAGAAGGCTAGCCAACCAGTACTGATGGCCCAATCTCACCCTAGTAAATATTCCTAAACAAGCAAAGAAATATCAGGTAGAGTTTGAACAATAGATAATTTAGGGTTTGTATGATAAAGACAGGGTTATGAGGACTGTCTCCCTGTCCACTGCTACTTGGCACCTCTATTTCCCACATTGCTTGTCTTAATATTTAAATCGGGTAGAGTTTTAGAAACTAAGAGCGGGTGGCATATAATTTTGCCCTCTATTTATTTTAGAGAAGTAGAGGCAAATCCTCTTAAAATGTAAAGCCTCAGTGGTGTCAAATATATCGAGAGGACAAAAAAAACACACACACACACATATATATATATATATATATATATATATATATATAACATTAGTTTTCGTGTGTCAATGTTCCACTGCCTTTGAAAGGAAAAATGAAAAAATGATGAGAAGCAACTTTATGATAATGACGAAAACCCATCCCTGGGGATACTATTAGGACTCAGCCAGGGGCGGTCATGACCCTCTCAGAAATTTTGAAAAAGAAAAGTTCTTCATATTAGGGAAAAAATTTTGTTCCTTTTTACACTGGCACTCTCAAGAATTCTGAATTTTACACGGTGGTCCTTCCAAGGATTTTTTTTATTTTATTTGGCTGCTTATGGAGGACGTGGAAATCGCTTTTCCACTGTTATTCCCTATTTTTTCATTGGTATCTCAACTAAGGGAGGCTGGATCCCAAAAAAAAACTCGCACATACAAGGATAAGAAGCCGCAAACACTCTTGAATGAGGAGTTAGGATGATCTCATCAAATGGACATCCTCCCAGACCATGTCTATTTCATCCTCTACCCTGTGTTTGACATACACAGGCAGGAAGGCCTCATATAAGCAATCAGATATAAGATTTAGAAGAAAAAAAAAAAGCAAACCCTATTTTTTGGCATCCCCCTGAATGTGTGGTTACTTGGATGACTTACGCAAACAATTACCCAAAATCCCAATATCATAGAATCTTTGCTCAGTTGAGAATTGTACTCCTTAACTCCTAGTGAATTTTTTACCAAAAGATAAGAAAGACTCCTTGTGACTTCTTACCAAAACATAAAAAAATAAAGAAATAAAGACGCTCCTTGTGATTGCCTGATTATATTGGTTACGATTGACTTAATGATTGATGAAATTGATGGTTGTGCGATGTATCTATCTCAACTTAATCCATTTATTAATAGGACTGAAGTTGTTACCGAGATCTCAACCAAAAAGTAATAAATCAATTCATTGGTAAGGCATCTCCCTATCCACAAATACGATCGAGATTGATCATTAAGTCTGATGAATAGAGACTTGTGTAACTTGAGTGTGTGGGTACGTTAGTTTGTATAAGAGCAAGAAAAAAAAGAAGTAATAATGCGAACTTCAACCTGAACTTATCCAGTCAAGTTAGCAAATCAAAGTACAAGAAATTAGAGTGATTAGTCAAACAAGAACAATATTGGTTGGAAAATGGAGTAAAGAATGTAAAAAATATGCTCAAACAAATGGATTCAGCTCAAAACTGCTTAGAATGGAGTTAGGCATGCTGGTTCGGATTAGGAATTGCCATCAAAGCATACTTGGATATTCATTCCAAGCCTATTTTGATCAAAATATTGCATTCCGTGCACATAAGAGTTTTCACCTTAGTGTCCAGAGTTCAAATTCTATATACGCCAACTCTTTCCACATGTGCGGGTTACCTTCCTACTTGTGTGACCTTTCTTCTCGCTTGTGGGTTCCTTTCCCACTTGAACGGGCTGTTTTCCTGTGTATGTGCAAACTCTTTTTTGGGTCCAGCCCTATAAAAAAAAAAAAAAAAAAAATTAAAGTGGAGCAAATGGGACGGACAAAATGCGTCAGATTGACATGGGGCAAGAACGTTGCATCTTCCAGCTTAAACAACTTTTATGTTTTGGATAAATGTTCACAAAAAGATACACCACTAATTTGAAAGAGTTGATGAAATTATGGGTCGAACATTGCATGTCCTCTACAAGAGAATTTTACTTCCGCCAGTAACAGTTGATTATGAAATAAGAGCCTATTAAATAGATTAAATGTAAATTAACATTTAAAGATTAGAATCATTTGTTTTTTTATTACACTAGATTTACGAATAGATCCAAGACTTCAAAAATCTAAGCACAAAATAAAACATCAATTTGTTCCTAATAACAATTGAGAAAAATGTCCTATTACTGTGGTGTAATGCCATCCAAATCTACCACCTTGGCCGGGGCTCACGGGATCTCACACTTTCCCCCACCAGAAATAAGGTCGAGCTATCTTCTATAACAGCAAAGGGTCGATCCTACCAAAACAACATTTTGATAGTAGATGGTAGCCCACAGGTATTTAAGCCCAAGCTCTGGACTTAGATGTTTCCGATGTTGGACTTGTGCTGTCCAAGGCATCCTTCTTTTTTTTTTTTTTTTATTATTATTATTATTTTTTTTTGTAGGTGATGGGCTCATTGGATTTTAACTGGATCTACCACCTTTACAGGGGTTCACTAGATCCCAAAAGTAGGGTTTAAGGATAAGGAATACAATGAAAAACTACTTAGCCCTATTAGTTAAAATGTGTTGAAAATATATTTAGTTAATTTTGTTTTTCTAGGGTTCTTAAAGCTAAATACTGTTGAAACTAAATAAGCCCTTTTGGGAAGTGTTCTGAAAAGGATTCATGGAAGCCTTAAACTTCATTACTACTAATGTGGAGGTGGGTTATTGGGAATGACTTTTCAATACATGAAGTGGATTCCTTGCATAGTAGGTCTTAGAAAATCAATCTCCAATATCTTATCCAAATAAGGTAGTCAATGATTTGCTAGAAACAAGTAGGAAATGGAACGAATTAAAATTCTGAACCACCATTAGTAATCATAAGGATGTTCTTAAAATCTACCTTTCTCAGAATATTCATAAGGATAAAAGGGTATGGAAGTTCACAAAGTAGGGACAAGTAACCAACAAATTGGCATAAACTTGATTATTAAAGAAAGTCCCATGGATAATATAAAGTCTACAATACAGAGGTTTCTTAGGAAACTTCCACTCTTGCAAAGAATTCTTATTTCCACCTAAAAATGCTTAAGAAAGTGATTCTGGTAAGATCTATCATCAATTCTAAAAACCTAGAATTAGTACTTTATGCCCTTTAAGTAGTAGGAAGGTGGAGATGGTTGAGCATGCCCTTTTCCAATGTGAATTTGCAAAAGCAGCTTGGTTTTGCTCATCATTTGGGATGTATGTGGATGCATAAACTTGATGGGGGGATCCGTTTGAGAATGGAAAGTCAATTGGGTTGGTTATCAATCACTCTCATCCCAATTTAGGATTCTCAAACACAGGCTTGGATCTTGGTGGACTATGTAGATGAGCATAAATGATTTCATGTTGAGGGTTGTTAGTTTAAATGGGTTTTGACATATTAGTCCCCCATTTTCAAATATTCCAATTTCATTACCAAAATTCAAGTAATGTCACCAGAGTCGCTTGACTCTATTTAACATTTTTTTAAAATATTTTTGCTCTCGATCTCATCTCATGATATCAGTAAACAGTGTATGTCATAAAAATTGATAAATCATATGATATCATCAGACAATGTATGCCACAAAAATTGATAAATCTCATGATATCATAGCTTTTATGCAGCGTCTTAGGATTTTTTAATTTTTTACAAATGATAAAACTTGAGAAATAGTGATAATATGTGTATTTACTTTTTACAAAATGTCAATTTTCGTGTTCTATAAAAATTTAATTTATTTACTATTTGTGAAAAAAATATGATATAAAAATTGATAGAACCCATGACATCATGGGATATGGTGCAAAAAAAAATTAAAAAAATAATGTTGACAAGAGTCAAACGACTCTGGTGGTATTATCTAAATTTGGGTCATGAAATTGAAAAAACTGAATTTAAGGTGAACCAATATGTCAAAACCCCTAGTTTAAATCCAGATAAGCCCATTATATGGGCTAATAGTATGTTTAATAAGGTTTTTAATAGTATGTTTAATAAGGTTTTCTCATATGCAGCTTTTATGACATCTAATATTAGAACATTCAAAGTAGAGGCGGACACAGGTAGAGGCACATGGGTGCAGTCGCACCTATCAAACCGTGGTGATCCATTTCCAGAAATCCAATAAAAATCATGAATCCACCTTCAAAATCCAAATGAAAACCCTCGATTTTCCCCCAAAACCAAACTACCTATTAGGGTTCGCTCCCCTCAAACGAAAATCATGGATCCGCCACTGGTTGAAAGCATAATATTCTATAATGGTTTTTTTAAGATCCAACCCTGTAAGGGAAACAAGTGCAGAGTTTCTCCATGGAAAAGGAGCCTCCAAGATCATTTGTAATCACCCATTCTGAATCTACGATTAGTGTCCACATTCTTGAATTTCTTCAACTAGCCATTCCTACTAAAACCTCAAGGCGTTAGTAGATCGAGGCAGTGAAAATACTTTTTAATTTTCCCCCTCAGGTGGAGTCCACTCCTCAATCGACGCTATTTGAATAGTTGAATCTATAATTTTATACATTGGTCAATTTGCCAGTGATTTTGATGCGGTTTTGTTTTGTCATGAACGTTCACTTTCCTCCTGCAGCCCAAAGCTGGTCGCCTTATGATGTGATGAAGTATTCCTAATTGGCCCCTATGATGAAGAATAGGTTAACAGACGAGTACTATTCCTAATTGGTCCTGGATGGGTTGTCTGGATTATCTGTTTTGAGGTATTTTGGCCATGCCAGAATCACGTTTCTATTTCGCATCCTTGGATCCCAACAAAATTCAATGTGCCAAAGTAACATACAAGTTTCAGAGAGGGTCCCAAAGCATCATCTGCTGTCATTTTACAAACAGTTGTATGCCTGTACATACATGAAGCAGGAACCATTGAGTGTCACCATCAGTGCCCATCACCTTTCTTTCTTTCTTTCTTTCTTTTTTATTTTTTCTTTTTCTTTTTTGTTTTGTTTTTTGCTTGCTATGTTGGGCTAATGGTTTAAAGAGTGATACTTCAATTTAAAGATCCAAAGATCAATTCTTGGACATGTGCGTGATGCTAAGGTGATACCAACACTAATCAACAATCAGCTTGTGGGAGAGGCCATCATCTTTTTAATGGCAAGCTCTTTCTCATTGAATAAGGGAACTCTGCCACTGTAAATAGCTGACAATGACTATGTGTGTGGACCTGCATTTTTTTGAGGCAGGCACCACCTATATGGGTCACCATATTACTATATCATGGTCCACCAAGTAAATGTGTTCTTAAATGGACCCATGGATTTAAGGGTACTTTTAAAAACAGCTATGGATAGCAGGGGCTTAAAATTTTCTCCCTCCAATTCTTTATGGTCATCTTTGATTGTAATTCTCATTTCAGTAAATTTTTTGAGTACTAGTTGAGAAAGAGAGGAGAAAAGGTGCACATGATTTTACAGAAGAAATTCACAAGGTTGACTTTTCTTTTGGGATGGTAATGGATCAGATTAAATGGGTGACTCACCCCCACACCTGACCCTATTAAAGGGTAGGTTTTGATAGTGGTTTTTTCCAATTTAAGATGGATATAAATTTATAGATGCAGATGTTATATGAGCCTGAAATTAGCAAGTACATCTCCACTTTAGACCCTTTAGTCACTTAGCTCTTAATATTCCTTCCTCAAGAACACTTTGATCAATAGCCAACTGAATCCACCAAATAAATGTACAGAGGTTGAACCGTTGAATGGATGGTGGTGGACTGGCAATATTAGATGTGCGGTATTCTACTTTTGGAATTCATAAAAAGAAAGGATTTTGACACATCTATTCTTTTTTTTTTTTTTTTTTTTTTCCTGTACCAAAAAGTATTAAATAGACTGCATAGAATCATGTTTAGAGCAATGATACATTACTGGCTAAACTACTCGGCTGTCAACCTATTTTTTGAAGGCATGTTTGTTTGCATGAGGGGTGGAGTGAAATAAAATTAAGAGTCAAATACAAAAAGAAAAAGGGGCATTCGACGACAAGTCCTTCAACATTTCACTTTTTGGCCTTAAATCCAAAATCATTTTTCATAGTATGGTAGGTCATTTTTTCCAAATTTTAAGACCTAAAATATCCAAGTTACCCTTTCTTTAAAAGTTCTTTTTTTATTTAAAGATAAATCATATCCCATGATTAGTGGGATATGCCATTAATAACGGTTAACTGCAATTTAATTGGCTACGATTAATAAAAATCTCATTTATGAGATTTTCAAATAAATTTCAAAAAATATAAATAAATTTCAAAAGAACGCAAATAAATTTAAAAAGATGCAAATAAATTTTAAAAGATTAAAATAAATTTCAAAAGACACAAATAAATTTCAAAAATGAAAATAAATTTCAAAAAAAGCAAATACATTTGCCAAAATTAAGATAAAATAATTTTTAAAATTTCAAAAAAAAATTCCAAAAACTTAAGTATTTTTTCCAAAGCTCAGTTAAATTTATTTCAAAAGATGCAAATAAATTTGAAAAGACACAAATAAATTTCAAAAGACGCAAATAAAAACTCAAAAACACAAATAGATTAAAAAAACGCAATTAAATTTTCCAAAAAACTCAGATAGATTTTCCAAAGACTCAAATAAATTTGACAAAAACTCAGATAAATTTCACAAAAACTCAAATAGATTTATCAAAAACTCAAATAAATTTTCAAAAACTCAGATAAATTTATCAAAAACTCAGATAAATTTGCCAAAAACTAAAATAGATTTTTAAGAAAATTCAGATAAATTTGAAAAAAAACTTGGATAAATTTAACAAAAACTCAGATAAATTTCACAAAACTCAGATAAAACTTCACAAAAACTCAGATAAATCCTCGGGCCCCGCTGCCTTTCTTCTGTGGTAAGGCCAACGACGATGGTGGATTCCGATGGTCCTATTGGCTGAAAGCTACTGGGCTTCTGGGCTGAGCGAGTCAAACCTGACCTGGAACCTATCCGAAACCAGAACTGGCCTGACCATAAACCAGTCATTTCTTCTTCTTCCTCGCCTGTGTTCCGAGACAGGGTCTGGGTTCTTCCTTCTCACTTGGGTTCGAAGAAGAGTATGGTAGGATTATACAAAGAAGGAATGAAGTGAAGAAAAGAAAAAAGGGTTAGAATTATAGCTTTACAAAGGGAACGCAGATAAGCACTAGGTGTAGTCTTCCTGTTATTCATCCTCATGTTCTTCGTATAGCAGAAGGCGATGAGAGACGTAATCTGCTCGGTGGCAAGATGGACGCCGAAGTGAGAGGGATTCCAGTGCAGATAGCAGAGGCAGGTCTCGCCTCAGTTGCCAAAGACGTTGCTGGAAGCCAAAGCTCGGAACGACTGGCAGCAGATAAGAGAAGGCGAGGAGGAGCGGTTGCTGGGCCCGGAATCCATGAAGGAAAGGCAGGAAGAAAGTGAAAACATCACGTTCGTACACTTTCCCATTTCGGCGGTGGAATCCGCCACTACTAGCGGCTACAGCCTGATCAGAGCCACCACCAGCAGCGACATGGAAATCGCAGCGTCGAGCTTCATTTCGGAGTTCTTCGATTTCTCTATCTGGCTCTCATTCTCTCAAACAGAAGCTTCCAACGAAAGGAAGAGAAATGACAAGTGGATTTATAACAAGGGAGAGGAAATCGTTATAAAATAAATCAAGGCAGAGAATATCTGTTGCAGCAGAGACAGTTTTGCACAGGAACTTCTCTGTTTCTTGATCAAAAGAGTCCGGATCAACTGAAATCTACAACAGCGACAACGCTGCTCTTCTTCATCTGGTTGCGATCTGCAACAACTTAGAGTCATGATCCAAATTGATATGATGTTCTCCAAACCTTTGTGTATAGTGATGGCCCACCGAAAATCTCACTAATCTTGCCATTGATCGCGTACGACTACTTGTCGAGAGAGACAGGAAGAAGAATACCGAATGGGGTTCTCCGGGATAATAGAGAATGAGAGAGAACCTTGCCTTAGGAATGAGGGGGAATGAAAATTTTGAAATTTTAATATTCAAAACTTTATGCCTAAACACTTAAAAGGGCAAATCGGTTATTAATATATTTGATGTGGTGTATCTAGGGACATTTCGCCTAAATATGTCCAGTTGTATAGACTATAGGCCGTGGAGAAAAAATTGTTGGACTGGAGGAGGCCTTACAAGACCATAGTAAGGGACTTTTGGCTAATTATCCAGAAAAAAAAATATGAAAAGATGATGGGGTGAGTAAAGACACTAAATACCAGAAACTATTCTTAAAAGGCACTCAATGATAAAAAATAAAAAAAAAGAAAAAAATAAAAAAAAAAGAAAAATTAAAAAAGAAAAATTAAAAAAAAAACTCTTAAATGGCACTAAATGACAATGTGTGGAGAGTAAGCCTTGGCGACAGACTATGTGAGGATGAGACACCTCTTCCACTGAGTGATGATACATGTGTGGATTCTATAGATACATGTGTGGATTCTATAAGGCCCTGTTTGATAAAGAAGAAAAGAGTGAATGGAAAATCTTCTCTAGAGAGTACTTTTTTTCCTCCTGTTTAGATCTTTTATTGGGGAAGTTTATTTTTCTTCATATCTAACTTTTGCAAAAGAAAAAAAAAAGTAGGAGAAATAGCTTTCTCCTCGAGGTAGAAAATACCATTTTCTGTAGTGAAACCAATTTTTTATTATAAAAAAGAAATAATTTATTATTTAATAATGATATTATTTAGATAACGTTAAGCATATATAGTTCCTCCATTCGAACTGAAAACAAAGGAGAATTACTATTAGAAAAAAAGTGGTGTCTCTAGATTTGCATGCTGCATACCCTAGTGGCCATGGTGTGGCTAAGTTAGGTGTAAGGTGTTGTAAATACGGCACCCGGATTGAGACTGACAGATACGAATCTTATCAACCAATACTTAATTAGCCACTGCATAGTAGTTTCTTAATTGGCCAATATGGGAATAGGTGAGATACATGTATCAACATGCTCAGCCATACCAATATGGGAGGTTTAAATTGCTAGATATTCTATTTGTCAAGGCTACAGCTGTGATGATATCGGCCGATACAAACATTGGAGCTTCAAAATGTTAAAAGATGCATTCATCCATCTAGGGATAATATTGAGCTCTCAGAGAGCACAGCTAGCTCCCAAAGGCTACTTGTTATTAACTAATCAATTTGTTTAAATACATTCATGATAATCAGTTCAAATTAGTAAATTTATATATGCAAGAAGAATACTATGAGAGGAAAATAAATGAAAAGTATTGGATATTACATAATTTGTTAGTTTAGATATCGAATATAAAAGATTAAATACAAGTTTCAAATTACATTATAGTCATCATTTTTAAATTGCTAACTTCAAACCCTTGTACATAATTACTTAAATATATATATATACTAATTGTTTAAAATCAAATATAGTAATCAAATGGTTTATAATGTAAACAACTTATTGAAATGAGGTGAGTTGGTCGTTCTTTGTCAAAACAAGGTGATTTGAGAGAGTCCATACTAATTAAAGAGTTAACTCGGAGTGTTTTCCAACCTTATTTAAACTCAGGCCTCTCCTTCAAGAGGAGTATATATCAAATGTCAATCTATGCAAGAGCAAGACACTCCGCATTTTATGTTTTGTGTTAATATTTTTAATACGAGTGATCAACAGAAACATGATGTCGATAATCAACCCCACCAACCCAAATGGAGAAAGAAAGAAAATAAAGGTCTATAATTTCAATATTAATACTAATTAAGCCATTAAATCTCCTATGTTAAGTGTGGTGTCTTTGTTACATGATGTGGTCCCTTAACCGTATCTTAAACACCCATAAATAAAAATAACTAACCCGGCTAATAATGATCAAGATCCTAGCTGGCTGGTGTTTGCCTGGAAGATGTTTTAATGTTTGTTGCTGATGTTCCTCTTGCTGCTGGTTATGTCCTTTTGTTGCTATTTTATGTTTTCTTTCCTGTTCTAGGTGCTAGTGGCCCCACTTTGTTGGGGTACTTCCATTTTGTTTTGGCTTCAATATGATCCTACTTTTCCCAAAGAGAAAGAAGAAAAACCTAACCAACACATGAGCTCTCTATAGCCTATGCATATGTATCCAAAACTTAACTAACATGGCATTTCCGTAATGTTAAGTTTAGAAGAAGGATACAACAAGAAGAACTTCTTGATACTTGTAGAGATTACTGCATGTTTCTTATTCAGTTCCAATAGAATCTTAACTCATAAAAAGACTACCATAGAAGGTCACCATCCTACAAACAAGAATCACAACTTATAGACAAAACAGCATATATGTTTGTTCTTCAGTTAAAAAAGAATCCCCACAATGATATATATGCTCCAAACGCATCAGAGTTTGTAAGCCCTGTTATATGTGATTTTGATAGTTGCTACAATGAACATCTTACCAGAAATATGAAAAATATTCGGTTAAGAACCGTTTGCAAGGTTTTTATAGGCCAACGTAGGCCCTCGCTCACAGATGATCCAAGACATTTTATCAACTATAATCCGTGTGGAGGCCAGTTCTATGGGGTCCAACTCCTTTCATGCTCTTGCCGTCACATGATCTAGCATTAATACCAATTTTACACTCATTAAACTTTCACTCACCGTTGGATTGAATATCAATAGAATATACAGCTAAGATGCCATTAAACTTTAGTGCCATTAAATCAAGGGCTAGGGAAATTTGGTGGGGTTGAATTTTGGCTCTACAAAGAGAATTTTCCGTCTTTCCTCCTCCCATTGATAGACATATATTTAAATGGGCCCCATGAGCTGAACTACATATTGACAAAGTCAGATTTGAAACGTTAAATAATAGGGTGTGTGGCTTAAACATGAAAGTAATTATGACATTTATGTTGTTGTGAGGTCCCACATCCCACGTCACGTAAGTCATTTCTTAATGTACGCCTTCCACTATCAGCTTAAACTTTTGGGTTGGTATATGATTTCTGCACATGGACAATTCTACACTATATTCTTTCTCGGCATATATAAGAAAAACAGTTTCTAAATTAACAGGCAACTTCCGGCAAAACAAGTGAACTTCTGTCATTGGTTTGTTACAAAAACTAACGTGGGCATATACAGCACAAAAGAATATGTACCATTTTTGGGATTGTTTAATTTTAAAGTAGTACTGAATACTGCTAGCATGCAATGTGGTTGCAACAGATTAAAAAAATCAAGGTTGCAACAATAAGACATTGTTATTTGAGCTTGACATTGGCACTTGCCAGTACTAGTTGGGTGTATCTTTCGGGATCCAAGCTGTTGTGGTGGTGGGCCTTATCATATCCAGAATGTTGCGTTGGGGGGCCAAATCTTATGGGAGGTTGGTTGTTAGATGATGGCTAGAATTAGTGAAATGCTTATCCGATCAATACTAACAGCGCAATCCATCTAAAATAAGGCCAAATGCCTGCCACCGGCAGCTATTCATTGCAGATACATACTGACCTTCCTTTATTTACTGTTGGATTGAAGACAATAGAAAAATGCATTTTTCAATAAGTTTTCAATTAAGGACATCCGCCCATTTAAAATCATTTTTTGGCGGATTCTTCCTCAATTTTTTTTAAAACTACTCATATCACCCTTCATTGAAATAAAACCCTTTTTTGATTCCTCTATATTCTCCTCCATTTCTTCATCGGTGTCCTCATGGTAATCGAAGACAATCAGCATCTCCACCGCAATTGGCTGCATGTAGTAGCTATTAGAACCATGTGATGTCTTCAAATGAAGGATAATTTAGGTATTTAAAAAAAAAATGATACAAAAAGGTCGTAAACAATATCTTTAAATTGTTGGATATCTTTAATTGAAAACTAACTGGAGAACTTGAGGACTAGTTTAAAAAATTTTATAACTTATGGCCTTTTTTGAATTAAGGTAAAAAACTTAAGGCTTTATTTGAAAATTTCCCACATCTAATTATAGTGCTGATGGTAATTAGAAACTTGTTAAAGGGATATTATGCCGGACCATGTCTTTTTCATCCTCTACTCTGTGATGGACATGCATAGGCAGGCCTCCTACAACAAACAAAAAAAAAAAAAAAACGATTTAGAAAGCAAACACCCCCTAATGTTGGTTACTTGGTTGACTTAAGCAAACAAAATTAGTCAATATCATACTATCCGCGTTCGGTTGAGAAATGTACTCTTAACTCCTTGTGACTTCTCACCAAGAAACGAAAAGGTTAATAAAATAAAAGACAATCCTTGTGACTGCCAGATTATATTGTTTATGATTGACAGTGAGTGATGAAATTGATTGATGGTTGTGGGTACGATGTATATTTCCAAACTAAATCCATTAGTTAATAGGACCGAAACTGTGACCATGAACTCAATCAGGAAGTAAAAAGGTGAACTTAAAACCTGAGTCAGGCTAACCAATCAAAAGTATAAGAAATTGGATTGGTAAGTCGAACAAGAAAAATGTTGGCTGGTGGATGGGGTTAAAAATGTTTTACATATGCTCAAAAAAAGAAACAAAAGGGATCAATTCAAACTGGTTTGGCACTTTAGTGTAGTTAAAGTGAAATGAAGCATCCATTATTAAGATAAGAAAAACCAAATGGTGACATTAAAAGTACATAAATTCAAAATTCCCTTGCTTAAAAAAAAAAGAAGTAAAAAAACAACTTACTTTCTCCCCTAAGTGACAAAAAAAAAAAAAAAAAAACCATCTTTTTACACAAAAAATAAAAAAGATTCCCTATTAATTAAACAACTAAAAACAAAAGGATCATCATAACCTACTATATTTTATTTTCTTTTAATTTGATACTTAAACTCACTTTATTTAATTCACCGTACATCTAGATATGTCCAAGCCTTCTTGTTGGGCCGGATCAGAAATTGCCATCAAAATATACTTGGATATTCTTTCCAAGCCTTTTTCAATATAAGACTCCAAACGAATTGGGGTGGCAAATGCATATGACCAGTCAGGTCAGAATGGGTGGAATGGCAAGGGGTATCTATAGGTTGAAGTCCAAAGGTGACAAAGGTGGGCTTTAGACAAATGATTATATATCTTCATTTCCTTCCTCTCCTTTTCCTTTGATGGGTGATGCGCTAAGAGCATGTTTGCTTCATGTAATTGAATACATATGAACTCTATGAATTCTATATCTAAAAATAGATAAAAATATTGAAGAAATAAATGCAGATTTTCAAAGATAACCCTCAAATTCTCTCCCCTTTAAATTGGAAAATGAGTCGAGGGGAGTTGTAAAATGTATCCACATCTTCACCTTAGATCTTTCCCCATTACCTCTTTAAAAATTACTTTTGGAGCCCATTTGAGCATGAATTCCCATTTATTGAAATAAATAGGCAGTTAATTCTTGAGTTGGATTTGATGAGTTTAGGGAGTTGATTTGGGAGAAAGAGAACCAAAAGTAGAGTTGCAATTCTTGATTTAATTTGAACCTGGTTGGTAATTCAAGATTTGGGTTTATCCTTTCTATTTTTGGGATGGATTGACATCTGACGTACTTTATGGCCACTCATCTAGAAGTTTATATCTAAAGACAACTCTTTATATGTGTTAGATTCATCAAATAAATAAATAAATACGACCCTATTTCTTTTATGCAGTTCAATACATAGTGCTCATAATAAGAATTTTTGTTTCTTTCAAAAAAAAAAAAAAAAAGGTTAAAATTGAAAAAACAAATGTGGGTTTCCAAAAAAATCAAATTATCTCTCCTCTAATGAAAAACGAATAAAGTATATGTAAAAAATGAATACGCAGGCGACACCCTTAGAAAGTTAAGACCTAGGAAAGCGTGGATTGTATCTACATCATAGCTCATATCATCATCTCTTACCGGACCTCTTTAATGCAATTTTTTTGACATTCACTTCTTATGTATCTTAAACAAACAAATAGGCCCTTATTGTTGCCTTGTCCGACGCTTAGCTGATTAAGGACGTCCACGTTCAAAAAAAAAAAAAAAAAAAAAATGCATTACTTCAAATCAATGATTTAACGATAAAGAATCTCAATCTTTCTATTTTTTTTTCTTTTCGGCAATTCAGTAACAAAATTAGAATTCGAGAGAGAACCCTCACATACAATCAAAGACAGCACATGCAAACACGAAGAAGGGACACATAAATATTGAAAACTGCCCCACCAACAAATGATGTAAATGACCGCCCAAAAAAAAAAAAAGAGTACAATCTTTAAACTTCATGGAGAGGAAAGATACATCCAATTACTTTCACATCTTTTACTGCACCACCGACACAAGATAAAGGGGCAGAAGAAAAAAAAAGTTTCAAACATGCCCATCATCAGCACAATATAATGGGCCCGACCAACCTTATTACATCTCAGATCAATGGTGCAGATCATGCTCCAGTGGGCCCCACCAAGAGCAGGAGGAAACGAATGGAGACGGAGCCGTTCAGCCGTGCAGGTTCCTGTAAAAAGCTTTCCCTCGACACGGGCGATATTTAGTCGTCTGAATTTCTGTATTGCCGTTATCTCTTGTCTGGAAACGGCAGCCCTGTCTCAATACACCGTTTCTAACGGCATCTGCGAGAGAAAGGAAGAGTGCTGCGGGCCTGCGGCGATGAGCAGACGCTATCACTGACTACCCGACCGTTCTGACAGTGACGCCGTTAACTTATTTAACGGCGCTACCTGCAAAATAATCATACACGCTCTCCCCCAGTATCTCAGAAAAAAGATGTCGGTTCAGTAGTCTTGTACCACTCATTTTTAAAGTAGTCTGCACGCTTCAGTCCAAATATTTGGTGGGGTTTAGTCAAAGATCTCTTCTTATTTATACCCATTCAAATAGAATTTGAAAAAACTACTTCATGCATTGTGTGTATATTACATTATACAAAGCTAGTGTACTCTAGTCATGTATGTTCGATATTATTGTGAATGCACAGTTCTATAAGCTTATGTGGGTGCATGCCAACTATTGATGGATGGTAAATGGAAAACCTTCTTTTTTGGATACTTTAAAATAAAGGGTGATTAACAAAGTTTATGTTATTCGATCAGGCTTAAGCCGTGATTACATGAATAGTATAAAAAACATATAAAAGTCATCGCGGAGAAATTGTCGTACATTTTCTTAACGAAAATGCCCACAACAGTGATTTTACCACTCACTAGTGATAGTGCTACTATATCATCATTTTTTTTCTTTTTTTATTCCCAAGCATAAAAAATTTCTCCTCGTACCTCACGCTCTTTTCAACGAAACTACAAACTGAAAAAAGAAAACTTTTATTATAAAACTACTAGGTTTAAGGGCTCATGAACATAATTTTTTCCCTTTGTTTTATAATTTCTTTGAAGAGAGATCTAGATTCAAAGAGATGAGTTTTGGATTGTGGAAAGAAAGTAAGAATTGAAAAAAAAAAAATAGAAACAATGCCGCTATGACTAGTGAGTAGCAATATTGCTACTAGAGACATTTTTCGTAAAAAAAAAAAAAATGTACAATACCTTATGCCATTGTTTTAGAGTCCAAATTCATTAAGGATTTTTCCCAAATTGACCATGAATGGACCAATCAAGGTCCGCCACGTCGTCGCAAACGGCTTACTATGCATTCGGGCAGCCAGCCATGCATTCGAACAGGGGGTTGCTCACGATGATGTGACAATGATTGGTCCACTCAAAGTCATCGTGGGAAAATCCTTAGATTACCCGATTCATTATTTTAATATTTGTGTATACTTATTCATCAAATCTAAATTTAAGTTTTTAGCTTTTGAAAGAAAATTCCTAAAATATATAAACCTACTAGTTTGAAGCTTCTTAAAAACCAAATCTCTGAGCTGTTTACACCTAGAGTTGCTTGCCGGCTCCTTATTTTGGACGGCATCAAAGGTGATGATTGTCTTGATTTTCCTCATACTAGTTTGGTAGTCCCACGGTGTACAATTCTTTTTACCTCACCTCCCATCACCAAAAAGACCAAAGCAGCCGTAGATTGCGGAATCCGTACAGCGTGTCATTTCTGACTAAAGCCAATCCAAAGACCATCTCGCGAGAAATTGTCGGTTTATCTCCGCACTTCGTTCCCTCCATATTTAATGGCATCCTACTTACGATCCCGCCACTTGCCGACGTGTCATGATTAACGGACTCTATCAAACCCACGTGTCCTTTAACTACGGACGGATCTTGTTATAGCTGTAAAGCGGGCCCAGATCAGTCTGAATCCTAGCTGGCCTGCATTTATTGGCTGCATGCTCCTACCTCGGATTAAAATCTAACCATAGATAACCTTGGTTAGTTTCGAGCGAACCGTAGCACGGTTTTAGATCGTTCTGTAACTGGGCAAGCTAGGAAGCTTGAGTTCTATATCGTCCATGGCCTGGCCCGGATTCTCTGACCTTAAACATTAGAGCATGTTTTGTAACAGGCAATGATCTATGGATCTTATCATTTTTCATTATCAATGGAATAAGGATTTTTCACACTGAAAATTTATACAGTTAATGATTTAACATTGATATTTTCTAACAAATAAAGATTTTCATTCATTTAAATTCTCATAAATTTATTATTGCCAAACTTGAATTTATAATAATTTTATAAAAACCGAATATTTTTTTCTAAAGATTTGGTTGCCAAACATGACATTAAGGCCTGTGAGATTCTATAATTAAGCTAATGTAAGCTTTGACAATGATTAGTCCATTTAAGTTAATATAAAATATGAGTCCCCTCTCACCCAACTGTCTAGAGTATGAACTATAATTCTTATTTTTCTGTGTGCTTGAATTGGTACTTAATCTGCATCTGTTGAGTATCTCAAGGATCCAATGGGCCCGTCATCTTGTGTTGAATTCCAAATATGAGAATTACACATTTAAGAACGTTTTTCTCCTCCGTACGTGCACACTACACATATTTATTGTTCATCAAGTGCGGATATAGTAAAATTAAGAGGGCCAAGGCTTTGGTGATGGTTGCATGTGTCTCTTGGGAGAAGATTTTTGCGACATCCAAATAGTTCTTTTTTTAGCTAGAAACATTTAACTTGCGATTAAATTGATATGAGACTTTATATGAAATCCTTCATGGAGTAAATTTAGCAAGTGACTCATCTATATTTACACCTCACATCCCCTTATATCCCTCCCTCTTTAAAATTTTTTCTTTTAGAAATTCTATTTATTGCAAACAAACAAAAAACCCTTTATGATTATTAATTAATTGATCTTGCAGATTTTGACTCTAATGCCACTCTATCTAAAGATACAGAGGCAGACAACTTTAAAGTAGACTTTTCCTTGATTGGATGATTGTTATTTTTCCATCCAAAAACTGATCTTCTTGTTTTAGGTTTCATCTAAATCTCACTTCAATTGGAATTAGATTCATAGGCCGGAAAAACCATATTCTATTAAGCTAAACCTGATTTTTCATGTAAGCCAATCCGTTTGTTGATTATCAATTGACAAGAACCAAACTCCAGTTTGACATCTCTCTTAATCTGATCTGATATTAAACTGATTGTTGTTATCAATCAATTGATTCTTATCTCAATCATCAATCTTGATGTTGAGAATGTGAGATTTTATCCTACTCCTATGGATGGCCAATCACATTTTCCTTTTTATTTTGTGTGGGGTCCAGTGGGGGGCCCAGTGAAAGTCAAGTGTCCAATGGTGGCAAGTTACACTTGCTTGGTGACTTGTCAAGTCAGGATGGCGTGTCACATACAGCTACTACGCGGTGGATCAGCTTCTTCTGCAATAAAAGGCGAAGAAAGGAGGCTCCTTTTTCTCTGCATTTTCCGGCGACGGGCAAAAGTCCCATTTTTCCAGCCCCTTTTCGCCGGAATCTGGACGGAATTCCAATCTTCCACACCTTTCTCACAGATCTCTTGCTGATTCAACTCCAATTCACAAAAATCCGGTAGATCTGAGCGTTTTCTTGGATTTTCTTAGCTTCCGAAACGGATATTTCCTGTTAGGGTTTCTCCATCTTGAAATGCAGATAAAAAGATCGAATCTTTTCTTCAAAAGCTTTGGTTTCTAGGGTTTGGATGAGACTCTAAGCAGAAATCTCCGTTACGGATATCGGAGGCGTGGATTCTGAATCGAAACTGATAGATTTCTGCCGTTTTGTGAAGTCTTGAGTGGAGTCTCAATCAGTATCGTTTGTGATTGCGATCTCTGGGCTTTTGCGCCTCTGAATGCAGGTAGAGAAGTAGATTCTCGCGAGGAAAACTTTGGTTTTTAGCGTCTGGGAAAGATTCCAGGTAGAAATCGCAGAGGAAAGCATCCGACTTCCGAAATCTGACACGAAGATTCCTCGTTTGCGTGTTCAGTTGTGGTCACAAAATCGACAGATTCCTGCTGAAATCTGTGACATTTTGATTGCGATTTCTGTTGGAATAGATTGAGATAGCGATTTTAGGGCTTTCTTGCTACATTGATCGGGCTTGTGTCGGCAGGTTTCCTTCACTAAAAAGGTTTGAGCTTTTGGCAACAGAGTTGAAGACTTAGAATCAAAATTTATGGTTCGTGATGGCATAAGAGAGTTGTTGGGTTTTGTATGTATGGGGGAGGAGAATACAAGATACCCTTGCAACGATGTGTAGATTTGAGAAATCGACAGGAGCTAAATACGCAGAGAGAGAAGGACAGAAGCTTGAAATGGGTTTGAAATCGCTGGCTGAGATGAGGGGCGAGAAATCGAAGGGTTTGGTGGTGTCTCGGCCGCGGATGAAGCTGTGGATGATCCGAGCCACCACAACGGTGCTGCTATGGACGTGTGTCGTGCAGCTCACGGCATTGGGAGAGATGTGGGGCCCACGGGTGCTGAAAGGCTGGCCATCGTGTTTTACACCGTCCGATTCGCCGATGGAATTGAAGTCTTCTTCTTCAGTTGCACAGAGAATTGCTCTTCCTCCAAAGAGTAGGTTATCCAAATTCCCATCCTTGTTTTTTGATTTTCTGGTTTGGGATGTGGATATTTCAGCTTTTGGAAGTAAACCCAGAACTTATTTCTATTCCTTGAAGATATAATATGATTCCAATCTGTTTGAATGTTTGATGGTGTTATCATTCACAATCTGTATATTTCAAGTCTGTTTCCACTTTATTGTTTGTTTGTTCTTTTAAATCTATGTTTGGGTTTTGAATGCTACTACCCCATTTGGTGCAAATATCCAATTTAATTTTGATGTTGGCAATTTTGGATTTGTTGAATGATGAAAAATCGAGAAAATTCATTCAACTCTTGGCACTTGTGTACTGATGGGTAATGGTGTTTCAGGTGCTCATATGCTCTGATAAGAGTAACTTTGAAGTTGGATTTATACCCCATCTATGGGTGTGTTTTTCGGGATCTTTGTTCTCCATTGCTGTAGGAATGCGTTGTGGGAATTGCTAATTTCCCCCATTCATGGGCTTTCTAGCTTATGTTGGGTCCTATTTTGGAATATCTCTAGTCTCTGGGGACGAAAGCGTGTTGCAGAAAGGGTGGTGTTGCAGTCTGGTATTCATGTTGGGATGGAGCGGAAAATCACAACCGCATTCGGTGGGATATCGCTTTCCATCCCAGATTTACGTCTGCTGCATTTCAAAGCATCTCTAATTAGCATTTGAAATGTAAAGAGTGCTAATTGTGTAAGAAAAGTTAGCATCCATCCAAAATTCTGCTTTGCAAGGAGGATGCAAGGACATCTTTAACATATGTAATTTACTTATCATTACCTGTTACTTTGTATTACAGTTAATTTTACTTCACATCCATCTGCTTATCTTTCTGACATGGTTATTATTTCTTTTACACATTTGGCTTTTGGAAAATGTATGTTTATTTTACTTTACCATTCATCTGCTTAGTTTCATGGCAACTTTATTTATTTTAGGACTCTCATATCACATATTGTTACCTGGTTTCCTAAATAGATGTTTTTGATGAACTTGGTGAATTTTGGAATTGTTAATTTATATAGATTTCCCCGTCTGTACCTTTCAGGGGTTTACAGGAACAATGGTTACTTGATGGTTTCTTGCAATGGTGGACTTAATCAGATGCGAGCAGCAGTAAGTGTTCAGCTATTTATCTAAAAATAATAATATTAATTATGGCTCATTTAAGTGTGTGTGTGCGCGTGCTTTTTAATTTTTTTAACATTTATATATCTTTTATTCCAGAAGGTATCATTTTTCAGATATTTGAAGGTAAAATATATCAATCATGTGCTTATATGCTCTTTTGCTCCTTATTCTGCAGATATGTGACATGGTTGCTATTGCAAGATATCTGAATGTGACGCTTATTGTTCCTGAGCTGGACAAGGCCTCATTCTGGGCTGACCCAAGGTGGGTTAATTTCCTTCTGAAAAATGCTTAAAACTATTATCTTCTCAATTTCATAGTTAATTATTATAGGTTTTACCTCAGTGCCTTCAACTCCAATGAAACAGCACCTGTTACTTAAGCTATTTTGTGTAAAAATATCAACTGTTGTTGCAGTGAGTTTAAAGACATATTTGATGTGGATCATTTCATTACATCCTTGAGAGATGAGGTTCGAATTTTGAAGGAGCTACCACCAAGGCTAAAGAAGCGAGCGGAGCTAGGAATGGTCTATTCCATGCCACCCATCAGTTGGTCAAACATTTCTTACTACTTTAATCAGGTGACTAGTCTATTTATTCCAGTGTGTTATTCCTTTTCTTTTTACATTTTCCATTTCCTCCATGTCCAAGTAAGCAGCTGGTGGTTCTAATTACTTGTGTGCAGATTCTTCCATTAGTACGAAAATACAAGATTTTGCATTTGAATAAGACCGATGCCCGTCTTGCCAACAATGGATTGCCTATAGAAATTCAAAAGTTACGCTGCCGAGTAAATTTCAGTGCTCTGAGATTCACACCTCAGATAGAAGAGTTGGGAAGAAGAGTCATCAATTTACTAAGGCAGAATGGACCTTTCTTGGTCCTTCATCTCCGATATGAAATGGACATGCTGGCATTCTCAGGCTGCACTCATGGTTGCAGTGATGAAGAGGTGGAAGAATTAACTAGAATGAGGTAAACTTGTTATGCCTTCATCAAACCCAAATTGACTTGTTATATGTATTTAGTCACTGTTTTACAAACTGTTTTAACAGTCACTTGCATTTCTGATTATCAGGTATGCATACCCCTGGTGGAAAGAGAAAGTCATAAATTCGGACCTGAAAAGAAAAGACGGTCTCTGCCCTTTGACACCTGAAGAAACTGCACTCATCTTGAGGGCTCTGGATGTGGACGGTAATGTCCGCATCTACATTGCCGCTGGAGAAATCTACGGGGGAAAACGAAGAATGGAGAGTTTTTCGTCGGCATATCCAAATCTGGTCGGTAACTTATTTAAAGTAGGCACTTTCAGTTGGGGGATATCTCGTTCGTCTCTTTCCCTTTTAGTGATTGTTTTTATTTTGTGGAACAGGTGAGAAAGGAAACATTGCTGGAACCTTCGGATCTCATGCTTTTCCAAAACCACTCTTCTCAGATGGCAGCATTAGATTATTTGGTGTCACTGGAGAGTGACATCTTTGTTCCAACGTATGATGGGAACATGGCCAAAGTTGTTGAAGGCCATCGCAGGTACATTATTGCTGATTTTAATGCTGGCTGCTCCTAATAATACATACCCATATCTGCATTGACTGAATTAACCAACACCACATGGTTTTTTTTCTAGTTTAATGGTGAACCATACCATGCTTTTTTTTCCCAGTCATTTATGGCTTGAGGGTGTGTTTACCAATCATAGCTCATGTTCTTTTTGTCATTTAGTGAAGTGGCAATGGATCTTTCTTACCTTCATTCTTCTTTTGCCAGATTGGGGGAAGGCTTAGATCTTTTCAACTAACTTGCTTCTTTTCTATCAATCCTATTGTTAAATTTGTGATTCCCACTAGTTTTTCCTCCTGTAAAGTTGATTTTGCCCGATTTAGGTTAGTTCATTTTCAAACTTTGGCATCCATGTAAAGGGAAATGTTTTCTTGTGTGTCTCCCACCAGATTCTTAGGGTACCGGAAGACAGTTCTATTGGACAGGAAGCTTCTAGTCGATCTGATAGACCGCTACAATAATGGCTCATTGAGTTGGGATGAATTCTCCTTCTCTGTAAAGGAAGCCCATGCGGATAGGATGGGGACCCCGACGAGAAGATTGGTAATTCCTGATAGACCCAAAGAAGAGGATTATTTTTACTCCAATCCGCAAGAGTGTTTGCAACTGTCGTACGAACCACTATTGAGTACATGACTTGGATGATTTGATCTTCTGGAGCTTTCTGAGATTTGATCTCGGTCTCCTTCGGGCATTCTTCCAATGATAAGATGAACTTCGTTTTTTTTTTTTTTTTTCCACATTGCGAGTCGCAAGCTATTGGACCTCAAAAGTAGGAGGATTGTGTGTGCTATGGGGGCAAGTATATAGCTGGTGGAAGCTCGCCAAGACCAAGTGAACAGCTTTTGGAGGAAGTTGATACATCACATGCCTTTTATTTATATAGTTACAAAATAATTTCATTCTTGTATAGAGCTTGCCCCGGCCTGTGTTGCAGGGCAATGCTAGCTGCATGTACTACATACATAACACAGGAAATTCATAGAGATATTTCAGCTGTTTTATTGAGATTCTAATTTTCTTTGAAAGGTTCTTTTGTTTCTGGGTCTTTGAATCCTTCCTATCATTGTAGTTTCCATGTCCAAAATCTACCGCTTGTTCCCATCAGCAGCGGTTCCGGGTGTATAATATCAATAGAGAATTTTCACCTATGAGTGAATTGCATTCAATTTGTAATGCAGTCCTGATCATGGGCTCACCTAAATTCATGTCTGTCAGTGAGGGTACTATGAGGGTGGAAACCTCTCATGATGGTCCACAGTGGTGGAACCAGAAAATATGTCTGGTTGGGTAGAGATGGTGGGTGTGTTTAAAAAGTATAAAACTCCGGGGTCAATGAAGAAAAACATATAACTTCTCTAAAAACATTCAATCCGTGTCAGATTGGTCCCGGTGTAATGATATCGTGGGAGGGTAGTCGGTGTGAATAGGAGTTACACGGATCAAAGGTGGATGGATAGACTTGCATCTTCTGTTTTTTGGTGGGTAAGGGCAGTCCTCTTCATTAAAAAGCCAAGCCAAAATAAGAGAACAAAAGAAGGTCCCAGATTTCCAGCACACCACTTAAAAATCAGTGTGCAATAACTATGGACATCCGGGCCCTTTGCATTTTTTTCAACTTTGGATGCTTGTTTTGTCCTGTGAGCCTAACATATTCTCACCAGGGCCAGGTTGGTACATGCAATGAACCAGGGGCCAGACATGGATTATTTCTTTCTATTAAAATTATATGTTGTAGACATGATTATCTTTATAATTTATATAATTCATATTTTATGTATATAAATATGTATATATATTAATATATTAATATTGTATATGATATTTGGGCAATCAAGTTATCTGTATTAGAGAGCAGGACTCAGACCCCAGACGCCACTATTAGTGGGGACTGGAGACCATAGAATACTCCACATATGGGTTTTTATGGGTTTTGTCCTTTTGGGCAATGGACCCTGTGTGGTGTGTTGTTACTAAGGGCATGAAAATGGTAAGGGAGTGGTATCCATTTGCAGGTTTTAGTCATGCTTCTTGTTTACAACAATTTATAAGCACTAATGCATTAATGTGTGCTGTCGTTACTCCAATAGAAGTTGGTCCTACCATAAGATGGAGTATACGATTAAGAATGTAATATGCTAAATCTTACAGGGGCGCCTGGTGTCATTGTTCAATCACTGAGTTCTCTCCCTTACGTGTAAAGGCAGTTCACTCCATTGTGTAGCAGGTGGTATTCTCAGCAGCATATCTTGTGGTTCATTCCCATGTCAATCTGGTATCTCAAAGGGTCTGGCTATTTTGGCTGAAAAATAAAAAGATAGAAGGGAAAAAAAGGGAAAATTACAAAATGGGGCCCAAGTTTCTGGCAGACTTCAAAACAGGACAAAATTAGAGCCACATTTCAAAATGGGCCTTAAGTTTTCCAAGTTGATTTCAATTCAGGACATCCGGCCAAATTGGGTGCTGGCCAACTAATTATCCCCCTTCTTTTTTTCTAAAATCCAAAAATGCCCTTAGGAGGTTCTGAGTTGAAAAAAAAAAAAAAAAAAAAAAAAAAAAAAAAATCTAGAACAAGAAGTGGGCGTTTGAAAGAGGGCACAACAGCAGAACAAAGTCCAAGTGAGATTAGAAAGACTTTAAACCCTTATGAAAGGTGGGCCCGCCAGCATAGGTTTTTCCTGAAAGTATATCATGGTGTATATTCATCCACATCATCATATTCCTCAAGAATTCACTGATTATTTTATATAGTTTTAATGAAGGAGAGAGATTGGTACGAAAGTGGAGAGAGCAATATGCTGAATGTCACTTTAAACTTCCACGCTTGCCCATTCTTGTAGGGTTTTTCGGTTGCCATTTCCATCTTACTATTCAGTTCTATCTATTTTATACATCATCCAATTATTAGGGAAAATCCATAAAAGGAAAGAGCGTTTATTTTGAACGGCTTAAATATTTAATTGGTGGGTCTCAACGTACCATTTCACACCCCATGCTGGAAATATGAGTGAGACATTTGAAGGGTTTATATTCTTAACTTTGCACTATATACATCCGAGTTAATTTATCTTTTCATGACTTCGTGAATTGCTTTAAACGCTGCCCTCTTAACCACAAGCACTTTGGCCCATTAAATGATCACAAATAACCAATCAATGGACTTTCATTAATTATTTACATGTGACAAATCCAGCATGGGTCCTATTGATTAGAGTAAAAAACAATTCAAAGTACTAAACCAAGGAGAAAGCGATTATTTTGAGCCGTTTAGATTCATTATAGTCGTTGTCGACGTCGTCATCATCATCAAAGCCTTTTCCTAACTATGATTGGTCAACTACATGACTTTTATTTTTCTTAGTTGAATTAATTATAGTGAGAGTTTTTTTTTTTTTTTTTTTTCTCATTTGAATTAATTATAGTGAGCCCAACTAGGTTCATATTTTAACTGCCCTAACAGAATTAGGAGAAATTATGTCTTGAGAAATACTAGAGTATTTTAAATTCTTGGAATTTTCTACCAATATCAGTGCACTCTCCTGTTTTCTTTTCTAAGATCTACTCGTGTTAAGAGAATTGGAACTATCTTATTACAATGATGAGAAGTATTTATTGTTTTGAGGGTCCCAGAGTTCTTCAATTCTCAACCATTTAAAGTAGGATGGAGCAGTTGGGCTTACCTCCAAAATTCGGATGAGTCTCAAATTCAGGCTTTGGAGTGGAGGGAATGTTGGAACCCACACCTGCTACACAAACAAAGAGAACATGTTGAAGGTGGCATCAGCTGTTGGTCAAAGTTAGGTTCTGATGATAAACATACGTGTTAGAGTTGGTGGGGGCTTAACATCAGCTGGCACTATGTTTTTGTGTTATACCCATTACCCAAGCACGTTTGAAAAGTAAGGTTGGTTTGTGCACGTTTGTTTGGAAGGGGCTCCCAGAGAGTTGAATCCACACATTCTTCTTTGGGTCAGAGAGTTGAATCCACATATTCTTGTTTGGGACCTCATGAACCATAGAAAATATGGGGGAATCCCATGTGGGAAGGATTGCTTTGACGTTGGCAGAACATCATCTACTCCTTTGAGTCCCTTCTCCGGGAGATATGGGTTCAACTCAGCTGGTTGAGTTGGCTGATTGGTAGAGATTGGGTTAGAGTTTTGAATCACAAATAAATAAAAAAGAATTGAGAGCTCAAAAAAAAAAAAAAAAAAAAAAAAAATGGAAAAAAAAACGTCCCCTTCGATTAAACAAAAAAACGAAGAGACAATTTTACTCTAAAAAAGGTTGAAGCGAGGACTAGTTTGATAACATCAAAACCCTTGAATTTGTGATGAGATTTAATTAATAGTGATCAATCTGATGATGACCCATACTACTATTTGAGCAAAGAAGACTCATACAAGAGGATGCCAATTATTTATAGCGGTTACAGTTTTTCATCTGTGGATCCCACTTTGGAGCCTCACAAGTCACAATCTTGGTAGTCTGTCTGTGCCTCACAAAACTAGGAAAAGAGGGTGTCAGTATTTTTGAGAGGGTTACATTTTTCATAGTGAACCTCACAAACTATCTTGTCAGTCCAAGTTTCACAAGGTCCGAACTCATTAGGTTAACCCAAGCCTAGCTTCAATTGCATAAAGACAAGTTTGAGCCACGGATGAAACCTGAATTATCAAATTTCGAGCAAGGGCTGTATCTGGTTCAAAACTTGAGCCCAAGCTTGAATATTATCAGTGTAATTGAAAGGTCACTAGTTGAAGAAATTTGGGGAAGAGGAAGACTAAGAAAACGATTTGGATGAGTAGCGAGGAAAGTATATGATCGAGAGGAAAAGCACAACTACTAAGGCCCTAAAGAAGGAGAAGTTCTCCAAACCAGCGGACTGCATGTGCAGGTCATCTCTATAGGGACAACTTTAGCCTGCCTTTGATTGGTGCAGTCCTTTTACGTTATCATCATCCCATGATCACGCATAAGGCCAATTTTACACTATCAAACCTTTATTCACCATCGGATTGAGTCTAAAAAACTCTTCAGTTAATACATCATTAAACCTTAGGGTTGTTAGATAAAGGGCTAGGATAATTTAGTGGGGCTGTTTTTTGGCCCCCCTTTTTCATAAGGAGACCTTTCGACTCTCCTCACATTGACAAAGATGTATTTAAGAGGCTCCACCATCTAGACTATATATATTGCTAATTGGAGAACAATGTCCCCTCAAAAAAGAGCAAAGCTAAGTTAATTATAAATTATTATGATGGGTATTTGAATTGTCAAATGGAATCATAAATAACACTTACTATATATTAGAGAGAACACAAATAATTTTAGGAGATGTTTGTGCATAAATTGCACAAGAGGCTTCCGCGGCAACATGATTTTGACCTGGAAACTGGGATGCTGAAATCCTCTCATTGCGTAGAAAACAAGACTAAAAAACTGGAAATCCATAGAACTATTACTTGCACTAGGGGTGTACAAAAAATCCACCAATCCGTAACACCGATCCGATCCGATCCAATCCGCGGATTTTTAACTGAATCCAAGCTATTCAAATTGGTGACGGATTGAAAATCTTGTAATCCGTTACCAACAGATCGGCGACGGATTTTATCCTCAATCCGCGGTTTCAATCTGATCCGATCCGTTGACATTAAATACAAATAAAAAAAACTTAAGGGGTCTAAATATAAGTCAAGAGGTCTAAATATAAAAGAAGAAAAAACCTCAGGCTTCAAAATGTAATTCGCTTATACAATATATATATATATATATATATATATATATAAAACAAATGATATCCTAGACCAAATTTCACCCTAGCCTTGAGAACATGCTCTTCAAAATTTCACTGATGATCTTTCAGGAGCCCCGATTTGTGGATTATTAGTTTATATGTTGAAACTCTTTACAACATATTTGATATCTTTCTTTAGCATTAGATTTAACGGGTTGAACGGATTAAACCGATCCGATCCGGTCCTCCATAGATCGGATCGGTTTTTTAACAGCCACGAATTTGGTGACGGATTTCAAATCCATCAATCCGTAGATAACAAATTGGTAATGGGTTTAACTTAATCCACACCAATCCGATTCGTGTACACCCCTAACCTGCACCAAACGCAAATTATGGAAGACGCTGGAAAACCGGTACCTTTTCTGGCATGTTTTCGAGGCACTGCCTCCACACAAACATGCCCTTAATGTTTTGGTTCTTCCTGTGCTAGGAGTAGTCCAACCTTGGGGCCACCTCCCCTCCTATCTATTTCATTCACAAATTTTATACCCTTTTCTGTGAATTTGCGGTTCCCAGAGTTGGCACTCATCCAAGACATGTGCATCCTTCAGTTACATCTAAATGTGACCAAATTCAAACCCCCTCTCCCTTCTTTTTTATTTTTGTATTAGTCGCTGGGAGACCTTTCAAACCTCTATCTCTTTTCATTATTGTCCTATTCCAAGGCGGGTCCCATAAGAATGACCAAAGGAAAGGGAGCTCAGTTCCAAAATATGCATATTGTCAGTATATCTACTTTAGTGGTCCAATCTTCTATTGGATAATTCCCACTAGATTAGGCATGTCATAAAAAAATAAATGAAATAAAAAAAAAAGTGGTAGTAAACCATGTTAAATAAAAAAAAGGGTTTTACGTTATTTTCAATATAATGATAATAACGGTTCTGTTATAAAAAAAAAAAGTAAAAAAATCGATCCATAATGGTCATAACAGTTGATATTTTAAAAATAATGCTCAATATATTGGTAAATAGTATTTTTTTTTTAACTTTCTCTTTCCTTATTTCTTTCACTTGTTTCTTCCTCAAACCATTTGTGGAGCTTTCTAAGACTGAATTAGAGCTTTCCAAACTTCTTTTGCACCAAAACTCTAGTAAGTTGCAATATTATAGTAGACTCCCAGATGAAACCTTCTTCCTTTCTCAACTATAATACCCCTATGTCCATCCTCCAATGCTTTAATTAGTTAATTCATCTTTATATAGGAGTAAATGTTACTTAAAAATTAAAATTTACTCTCAACTTACTTGGTGATTGAGTAATTGAATACTTGCACTACTAGTAGTAGTTTATTGACTTTAAATGTTTTAACACTAATAGTTGGTTCAAAATTATGGGTGCAATGCATGTCTGTGATGTTTCAACTTAAGTTGGTATGTTTCTACCCAAAAAAAACTTAAGTTTGTGTGTACGTGTAAATCTATTTAATTCATAACGAACTTTACAAGTTACACACATAAGAATTTGATATAGGAAATTATGACTTAGGAGATCGATGGTTTACTTTGGAACATTCAAGATTTTTGGATATTTTCCTAGATTTTTTTGGGGAAAAAAGAAATTTCGCACAACAATGGACATTGATAACAATGAACTGTAATGTAATATCGCGTTATAATGGTTTTCAGGGCTGATTGCGATGGCGACAGCAACCGCGATTCTAAACTATATTTTAAACAAAATGCACTGCTACCTTTTGAAAAAATTTAAGTCTTCTGTGTAAAGGGGGCTATCTTATCCACATCCAATCTGTCCATTCAAATTATCATTTCTATGTATGCCTATAATTCCTATTTATCATGAGAAACGTATTTATGGTTTGATTAAAAGAATTGTATAGTTTTTTTTTTTTTTTTTTTTTTTTTTTTTTTTTTTTTAAGACAATCACATCACATCGTGAATGCCGAGTCTAATGATGTATATCACCCTCACCAAAGCAAAACTTTACAGGTGATGGATGATATTAGCTGTATCAATTGGAAGATTTGGATGCTTGAAAAGTGGGTCCTATTGTGTGAAGAGTTATGCTTTGTTGAAACTAATTTGATCAATTTTTTTAATAACAATTTGATCATTTTTTTGTCCATCCATTGGTGACTTATTGGTGACTTTTGCTCCAATGGAGAATGGTTTAGATCTTTAAAACATTTTCTCACCTAAACGAATTTAACTTGAGTCACTTGCTTATCAATATATATAGTTAATCTCACATTTATCATTTTCCTTGCCCATGCTCATGCATACATACCAAGCATGCTCTGATAGATTAGGATGGTGCGGCATGTGGGGCCCTCTTACCTCAGTATTATGATCAATCGAAACCCTTCACACTCATTGTTCACAGCATCATCTCAAATTTAACACTGATTAAAATTGGGTAGGCCCTATAATTGATTGCATAAATTTTGGCACCCATCCCAATTGTCAAACATCCACAGTTGGGATAATGTTGATGCCCTTAAAATGGTACCTCTTCTGTTTGGACAGTTGTCATTTTCCAAACACAGGCTGGTCATGATGATAGACCTTTGGAACCCCCCGGATCCTCATAATTATCATACTTTCAGGTGAGCCCACAAGCTTCAAGGTCAAGCATGACCCAAGCTCTACTTGCATTTTCATTGAGTATTTGGTCCAATCCAAATTACTCCCCCTCCTGGAAGATATCTTTCTAAAGTGGGTTTTTCTAGGAAAGCTCCAAAAGAAATCAAGATTGGGCTCTTTGGATGTGGTGTCTTTTATATATTTTCCAACAATAAGGGTTCTTTTGGCAGACAATAGACACTTTATTTTTCTGTTAAAGCAAAGTTCCTCTCCTGGGCTGTACTGTATTTTCTTTCCAACAATTAAGTTTACATTTTGCTGCAAAGATGACCCTTTAATGCTGTATTTTCACAAGAATCTGCTTAGTTTTCTTTACCGGATTTTACTTCCACAAGGGCTAGCTTTTTTACCATTGGATTTTTTTTTTTAACATGAAAGGGCTTCTTTTGAACTTTTAACACATGGTGAAGCACCAAAAATATCTGAGGAATCATTCATGATATATCATTTGTGCTCCTCAACAGTTACTCCAACCTAAAAGAATTCAACGATTCAGAACATTGGTTATCATTGTCACAATAATCATCATTATTCCATCTGACCTTTTCCACAGAAAACCCTGAGCTTTTCTGTGGAAAATAGTTACACAAACATGCCCTTAATCTCGATCCATGGATTTTAGGACAGCATAGGAGGCAAATTAAGTTTCAACATTTGGTGGGGATCCAACAATTAATTAACTAATGCAAAAAATAAAAACTGCCAAGAACAATTGTCAAGGAGAAGATCCAATCATGAATCCTTGTCATCCCTCTGAGGCAGCCACTGCCATTTGGTCAACCGGATTGAATCTGACATAAAATATGATTAGTGTGATAACCCTAATTCCAGCAAAGAATCAACTAACAAAATTAGAAAGCATATTAAAAATTCTGGCCAGCAAAGAGGGAGAAGAATGCATACCCACTTCCTGTGTATGTTTATTTAATTAGCTGGGTTGGAATAATGAATATTGGCAGTTGGGATTTCTGGAAGAATTCTTCCTCCCTCTCCTGTATCATTTATTCTATGTATGTATTGGATCAAAGTAGAATATTTTTGTTCCATTTGGTAGACACTGAATTTCATGGTAAACTTAACAATAGGGAAAAGATGGGTCACGTTGGGTTGCATTAACTTTTGTGTGTGTACTGGAGTCAACTGGGTTCAGGCCGAAATCTATATGAAGATTCAGGAATCCGAGTTTAAGATTGGATCTGACATGGATCCAGGAGCTTCTACTGAAGTCCGGCAAAATTGGGAAATGGACAGGCCCGAGTGTGCTTGTGAACCGGGCTTTGGCCTAAAGTTTTGAAATCCTCTGCCCTGTTTGTTTTATGTAAAATGGTTCAAATTGAAAAAAAAAAAAAGAGCCAATTTCTAAAAATAACCATCAAATTATCTCCCCCCTAATGGAAAAGATGAATCAAGGGGATGTGAGAAATAAATACCCAGCCACTGCCCTAGCAATTCAAATCCTAGGAAAGTGAATGTTGAATTTGCCTCTCACTTTTTTAATAATCCTTGTATTCTATGCAAACAAGCGTCTCCTTGGAATTTGAAAAAATTATTAAAAAAAAAAGGGGAAAACAATCCCATCACTTTAATATGCATGTTGGGAAGTCTCACATCCCATGTCGCCTAAGTAATAGGCTTGACATGTCTTAATATACCTGCATGGGCCTTAAGCTTCCACCTATATACTTAAGCTTTTTGGTTGGTATATAGTTTATTACATGATATCAGAGCCCTAATGATCCAATAGAATTCTATTTTTCATCCCTCTCTGTGGCTGCTCCAAGGGCTAAATTTTATGAAACAGGAGTTGATGTTAGAGGTCAAAGTAGCCTGATGCACTCAACAGCCCAAGCGGGATGCATTATCTGATGGATGGTGTTCGAGGTTTCTCAAAGTTTTTCGAGAGTAACATTGTAACTATCCAATAAATTGTTTTCTTTGTACTTGATCCTTTTTTCCCGTTAACCATCTATATGTTGGAAATGGACTATGATTATTGATGGGTTAGGCCCAAGTGACTCAGTCCACAATGACGGGTCAGGCCCAAGTGACTCAGTCCACGATGGTCGGTCAAGCCCAAGTGACCTGGGTCCGTGATAAGTCCAGGTCCAAATCCACCTATTAAAGGCCGGGTCCAGATCCGCGAAGTGACGAAGTCAGAGCAGCCACGTCGTTCCTTTAACCCGCTTTTACCAGGTCCTGCGGAGAAGATCCTACCTGCCTCGTCTGTTGAGGGCAGTTCGAAGACTCCGCCAGAATGGAGTGCCCGTTGCTGAAGAGTCGTCCCCATCTGTTAGGGGAAGACTATAAATCAAAGAGCCCGACCGGCATTGGGGGGCAGGAAAATTCTATCGGTATTTTGCACATTTATTGTATTCTCCCAACCTGTAATCTCTACATCGGAGAAGTAAAATCATCAGTTTGGAGTGGACGTAGGTCATACTGATCGAACCGCTATAAATTCTCTCTCTCCTTCAATTTTCATATTAATTACTCATTACTTGACCGGTGGTGCCCGAAAACACTTTTTGGCATCATCAATTATATGATGGGCCCCACGTTTGTTAGAGTGCAGAGCCAATGATTCTGTTTTCCTTGGCCATGAGGATCTGAAGCTTTAGGCTAATGAATGCTCTCTGATCTTTAGTAAAAAAAACTATAAATATGAGAAGGATTTGTTGGTTGTTTTAGTTCTGAACAAAATAATCAGCATTCCTTCCACTACCAGGGAAAGATAACTAACATCATGTTATACTCTTGAGCTTTAGAGACTAATAAATCATAGGAGGGGCTGTGCTGTCAGTACGCCAGGATCCAAAAGATTGGCTTGTTTTGATATGATCTTGGAATCGATCCCATGGGCTAGATCTTCATCTATTCAACAGATAAATGGACGGGTTGGATTGGAAGCTTGTATCATTTTGGCAAGATTTCCAACTTGGTAGGCATGCCGGTCATTGATGGAGATCCCTATCACAAGGATTTTCTATGAAAGCTGTACATCAAATACACACTTGTACCAAAAATAAATAAATAAACTTATACAACTCTTACTGTAAATGCCTAAAATAATACGGACTTAAGATGATAGATTATAGAATCACTATGAAGTTTGTTTGGGAAGATCGGATGCCTAAAAACCTGAAAGAAAAGGGAAACAAAGGTCAGAGACCCTGGCTACTGTTAGCCGAAGGCTCTCCGATGCCTGAATTAGTGCAGTCACTTCACAAAGGATAGAGAGGAATGGAGTTTTGAGTATAAGTATATATGACTGTGTGTAGGAGGATGAGCTTACCTTCTCTGGACTTGCTCCTTGTAGATATAGGCCAAGAAGGTAGGGTCCTACCGGACCCTACCCTGGTAGCGGGGGGCGGAAGTTCCAATGGATGGCCTTACCTTGGTCAAGATTTGAAGCAGAGATCCCATCAGACGACTTTTCCCAAATAGCTCAGTGGGGGTAGCTGGGTGTTTTCCCATCGAAACATACCATGGCGCGGATCCTGCTCCTACAAGGATCGTATGCGTGGGATAAGGGTAACTCCTTATCTACATTTAAGGACTGTCCAATCCGTCAGTACTTATCTCGGTCAACCGAACCGAGTTGGTACTCCTACCGAGCTAGTATAATACTGAACTGATATTGCCACCGAGCTGATATTTATTGTGGAAGCATGCTGGTACCGTTGCCGAGTTGCCTGTAGTCAAGACATACTTACCTGATACTTTTACCAAAACTAAGATAATCTAGTTATTAGGAAGATCCCCACACAATTGCCCCTAACTTCTGACTTCTTAAGGTTTTCTAACTCTTTGAGGTGGGAAGCTAAGCGTTGTGAAGGGAGAATATCCGAACTGAGACTATTGCCGAGACCAAGATATGTCCAGCTGGTACCTTTACAGAAGCTAGCACGATCCTGGTACGGTGTATAGATATCCGCATTGGCATTGTTGCTGAGATGCGTCTTGTCGATGCCAAGATATGCCTAGCTGGTACCTTTACCGAAGCTAACACGATCCTGGTACGGTGTACAAATGTGCGCACTGGCACTATTGCCGAGATGCGTCTTGGTTGTTGACGCCTGATGTTTATCATTATGTCGCTTCACCTGCCCTAGGTAATAAATGGTGCACCTTGGCTAGTGCGGAAAAACCGGCTGACGGCTCCACGTGTCATCGCCTGGGGGGTTGTCTCATCGTTTCGAAGAGACGCGCCCAATCCTCGAGGTGATGCTTCGTACGCGTGCCCTCGGATTTAAAAGGGGTGCCATTTCTATTATAAATAGAGGCGCCTCTATGTCATTCTTCTATTTGCATACCAGAGAAGAAGAAGGGTTTTTAGCAAAGAAGGGGTTCTTTGCGCCAAGTTTGAAATCCGAGTCCGTTCTTCTTCGAATCTGGTCCGTTTCTGATTTCGTAAGTTCTCCTTCTTTGTTATGTTTCTTCTAGGGCTTCCTGCTCCCCCTTCTTTTTCCCTTTTCCTTCTTCTGGTTTCTCCTGCCCTAGGGATGGGTATTTTCAGGCACTGGTTGGAAACCCCATAGGGCACGGCCGAGTTTAGGGCCAATTATGGAATACCAGGCAGTGTCCAGATTAGGTTAGGCAACCCAAAGGATGTCTTCGCCGATCACACTTTTTATGATGGCTGGATGTCGTTCCTGCTGGCCACCGTGATCGAAGGCGGGGTTCAATTCCCCCTTCATCCCCTTCTTAGCGCGTGCCTTCAGAAGTGGCATCTGTCCCCCTGCCAGTTGATGCCTGACAGCTTCAAGATCATAATGGGTGTTGCCGAGCTAAACAGAATCCTCGGTATTAACCTCCGTGTTCATGACATTGAGGATGTCTACGATCTCGCCAAGTCTCCGGGTGATCACAATTATTACCTCCAAACTAAGCCGAAGCGGAGGAGTTTTGTTTTTGACTTGGAAGACAATTGTAAATATGCTGGGGATGCTCGCATTTTGGTCTCAGGCAACTGGGAATTTGGGGAGGCTGAGACCGGTGTGGAAAGGTCATATAGGGTTCCGCGTTGCTTCGGGACTCCTCCGAGTAAATACTGCCTTCTTTCAATTTCTTTTTGTAATTTCCTTTCTCATGTTCTAATCGAGCTGACGCTCTTTTGTATGTCGTTCAGACGTTTGTGAGAAAAGAAAGGAAGCCTGGCAAGTCGGCTGGGTAAGAAATGAGGATTGGCTGAGGACACTGTACAACTACCAGGGCCATTCGAACCGAGCTGCCTGGTCCCTTCTGAACTACGAGCCCAGGTACAAATCCTTTATCAAGAGGAGGATCAAAGAAACTGAAGTGGAAGGGGAAAGAGCGGAAAATCGGAGGAGAGTCTGATTGTCGCCAAGCACCGAATCACTTTAGGTGCCGAGGCCACCATCTCTGGGTTGGAGTTGGAGGCTACTGGGTTTGCTGGAACCAGTGCAGTAGTAGGACCTGGGAGCTCCACAAGGCCGAGAAGACCACGCCAAGTGGTTCGTTCTTCAAGCTCCTCGTCTTCTTCTTTGAGACATTCCCCTAGCCCGGAGGAGGACAGAGATATGCAACAGGGTCAGCCTCCAGTGGTCCTCAAGGACTTGAGGGCTCGGGCGCTTGGAAGCCGACGTCGTCAAGCCCCATCGGCTCCTTCGACCTCCAGGACTGTCGATGCTTCCGCTTCCACGTCTGCCCCTGTCCCTTCTACAAGTTTGGAAGCTCGGCAGGATCCTGCCGAAATCATGCAGGAGGGGGCCCGGGTGGAGAAGAGGCCCAGGATCGAGGGACCAGTTGAACAAGACCCTGGTCCCCTTGTGACCCCCAATCTCCCGTGCTGATTCCCTGGAGACCAAGCCTCCAGCTGGAGCCCGGTAGGACGCTATCAGTGGAAGACTGCGTCCAAGGGAATCCTCAGGTCATCGCTACGCTCAGCCAGGCTTGCGCCCTGCTGCGAGACATGGCGAGGCATAGGGAGGCAGACGACGGGACGTTGTTGGTGTCGTCGATGCCGTCGACCATCTCAGTGAGTTTTTTAGCTTTCCACATAGTTTACCAAGTAATCGATATCGGTTCTTCCTCTCTAACGCCTGTTTCTCATGTAGATACTGTAGAAAAGCCAGATATTGGTGGAGAGGTTCCATCAACGCAATGCCGAGCTTTTGAGGATGGAGGCAGAGAAGAAGGCCCTTGAGGCGGCCTTGGGGGTGAGCAGCCAAAAGGCTGAGGAGCAGGAGGAGAGGATTCGAGGTATTGTGGCCGAGCTTGATGCCTTGAAGGCCGAGACCGAGGTGGAAAGGAAGAGGTCTGCCGAGTTGGAGAAACAAAGAAATGAATTCGAAACCAGACTCCAGTCGGAGACCGGTAAAGTTTTCTCTGAGGGGGTGGCAATGGCTACGACTTCCTATGATGCTCAAGTCCTTGAAGTGAGGGATGAGGCATGGGAGCTTGGATGGCTGGCGGCACTGAAAGAAGCGGGTGTTTCCAAAGACCACCCTCCCTTCAAAAATCCAACTAAGTTCCCCGGAGTCGGAATCGAGCCCCACCCCTTCTTCCTCTAAGGTTCCTCCCGAGGCTGCTGCAAATGAGGACGCTCTACCTTCAACTGATAATGGGGATGTTTGATGTATTTTTCTTTTTCTTTTTGATTTGGGGTTGTACCACCTTCTGATGTAAATGAGAACGTCGTACCACCTTTTTTTTTTTTTTTTTATGAATACAATTTTTCTTTCATGCTTGCTTCCGAACATTTCTCTGCGTGCCTGAATTCGGTTCCTTAACCGAGCTCCTTACATGTTCATGAGACTGATTTTGTTTAAGTAAATGAGTTCGGTTTAATAACCGAGATCTCACTTTTTCCCTAAGTTTTGTGACTTGAGAGAGCACTATGTTCGGATACCGAATTCGTCCGTAGCTTAGTTCACCAACCGAGCCTGACAGGAGCAAATTGGACCGAGTACATGGTATTTTACCTTGGTGATAGAATATTTGGTTCAGTGAATGAACATATCCTGAGCACCGAAATGGCCGACTTGGTGGGCCTTAACTATTTAAGGTCTTCCTTGATTTCTCTAATGCCTTGTAGCAGTTCGGTATCCAAAACTGAGAGCAAAATTGCTTTTGTTGATTATGGAAATTGAATATAGATTTTCAGAAATAATACTTCTTGAGGTGTGTCGCATTCCATGGCCGTGGTAACTCTTTGCCATCCATATCCTCAAGCCTGTATACTGATTGTCTGGCAACCGAGATCACTTTGAGCGGTTCGTGCCAGTTCGGTGCCAGTTTGCCTTCATTGGGATTCTTGTCTCCAGGAAGTGTCTTCTTCAAGAACAGTTCTCAAACCGAAAACTTCCTCTCTCTGAACCTTTGATTGTATCCTCTGGCCAATTGTTGTTGGTAGGAGGAGAGGCGGATGGTTGCTGCATCCCTTCATTCCTCAGCTAGGTCAAGCTCTCAGGAAAGGTTCACCTTGTTTTCGCCCTGGTCAAAGAGCTCCGACCTCAGGGTTGGGAGGCCAATCTCAAGTGGGATCACGGCTTCCATCCTATATGCTAATGAGAAAGGTGTCGCTGAAGTGGAGCACCTTAGAGTAGTTCTTTACGCCCAAAGGACGCTCGAAAGTTCTTCCACCCATCTCCCCTTAGCTCGGTCGAGCCTCTTCTTGAGTCCGTCGAGTATTACTTTGTTCAAAATCTCAGCTTGACCGTTGCTTTGAGGATAAGCTGGAGTTGAATAGTAGTTCCTGATGCCGAGCTCCTAGCAGAAGTTCCTGAAGAGGTTGGAGTCGAACTGGGTCCCATTGTCCGAGATTAGGGCTCGCGGGATTCCGAACCTTGTGATTACGTTTTTCCACACAGTTTTTTGAGTCTTTTTCGATGATGGAAGACAGTGGCTCGGCTTCAATCCATTTGGTGAAATAATCGACGGTTACTATGCCACCTCTTATTTCCCGGAGCTCGGTGAAGTGGTCCCACAATGTCCAAGCCCCACTGGGCGAAGGGCCACGGGCTGGAGAGTGGGCTCAGGGTCTTGCACTTGCTGGTGGAGGGAGTGTGAGAACTTTTGGCACTTCTCGCATTTTCTGGGGTAGAGTAGGGCGTCCTTCTACGTGTAAGGCCTCCAGCAGCCTCGGTTGACCGACCTCCAATGTGGTTTCCACAGATCACTTCATGAATTTCGTAAAGGAAGTCTTCGACTTTGATCGGGTGAACGCATTTGAGGTAAGGACCGATGAATGACTTTCTGTACAACTGGCTATCTGGAGACAGCCAAAACTGGGCTGCTTTCAGCCTGATCTTGTGGGCCTCGCTCTTTTCTTAGGGCAGTTGGTCATTCCTACGATAGGAGATGATTGGGTCCATCCAGCTTGGGCCAAGATCAATGCAGAGAACCTGTCGGGGTAGCTGAAGTTCTATACTTGGTTCCTCCAACATTCCTACCTCGATTGTCCTTCTCTTTCCAACTTCGACGGCAGAGGCTAGGTTGGCAAGAGCGTTGGCGTGAGAATTGGAATCTCTGTCGATCTGTCTAATTTTAACTTTCTCGAACTGAGAGAGGAGCTACTTTGCGTGAGCTAGGTAGGTTGTCATCCTTTTTGTCTCGTGCCTGGTAGTCCCCGCTCAGCTTGCTTGTCACTAGTTGGGAGTCGCTGAAGACCACTAATCGCTGTGCTCCCAGGATTTTAGCGCTGCCGAGCCCCGCGATCAGCGCCTCGTACTCAGCTTCATTATTGGATGTCTTGAAGCCAAGTGTTAAGGCTTGCTCAATGACAAGGCCCTTTGGAGATTGGAGGAGATTGGAGGACTATGCCAGCGCTGGCCCTCTTGGAAGTTGAGGATTCGTCAACGAAAACCTTCCATTTTGAATTGGGGAACTGCTCCTGAGATTGCTCTTGCTGGGTCCCGGTAGCTATCTCATTGCTCCCCAGTTCGGTTTCGAGCAGTGTCGGTGCCGAACTAGGAGAGACGAACTTTACAATGAAGTCTGCCAAAACTTGGGCCTTAATTGCTGTCCTGGGTTGATACTGGCTATTATATTGCCCCAGCTCAACGGCCCATTTGGAGATCCTTTCGGAGAAGTCGGTGTCAATGAGTATCTTGCTCGTGTAGTATATAAGCTTATGTTGCCTTTCTTCTTCTCTGATGAGTACCGAGCTTACTGCATGGTCCGAGACCGCCAGGTAGAGGTAGAGTATCTCCCCGTGTTTCGGTCTTGATAGAAGGGGTGGTAAAACTAGGTAAGCTTTGAGTTCCTGTAGGGCTTGGTCGCACTCCGGAGTCCACTGAAATTTCAAACCTTTCTTTAAAAGCTGAAAAAAGGGTCGGCACTTGTCCGAAGCTCGGCTGATAAAACGATTGAGTGCAGCAGCCATTTCGGTGAGCCTCTGTTCTTGTTTTGCCGCAGTAGGACTCTGTATTGCTTGGATCGCCGAGATCTGATCTGGATTGGCTTCAATCCCCCTTCTGGTGACTAGGCTTCCTAGAAATTTCCCGGAGCCGACACCAAACGCACACTTGGATGCATTTAGTTTGAGCTGGAACTTCTTGAGGATGTCGAACGTTTAATTCAAGTCAGCTAAGTGATCCTGTGACTGTTTAGACTTGACGACCATGTCGTCAATGTAGACTTCCATTGTTTTGTCGAGCTAGGTCTGGATCATTTTCGTTACCAGCCTCTGGTAAGTTGCCCCCTCATTTTTTAACCCAAAGGGCATCACTCTGTAACAGTAGATGCCTCTGGGTGTTATGAACGCGGTTTTTTCTTCGTTGGACCTATGCATGGGAATCTGATGATAACCTCTATAAGCATTGAGGAAACTCATCCTGTGTGTGCCCAGCAGTGGCATCGATCATTTGGTTGATCTTAGGGAGTGGAAAGCTGTCCATGGGGCATGCTCTATTGAGGTCGGTGAATTCGACACAGATCCGCCACTTTCCATGTTTCTTTTTTACCACCACTGTGTTGGCGAGCCACTTCGGGTAGTGGACTTCTCTGATAGTGTCAGGCCCCGACCCAGGTTTAGTATAATTTATTATTATTTTAACCGTGATTAGTCACCAAGCGAGATTAGGGGACTATTAGCTTGAGTTTCTAGTTAGATTAGAATTTTGAATAGCATTGGAGAATTTTGAGAGCGTTGTGTTTGGTTTGACCCGGCCCGGGGTGGCCCGTGTGACGCATCTTAGTGTGGGAATTTGATTTATTGGATTTATTTGATTTTTGGAAAAATGTGGATTTCGATATCTTTGAACTTGTTATTTTGGTCCCAGCAACTTTCATGTTTGTTCCGTTTGCATTCAAACTCCAGAAATCGCGTTTTTCGAGAAAAAAGGCAAATCAGTCTTTTCACACACAAGTCTGTGCATAAATTTTGAAATTTGAAAATAATGGGGAAAATATACTTTTTGGAAACTAGATTTTTCAATGATCATTTTTCTCTTCTTCGTCAACTTCATTCGGGACCCACAAATGATAGATCCAGCCATGTGAAGTTTTCAGGGCCATTTGGGGCCCACTCCCTCAACTTAAAAACCCAAACCTACGTTTACACCTTCTTCTTCTTCATTTACTGCAACAAACAATCCAAGGAGAGAACTCCCATTCTTCACATCTTCTCTCTTCTGCATGACCTTCCTCCTTACTGAAAAATGGAGATTTGACCACACCAATCTCTTCTCCTACCTCTTGGCTTTCCATTGGTACTCTCTTTAAAGGGATCTCAGCTAGACCTTCTTCTCCTTCAACCTTTTCTTCTTAATTGGAACACCTAGAGGTAAGCAATGGCATCTTCCTTGTATCAATGAGTTTGATTGATCCTATAGAAGCCCATTTTCATGCATGCAAGGGTTTCCATGAAGAACTCTTTTGTTTTCCAGATTTTTTGTGAATTTTAGTGGTTTTCCATGGGGTTTTGGTGTAGGTTTGGAATTGAGCTGAGCAAGGAGTTATTAGAGTGCTTTAAGACCCTATTTGGAGCTGAGGCAAGTGAATAATCAGCTCTTTGAATGCATAAAACTCTAAACCTTTGAATTCCTACATTTCTATTTATGATGAACTTTGAAAATCTTGATGTATAAAGTATATAGTTTGGGGATTGGAATGAATGATGATATGGTGGTTGAATGGAGGTAATTTGACTGGAAGGAGATGTTTGGAATGGTATAGGAAAGGTGTATATGGAGGGAAGAGTGTTAGCTTCAGAAATGCAGAATTTCTACACTGGGCGAAACAGCCAGTGAGTTGTTCGCTCGAGCAAACCTGGTGGTCGCTCGAGCGAACAGGCCATTGTCTGACGAAAAACATTACAAAAACCTGTCTGCTCGAGCGAACTGTGTGTTAGTTTGAGCGAACAAGTTTCTGAAATGGTTCGTTCGAGTGAATACTCATCCGCTTGAGCGATCATGATACTGTCTGACGAAATTTGAAACAGAAGCTCGTCCGCTTGAGCGAACGTTCTGGTGGCTCGAGCGAAGGAAGTTCTGGGAAGGTCCGCTCGAGCGAACCTTCATCCGCTAGAGCGAACCTGGGCACAGTGCAGGGTATTTTTCCTGTGCCTTGCTGGTAACCAAATGTAGATAAGTCTCACTATGCACCTTGTGTCTCAAACATTGGAGATTTTCAGAGGCACCAAACTATGTTTCATAGCCAATGTTGTGACATTAAGTGCACAATGAGAAAACCCTCAGGAGATCAAGCAACCACTATGTATCATCTCATTCTATATTAGTGAATTTATTATATATTTCTCTTATGATTCGTTTTGAAACAAAAGTTATTGGTTTGTTACGTTTGAAATTATCGATAAAGCTACTCATCTGACCCGTCTGAATTTGTCATATATATATTTGTTTGGAGTAGTTCCTTTTTATCGATTTTGGAAATGTAATATTATTGGTCGAATTGTATCGATTTAGGTTTTGGTTTTGAACGGCACCACTAAGCTTAGGTCACTTAGTTGGGCTGATCACCTGGCTTGAGATCTTTAAAATTATTTACCAACTGCAGTTTAGATTCTGTTTGTTTGCTCCGGTCATGGCAACGGTTCTGTTTTCCGGTCCCATGAGTAGTGGCAACGGTTTCTGTCTGTTTGTTCCGGCGATTTTATATGGCGACGGTTTCTGTCTGTGTACTCTTATCACTTCGGTAATAGGAGAATTTAGCTAAATGTTGGTTGCCAATATTTTGATTATTTGTCAGATAGTTAGAAATATTTCTTTATTTGTACAGAACTAGTTCACTTGATTTACTCTTTACACGTGTTTCCTTTTAATTACATTTATATGATTTTAAACATAATATTTATAAACTTTGTATATCTTATCTGTATTATTCACCTGTCAGACCGTCGTGTCTGATACTCTTTTGTTTGGTGTCAAATGTTGGACCCGTAGCCTTTAAGGCGGAGTGCGCGCATGAGGCAGTTGGGCCTCAGGTGGAGCATGAGTGACAGCCAAATGATGTCATGTAGACGTCATGTTGGGACTGAAGCTTCGATAACATATTTTGGAGATTGATTGTTAGTTTGGGAACTTTGTCTATGGCCTCTATTGGCTTTGTTGGGATGTATAACTTAAATTACTTTTGATCACCACAACTTTAATCTTAACTTTGTGCTACGCTCTTACGTATATATTTCTCTTTTGATAGTATACTTGTGCACTTCTTTTATGTTATATGTGATTTTATTTTGCTACATGCTTCCGCATATTATCGTTTGATGTGAAATTGATTCATTGGTTGTGATGGATCGTTTGGAATCCTTACCGTGGAATCCTGTGCGAAAATAATTAGCGCGTGCGGGCGGAATTTTCTGGCCCGTCGCGTCACGTTCCCCGGATTAAGAACTTGATTATCAGGGCCCTGGTCCGGGGGCGTGACAGATAGCCCCGGCCACCAGCAGCTTTTCTACCTCCTCGATCACGGCCTTTGTCTGTGGGATCCCCGTTCTGCGAGCTTTTTGTACCACAGGTTTATGCCTAGGGTCCACATGCAGTTCGTGGCTGATGACTTCGGGGTCGATGCCGAGCATCTTGTAAGGAGTCCAAGCAAAAACTTCTTTGTACTGTAACAAATTAGTTTAGTAGCTCGGACCTCTCAACTTCGGGGAGCTGGCTCCCCAATAGGAAGTATCTCTCGAGATCGTTGGGATCGATCTTGACCTCTGTCAGATCTTCAATGCTTTTCTGATATGGAGATCGGCCAATGCTATCGAGATCTACTTCGAGCTCGGCCATGTGCACCTGCTGCGATTCTGTTTCGCCAGGCACCACAGCCATCAGGCACTGCTTGGCCATCTACTGGTCACCCGGGATCATGATTTCTTCAACTTGGCCGTCCCTGTTCTCTAACGGGAACTTGAGTTTTTGGTGATGGGTGGAGGGCACCGCTTCCATGTTATGTAACCAAGTTTGCCCCATAATTGCGTTGTATAGGATGGTGCATCCACCACAAGAAAGTTGGCTAACATGCAGGCACCCACGATTTGGACTTCTAGGGACATCTTCCCCTTTGGATAGACTGGCTTTGAGCTGAAGTCGACTAGAGGAGTGCGGGCTTCCTGTAAATCTTCATTTTTTAGGCCGAACTTCTTGAAGCAGTCGAAATAGAGGATTTCAGATGAACTCCCAGGGTCCACAAGAATCCATTTTACCTAGAAGGTTTTTAACATCAGGGTGAGAATTAGCGGGTCGTTTTGGGGGAGTTGGACTCCATCGAGGTCCTCATCTGAGAACCAGAGTTTGGGCCGCTCCTTCCGAGCTCTCTTGGCAGCAGGCCCGAGCTCGGTTGTCATCACTTGTTTGCCGTGAGAAGCCCTCCTGGCCTCGGCACGAGCTTGGTTACTCCCTCCTGGAGTGGGAGCGAGGTGAATGACGTTGATTATGCTTTCCGGCTCATCACTGTCTTGGTCATCATCTCGGTGCTGAGTTCGGTTGACTCTGGCTTCTTCTTTAATGAGGTCTTTCAAGTGCCCGTCCTTGACGAGCCTCTCCAGATGGGACTTGAAGGACATGCAGTCTTCGATTCTGTGCTCATTCTGCTTGTGGTAGGCACAAAACTTACCCTGATCTCAGGTTGAAGGATCACCTTTCATTGGCGGCGACCACTGAAAAAGAGGCTGCGACCTGATCCTGCCGGATATCTTGTAGATGGGCTTTCTAAAAATTGTATTTACAGCCTTGTAAGAGGTGTCGACTGCTTTGACCTTCTTCCTACCTTTAAAGGAGGGAGCTGCCGAACTCGTAGTAGCCTTGTTTCAGTCTGCCTCTTCCCTCCAAGATGCTTTCTTGTCTGCCGTGGAGGGTCGCTCTTCTTGCCAGACGCCGAAGTTCTCGAGGGCTCGGGCTTCGTCCTCCTCTTGTTTAACATACTGCTGCACTCGGACCATCAATGCTCTCATTGTGACCACAGGGAACCGAACAAGTTCCTTTCGGAGCTCGTTGACTGGGAGGAGAGCCTGTGTGAAGCACATGAGAGCCAACCCATTAGTGGTGTCTTCAATCTGACTATAGATGGTCCAGAACCTTTTTGCGAACTGAGTAATGTTTTCAGTTTGCCTCATTCTGATCGCCATTAGGTTAATATCCGTCTTCGAAATGACCCTGTGCGCCTGGAACTTTTCCTCAAAGGAGTTTCTGAGCTGTCGCTAGCCTGAAATCGATCCCTCTAGGAGTGTCCAGAACCACCTTAGGGGGAGGTCTCCTAAACTGAAAGAGAAGACTCTACAGTTTAGGTAACTATCGTCACCCCATACTGACATCCGCTGGATGAAGTGTCGGAGATGCGCAGCCGGATCTGAGGTTCCATCATACAGAACGAACCTCGGGACGTTGAACTTCTTAAGGAGAGAGAAGTCATTTATCTCTTGAGAGAAAGGAGATGTGTCGAGTTTCTCGGAGTCGTAGGTATGCAGTCGGTCTTGGGTGAAACCGACTAATTCCATGTTCTGCTGGACTGTCTGCTTGACATGACGGTTACGCCATTCTCTGAGGTTGTCTCGGTTCCAGTCTCTCCGATTTCTGCCGCGACCTCTTGGAGCCTTTTTTTAAATGACTGCTGCTCGAGCCCTCATCTTGAGCTTGGTCGCACATTCTATTCAGGGCTTGCCTCAAGTCCTGGTCGACCGACGAAGCTCGGTTGTGTCTGAGGGGTGAAACCGAGGCCTTTGCCTTTTCTTTAAGTTGTTGCTGGAGTTGAATAATTAAGTCGGGTCTCGCTCTAGGATAACAAGGTTTTGGGCCATGATATCCGTAAGGAGCGAGCTGTCGTGACCATTATCGTTAGTCCGGCGATGGGACTAACAAGGACTGGCTAGCACGGGAGATTTGCCTCGTCAGGAACGCTCCAGTGCTACATTGTCTTGCTGGGGAGGTTTCAATAGAGGAGGTACCATCACCCCCCTCGAGGATGAATGTGTCTAAGTCACAGGTTCCCCCACACTCACCACATCAGACCTTGCCACAGATTTCCTTTGACGAGGAACTGGAGGTGGCACTAGTGGCGGCGGTAAGGGCTTTGATGGTTCTCCGGCCTTTCTGGTTTTCGGAGGCATAATGTTAGTGAAAATGGTTTAATCTTCCCATAGACGGCGCCAATTGTAAGTGCCTAAAATAATACGGACTTAAAATGATGGATTATGGAATCACTATGAAGTTTGTTTGGGAAGATTAGATGCTTGAAAACCTAAAAGGAAAGAGGAAACAAAGGTCAGAGACCCTGTTAGCCGAAGGCTCTCCTATGCCTGAGCTGGTTGAGTCACTAGACAAAGGATAGAGAGGAATTGAGTTTTGAGTATGAGTATATATGATTGTGCGTAGGAGGATGAGCTTACCTGTTGACACCAAAAATGTCACTATATCCCCTCAACACCAAAAGCTACATGGAGCCACATCCTGCCATAAATAGGAAGGCGCCACTTCAAGCACCAGATCTTGTTAGAATCAAACAAAAACTGCAAGATCCTTCAAAGTAGCCAAAAGAGGGGTACACATGAAGTTTCGGGCCATTTCGACATCATTTGGCCTAACTTCACTCCTCCGACAGGCAGACAAGAGCTCCCGGCAGCGACAGTGTCGAAGACTTCAAAACTTCGATCAAAGCCTACGGATGGTCTCAAAATACCTCCAAAAGGCCCACTGCCAAGTTTCAAGTCAAACGGACGACGTTTGACCCTTCATCAACTCTCGGGAAGCAAAAACAAGCCCATCGGCAACGGAGCACCCCGGAATCATGGCATCCAAATTGGAGCTAATGGATCATCTCAAAATGACTCCAATAGGTCCCCTGTCAAGTTTTAGGTCAAACGGACATCGTTTAGCCTAGTTTCAAAGCTCGGCATTCTCCTCGAGGTGAAATCAAGGCGAGAGTTTGCGGGACCCCAAAAGGCTTCAAAACTCAAACTAAAGCCCATGGTTGGTCTTACTTACTACTCAGGAGGCTCCCTGTCAAATTTCAGGTCAATCGGACATCGGTTGACCACAAGTCAAAGCTCGGCATTTCTCTCATGGCGAAATTAAGGCAAGCGTTTGCGGGGCCCCAAAAGACTTCAAAACTCAAACCAAAGCCTATGGTTGGTCCTATCTAATGCTCAAGAAGCTCCACGTCAAATTTCAGGTCATTCCGACATCGTTTGGCCTAGTTTCAACGCTTGACAAAAAATCGGCAAAACCGCGCAACAAAGTCTTCGGCTTTCCAAAAATAGGAAACTTTGTGCTCCGATTTGCGTGGCTTCTCGTCGGGTTTTCTTCAAGAGAATCAGGCCAATAAATGAGGGGAAATGTCAGCAAAAATACAGAAGAAAAAAGAATGAAAAAAGAGCGAAAAACGGCGAAGAAACGGCGACCGAACGGCGGCCGGAAAATGGCCCTAAAGCCCATGGTCGCCGGCGACCATGGGTGCATGGTCGCCGGCGACCATGGAATTTCCGGCGACCCAAAAGTCGCCGGAAACCCACTTTTTCGGGTCCTTTTCGCGTTTCGAGTTGATTGACCCCTGTGATTTTTCCAAAATCTGATTTTTCGTGCATGAAATCCGTCGATCTTCGTCAACATCACGGATTCGCCGCCGAAATCATTGGATGATCATTAGATGCCTCGAAATCGCTAACCGGCCGACAAAGAAAGCACACTTTCTGCCCGCCCGATCGTGAAATCGACAGAACAGATGTTGCCGGCTCGTTGACATTAACCAATGTCTGAAATTGCATCGCCATCCGACATCAAACAACATATGGATCCACCGGCGATCATCGCAAGAAGAATTCCAAAAGGCGCGGCGCGGCCCGCGACTCTTCAAGCGACTTGGCGACCAATTAATGAGGTTAAATGACCCGTTTTATGACAAGTTAATGTTGTCATTAACTCATTATTTTGGACGGCCCAATCAAAAGCAAGCAAATGGGAGTTACAAGTCAGAGGATTTATGGCATTAAAGCCGTGAAACTCCTCCCATGATGGAGATTAAAGGCAATTAAACGCTCATTATTCTCCATCGGCCAATCAGATTCAAGGAAAAGGGAGTTACAAAACAAGTAATTTAAAAACTTGTAACTCATCCCATTATGAGCATTAATGCATTCAATGCTCATAAACCCTCCTAAATGGCTACCAAAGGCCTATAAATAGGAGGGCATTCCAAAGAAAAAAAAACGAAAAAAGGCTAGTGCTATCCGGATCTCTCGCTCTCAACGGATCTCTCGCTCTTCCCCCCCAACGAAGACAAAAAAAATCCAGAAGCTCTGCAACTCTGCTGCAAAAAACCACCAAAAGGTGATTGAAGCACCCTTGGGGGGGCCACCCCCCCAAGGACCTCCCTTCTTCTACCAACATGGCTAAAACGTGGCTTATCAGCCCGTTTACTTAGCTTTTTATCGGATATAAGACCTTCTCTTGGTCTTTGTCCTTTAAAAATCTGAGGTTAGAAAGCCGAGCCAAGAATCCAAGCATCGTGTTCTCATCTGCATGGACGATGGAGGAGCCCATACATGACTCGCGACCGTCAATCTGAACGTGTCCCCACAATCGAATGAGAAGTCAGATTCCTTTTCTTGATTTCTATTGTACTTTATTTTTCTTTTAGAGACAAAAATCACAACTCTTGTCTTTCATAATGGATGAGACTTGTAAATCGCCTTTTACGGCAAAATCGCCTTTCACGGCAACAAATGAAATCGCCTTTCACGGCATTTAAAAAAAACCCTTTTGTCTCTTTTTTTAAAATATGTGTGCAATAGAAGCTAGAAAAAGTTTCATTTCCCCTTTCTACTTGTGAAGGTGGATCTTCGGATCACCATTCCTAAATTCAAAGTAGAAAAGTGAAATTGGCATACCCGTACAAAAAAAAAAAGATGTTGAAACCCTTTGTCTTTTCTTCTCCTCCCCTCCGCCGCACCCCGAAAAGACCCGGGGCGGAGGCAGCGGGAGAGAGGAGAAGAAATCGGGTCCATCAAGCTGGCATACCCGGTGGGACACGTTCATTTGAGAACATGAACTTAGATTCTTTGGCACCTTTCTAGTTGGTGGCCAATGTTGAATCTTGCATAAAAAAAAACATGAGATGGGATTTTGTTTTTTGGAAATTTCTTTCTTTAAGTCTATTTCCAATCTTTCTCCTTTCCAGGAAAAAAAAAATCTTCTCTTGTTCCTTGAATTCGGATCTGAGAAATCTCGATCTCCTCCCTTTTGGACTCAGTGCCCGCAGAAATGTTTGAGCACGTTTTCAGATTGCGAAAGGGACCGTTTGCTCTCTTTGATGAGTTCAAAAAAAAAAAAAAAAAAAAAAAAATCTGATTTCAAACTTGTCAGATTTTCAAAAAAAAAATCTTCTTTCTTTTGGATCCAAATTTGAGAAATTTTGGTTTTCTTTTCCTTTTTGACTTAAGGCTCGCAGAAATTGTTTGAGCCCCTGTTCAGACGGGGAACGGACCATTTGCTCTCGCTGATGAATCCATAAAAAAAAATCTGATTTCAAACTTGTCAGATTTTCAAAAAAAAAAATCTTCTTTCTTTTGGATCCAGATTTGAGAAATTTTGGTTTTCTTTTCCTTTCTGGCTTAGGGCTCGTAGAAATTGTTTGAGCCCCTGTTCAGACGGGGAACGGACCATTCGCTCTCTCTGATGAGTCCACAAAAAAAAAAAAAAAAAAAAAATCTGATTTCAAACTTGTCAGATTTTCAAAAAAAATCTTCTCTCTCTTGGGTCCAAATTTGAGAAACTTTGGTTTTCTTTTCCTTTATGACTTAGGGCTTGCAGAAATCGTTTGAGCCCCTGTTCAGACGGGGAACGGACCATTCGCTCTCTCTGATGAGTCCATAAAAAAAAAAAAAAAAAAAAAAAAACAAAAAAGGTGGGGAGCATTTGAGAACACGAAAGTTTTACCGATTGCGTTCTTTAATCGACGTTGATCTAAGAAAAGCCTTGTCCAGAGTGTGGAGACAGTTAGGCTGTTCTAGGTAAGGGTCCTCCAAACGGGTTCATTAAGTAATCCTACCCTTACCTGGGGGCTGATCTATCAACATTGGTTTCATAAGAATGAATCGTGAGAACTCGATGTATTCTCAAACCCTAAAAAAAAAAAAAAAAAAAAAAAAAAATTTCGTCGATTTTTGGTTCAAATTTGAGAAATCTTGATCTCTTCCTTTTCAGACTCTGTGCTCGCAGAAATGTTGAGCACGTGTTTGAATTGGAACATCATTTGCTCTCTTTGATGAATCCGATACTGACTTTCAAAAAAAAAAAATCTTCAAAAAAAAACTTCTGTCACGTTTGGGTTCAAAGTCGAGAAATCTTGACCTCTTCCTCCTCGGATTACTGTGCTCGCAGAAATGTTGAGCACGTGTTTGGGTTGGAACGTCATTTGCTCTCTTTGATGAATCTGATCCTGACTTTTCTAAAAAAAAAAAAACTTCCGTCATTGTTAGGTCCAGATTTGAGAAATTCTGGTTATTTCCTTTTCGGACTCTGTGCTCGCAGAAATGTTGAGCACGTTTTCGGATTGGAGTGCCATTTGCTCTCTTTTATGAACCCAACCTTGACCTTTCGAAAAATCCCATCTCGTGTCCATTTCAAGGATGCGATTTACAACATCTGTGCCTAGCGGTGCTAGTACGCCCTCTTGGGTCTACTGTATTCGCGACCGACACATTTGTATCCGAACCTTATATCATTTTACCTCGAGTGAGCCTCGTTCCTCGGTAATCTGAATTAAGGTTCACAATTGCTTCTAGCAGTCACTGGAACGCTCACTCTGAGTCTTTCATACTTGCGTTTAGAACAATTGTATACTCTATGGCGTTTTGCCTTCTTCATTTTGCTTGGGCCGGGCCTTGTCCCCTCAAGCAAATTGAAAAGAAAAAACCATAGTTTATTTCCATTTATGATCACCATATTCTTGTGATTACTAATGGATCCGGTCTTGTTTCAGAAAGGTTTTTCAAAAACTAACAATGGCAGCTTCACTGACAATCACCTTCGATGAGAACAAGTACCAGCTGATGCTTCAAGAGAAGCAAAACAAAAGCGCTCCTAAGCGCCTTGCCAGCAGCCGAAGTGTTACTTCCTTCGGCAACGCACAAGACACCGGGTCGACCTCCTCTCCCCGGTCCATCATCTTTGGGTCGCTGGGACCTTTCCCACTTCCCGCAGAAGAAACAACTCCTGCCAAGAAGCAGAGAACAGCCCCTGGGCTCGTCACTACTATGACACCAAGGGCAACCGCCAAGAAGACTGAAGCTCGCGACAGCTCCGCGAAACCTCAGCCTGCAAGAAACCAGGTCTACCCCAAGACTTGGTCTCCAAGACCTTCTCCAAAACAAAGAAGGTCCCAAAGATTTGCAAGGCCAGCATACCTGGCCCCACTCAAGGAGAACCGGTTCTACCCTCTCTCGTACACGAAAGAGGAGAAACCAGCCCTCCACCAAACAAAATCCACCCAGCACGAGCCGGCTTATTCCTATAAGCCCAAGATCAAGTCGTGCATCATCAGGCCTCAGCAAGAACCTGCCAAGGCCCGTATTCCTGCAACTCGGCCCTTCATCTCAACAGGGGCCGAGCTCGCCAAATTTAAAGCTTCGCTGCGACAGGCTAAGGACCGCATTCAGATCCTGTCCTTGCCAAATTACAAAGAAGACAAGCTCGGCTGCTGCGCGCGAGGGACCACCTCCTTCGTGGCTAGAGCACAGCCCGAGCTAACTGAAGCTCAAATCGCTCGTCGTATGCGTCGCCGCGCGGCGTATCTGCAAAAGAGACTACATGGCCAAAGCCCATTTCTAGGTACTTGCTCGTCAAACCCACTCCTCTTGGAATTTTCACCTTTATGTTGAAATTTCAAAACAATGCTTACTTTCATCGTTTCATTGTTCAAAAGAAAATCAAAATCCAAAAATCTAAGTTTAGGAGCCTCTTCCCAAACTTAACCAAAATGTTCGATCCTTGAACCCAAAATTCTTGGTTTGAAACAAAAATCAGGACTTAGGAATTTCCATCCTAGTCCGCCTTGCCTTTTACCGCCAAAAATGGTTTTAGGTCAAAATTTACGACCCTCGTGTCTAAAAACAAAAATCGGGAAAGCGATGTCAAGTCGATACTCGCAAAAACCCATTGGAAGGATGCGAACCCCATTCGATACTTCCAAAACTTCAAAATCGCAAGGAAGCAACACCTCGTTGATACTTGCAAAATTTCAAAAAAATCGTGGAGACGCAACATTTCAGTTGATATCCACAACCCAAATTTCAAAAGAAAAACAAAGGTTCGAAAAAACCTCCAATTTCAAAAATCGTGGAGACGCAACATTCCAGTTGATATCCACAACCCAAATTTCAAAAGAAAAACAAAGGTTCGAAAAAACCTCCAATTTCAAAAAATCGTGGAGACGCAACAATTCAGTTGATATCCACAACCCAAATTTCAAAAGAAAAACAAAGGTTCGAAAAAACCTCCAATTTCAAAAATCGTGGAGACGCAACATTTCAGTTGATATCCACAACCCAAATTTCAAAAGAAAAACAAAGGTTCTAGAAAACCTCAAATTTCAAAAATCGTGGGGAGGCGACATTCCATCGATACTCGCAACCGAATGAGCAAGGAGGCGACATTCCATCGATACTTGCAATACCATTCAGCAGGGAGGCGACTCTTAGTCGATACTTGCATTTTTGAAAACCAAAAATCCGGCTTTTACGCCAAAAACAAAAACTCGGCTTCCATGCCAAAAATCGGCTTTTACGCCAAAAAAAAAAAAAAAAAAACTCGGCTTCCACGCCAAAAATCGGCTTTCACGCCAAAAATCAAAACAAAATCTGGCTCTCATGCCAACAAAACAAAACTTGGTTTTCAAAAAATCCGGCTTTCACGCCGAAAACAAAAAATCGGCTCTCATGCCAAAAATCCGGCTTTTACGCCAAAAACAAAAACATCGGCTTCCATGCCACATCGGCTTTCACGCCACCAAAATTTGGCTTTCACGCCACCAAAATCGGCTTTTATGCCACCTCAAAAAAAAAAATGGCTTTCACGCCACCAAAATTTGGCTTTCACGCCACCAAAATCGGCTTTTATGCCACCTCAAAATTTGGCTTTCACGCCACCAAAAAATTGGCTTTCACGCCACCAAAAGTCGGCTTTCATGCCACTTCAAAATTTTCGGCTTTCAAGCCAACAAAAACTAGGCTTTGTGCCACAAAATCTGGCTTTCATGCCAAAACAACACTTTTGACAAAAGATTTTCACAAAATGATAACCTTTTGATCAAGATTTTCAAACAAACATTCCCATCCAACTTTTGCTTACTTTCAACAAAAAAGAATTTAAGTAGAACAAGGGGATACAAAAAATAGAGTGCCAAAATGTTTATACATGGAGGTACCAAAAAAAAAATGAATGAAAGAAGAAAGTTTGTTAGCTCAGTCCATCATAGTCTTCAACCAAAGACTAAGGTCCTCGAGCAGACTCTTGGCCTCAGCCTCCAAAGCTTCCAGGCCACGCTTCTTCAAGATGCCGCCATAAAATGCGGCAGAAAACCGCGATCCATCTTCAGCACGGGGGAATTCCTCCTAAAGAAGTTGCCATCGCTCATGCTCCTGAACCTCTTCAACCTGACGGATCAGAGTGCTTTCCCTGGCACGAGCTTCAAGAACAGCAGCCCATTTAGCAGCGGTTTGTTCTTCCAACAACTCGAGACGCTGCCTAGTCTCGTTGATCTCCTTATCGAGGTGGCTCAGGTCTTTTGATAGCTCGATAATAGCCAGTTCGGCGACATTCCTCTCCCGAACAAGCTGCTTCCGAGCCTTCAAGATCTTATTCACTTCAGATTTGACCTCGCTGGAAGGCTTCAGAAACATTTCGTTGAAAAAGTCATCACTTGGGGAGTCCTTAGTCTTGCTCCACTTATCGCCCAGTGCAATGACTCCATCAACGAAGGCCTTGGCATTGGTGATATCCAGACCAACCTCTGCGCTGTCAGCAAGGATGTCGCGCACGTGCTTGACCATGCCAAAGCCAGCTTCCAAGTGACCAGAAGAAAGAGTCTCAACCCAGGAGCTCAGTACACTCTTCAACACCTTCTTTGCAAACTGAAGAGAGGGCCCAGATGAAGACTCGCCATGCTCCGCTGACTGACTGCCCATGTCAGACCGTGGTCGGCGATAAATCGAAAGACTCTTCCCAGTCGGAGCATCAGAAGATGGGATATCATCATGTGTTTGCACTTCTGCCGCATCAAAACTGGTAGAAGAAGCCTCTACTTCTGGACCAGCCGCTGGTACTTCCTGTTCCGGCTCCGAGGAAGACAATGGAACCTCTCCTGTTGCCTCACAACCTGCCAGAAGAGGAAAGGTATGAACATGATCTTGTCAAAAAAAAAAATGTCAAGACTATTATTGTGAAATACCTTCTCCGACGACCGGTGGAGCGCTTTCTGTCTCCATAAACTCATCCGAGGTGTCGCAGAAAGCTACATCCATGGATGGCTCGAAGTCGTCAGAATCCTCTGGCAAATCAGCTGACAAAAAAAAGGGGGAGAAACGTCAGCAAGATTTAGCAAAGAAAAGAAAATGCCAAAAAAAAGGGGGAAGTAAAGAAGTAGTACCAGGAGAAGATTCTGGATCTGCTCCAGAGTCCCTTGGCTCTTCCTCAGATGTCGTATTCGGATCCGTTGCCGCCTCATCGGCCGGGACCTCAGGCATCACCAAGACATCATCCTCTGCAAAAAGAAAAAGAAAGCAGTGGATCTAAACAAAAATCTCTCAAAAAAAAAAGAGAGAAGCAGAAAAAGAAAGGGAAAGGATCATACCCTCGTCGGCCTCTTCCTCTCGACTCCTCTTCTCTGGAGGCTCTCCGGCATCCCCCGAGACCTCCTCATCAATGGTAAGAGGGACTTCCACGTCAGGAGAATCTTCGCACTGCTTCTTATGACGGTACTGTCCTCTCTTCCTCTTGCTCCTGCGGGTCGGTTTACCTGAAGAACCTGCCCCGCTATCAAAGTCAGGCCTCTCACCAGAGTCCTCACTGGATGGTCCGCTCCTGCCAGTGGACCCCATGGAAGTCCTCATTCGTTCCGCTTGCCTCCAAGCGTCGATCTCAGCTTCCTCCTCCTCCAGCTGTCTCAAGACCTCACCAGGTACCTCTTGCACAGCTCCAAATCCGACGACATCCCGGTCCTTGAGAAAGCCTGCCTAATGCTTCTCTCCAGAAAGGAAGGCCAAAACCTCCTCTCGCCGGACGCCGTCTGATTTACCAAGGCCCTTCCCGGAAGATTGCTTAACATCGAGCTCCTTCTTGGAAAGCCCCCGGTATGCTGAAAAGCTCTCCGCGAACCATTTCGTGAAGCCAGCAGTCCGGAAAGTGGGCAGCTCAGGATAGGAAATCATGGCGGTGGTGTCCTCCGCACTGTAAAAAGCCCATGCATTCCTCCCATCCTGAAGACCCCCAAAACGCTTCACCATGCTCGAAGGCGCCCCTACAACGCCTTGGGAGAAGCCCAACTGCAACGCAAAACGAGAAGGAACATACGGCTGGATGTCAACAAAAAGATGTTGACGGTACACCATCGTACCAACACGTATGTTAAAAAGCCATCCCTTCTCTGCGTTCGTCAAAAAATAGTGTCTTCCCGACCCTGCTCTGGTGGAATCGCGGGAGACACCAAAATCAAAAGCCTTCTTCCGTAGACCGGGAGAAAGCTTGACTGAAGACTGCCCCATCTCGACGTCCCTGAACCGTCGGATCCTCAAACGGGCAGACAAAAGAGATTCGGAAACGGCTTTCCCTCTAGCTAACGGAATCATAAACGGGTCATCATCCTGTGCAGCACCTAAACAGTGGAAGCCCGGACAGTGGTACACAAACCACGAATAGAAAATATGGGCCGAAAATACCCTATTCATAGGGAGCCCAAGCCGAACCAAGAAAGCAGCAGCCTGCAGTTCGGTGCACAAATAGGAGTAAAGAGCAGGCACCAAAGCAAGCTGCTCTCCGAACGCCATCTGACAAGCCGGAAAAATACAATGCGGCCTGATGTGCGTCCCATCTCCTCCAGCAAAAACTGCCTCACCCAGCCAATAAGTGAGGTAAACAGCAAGATCTCTCCGCAGCGCAATGTCAGGACAAATGGCGTCTGTGCTTGTAAGAAAATCCCTCAAATTTTCTCTCATAGCGGAGATCTTCTTCGGGTTCTTAACCCTGGCTTCCTGGGATGTACTCTCAGAAGCATCCCCACTGTCAAAGAAGTTGGAAGACAAAGAGCTGAAACTCCTCCAACTGCTGCATCGGACTTTCGAGCCCTCCTTCTCCTTCAAAAATCGTAGAAGGCGACGAGCTGAAAGTACAGGAGCCTGAACTCCTCCGACTGCTCCTCAAGGACACTGTCAATAGGCATAAACTCCTCATAGAGTTTGCCAAGGATAGGCAGCCCAGTGGTAGCGCTCAACTCCTTCAAAGTAAAACCAATTTCACCGTTCGCTACAACGAAGGTGTTGGTTTGTGGAAGGAAAGACTCCAACATGGCCATGAAGGCCTCATCGGAGAAAACGACGGTTTGCCGGAAAGCGCGAACCGCATCAAAAACCTCAGCCTCCTTCAGAATGGCGCCACCAATCTGCAGGATGTGATCAGTCCATGACTCCCAGCCTGAGTCAGCACTGAAACGGCCGCGAAGCCGAAAGGGGTTCACCCAATTACTGCCGTCACCGCTAAAAATGCCAAGGCCCACCGGTCTCAAATCGACTGATGGATGATCAGAACCTTGGTAGCCGCTGGCTGGCATCAACATGTCCATACGGGCAGGTGGCTTCTCTGCATAACGAGAAGGGCCGCCAACAAAAATCCCGGTCTTGACCACATTGGTCCTCTTCACCCAGCTTGGAGGATCTTCTCTCTTAGAGCATGTGGGAGAAAGACTCATGATCGAGATAGTGCGATCAAAAGTCGATCGGGTAGAAATGGTTCTCTCCTCACCATCAGCTGTGTAAGAGAACTGAAAACATCTCCTTTGGAATGACGAGTCATCAGGGACAGCGTCACCAAAGAAAAAGGTAGGCTTGGGCACAACGCTCTGATCGTCCATAACCCAAGGACGATTGCTTGCCATAATCTTGTAAAACTCCTCATCCTTGAGAGCGATCAATCGCTGTCTCATCTCATCTCGGTTGAGCGAGTCGCATTCTTCCAAGTTCGTCTCCACATAACGGACTTTTTCCCAAGCCTGCTGAACAGCCGCATTGGAAGATCTGGCAGATCGACGAGGTGGATCAGTAACAAGGCCCTTACCCTTGTTCGTTCTGGAGGAACCACCTGCAAAAGTCAGAAAGGAAGAAATCAAACACCAAATGACAGAATTTTGCTATAAAAAAAAATCATAGCGAAATTTTGGCATGGTTCCGGGGCAATTTCAAAGAAAAGGGAAGCACCCCGAAAAAAAGAAAGGAAACTTGAAGATGAGTTCAACATTGCTGCGAGCTCATAATCAATGAAAGGTTCTCGAAGAAGACTTGAATTCAAACATCGCTGTGAGATCAAGCCTTTCTTCTCAAATCTTCGCAAGATCAGAAAAGAGCTCAACATTGCTGCGAGCTCAAAATTCCAAAACTTGCAAAGTTCCTCGAAATTCTGCGAGACTGGAGAAGTGGGCTCAACATGGCTGCAAGCTCCAAAAATCCCAAGACTTGCAAGAAAATTCGAGGTATGCATCATCATGCTCCAATTCCATTTACAAAAAATCATGCATAAAACCATCATGCATTAGATGCTAGGAAAACTTTAACAAAAGTTTGACCAATTCCAACCCAATTTGGTCAAAACCAATCAAACTTTGTCTAAGTCAAAATCCATGTTGACTTGACCTAGAAATTCTAGCCTTTTATCTTGATGCATCTTAAACAAAAAAAAAGAAGAAAGAATGCATGATCATCTTGAATTGCATAAACCTCATATCATGGTGAGCAAAAAAAAAAAAAAGAAAAAAAAAAAAAAACCTCTTCAAAAAAAAAAAGAAAGAGAGAAAAAGGGCTGGCCCATGGGGCGTGGCCCACAGGCCACGTGGCTGTACGGCCAGGTCCGTACGGACCTGTCCGTACAGCACAAAAAAAAAAGAGAAGGCAAAAAAAAAAAAAAAAAAAAAAGAGCAAAACGTGCAAAAAAAAAGCACGTGGAAAAAAAAAAAACAACAACAAAAAAAAAGAAAAAAAAAGCACGTGAAAAAAAAAACGAAAAAAAGAAAAAGAAAACGCGTGTAAAAAAAAAAAAAGGGAAGAAAAAAAAAAGGAAAAGAAAAGAAGAAAAGGAACTTTTCTACATCTACATGGAGTTTTCTTGGAAAAAGAAGACCTACTTGAAGCCATGGAGAAGAAGGAGAAAAAAACTTGAAGATCCTTGAAAAACTCTTGGAGCACTCTTGAAGGTTTTTGCAAAAAGAAAGCAACAAGAGAATGAAAACCCATCTCCATTGCTTTTATAGAAAAAGCAAACCAAAAGAGGAAAGGAGGAAAAAAGCAAGGAGGTAAGTGCTAAAATTTAGCAAACTTCCTAAAAGAAAGGGAGAGTTGAGATATTCTCTCCTAAAGAGAAGATTCTTGAGAAATTCTCTCCAAAAAGAAAGGGGATTTGAGAAACTTTCTCCCAAAGAAAGATACTTTGAGAAAATCTCTACCAAAATCAAGGAAACTTGAGAGATTCTCTCCAAGTAAAGATATTTTTAGATATTCTCTACACAAAAGGGATATTTTTAGATATTCTTTACAAAATGACACCACATGAGATCTAAGCCATTTTTAAAAGCTTAAGGTCCCATGGGTTAGCCCGTATGAGCCAGGTTTGACCACCTAGGCACTAAAAGTGGCTTTTAGTCAAAATTTCTCTTACCAAGAGCATACAAAAATGGTTCCATGCCTCTCTTGAGTTGATTGGACCATACAAAAAATTCCAAGCTTCATGAGCTTCCAAGAAAAATCCAAACCATCCAACCCCATGCACCAAATCAAGCCACAATCTTGAAATTGACATTCCACAAAAAACCAAACCACTCCAATGGACCCAAAATTGTCCCAAAGAGTAACCAAAAACCAAACCATGGTCCCCTAACTTGCCACATACAGCTTGTTAGGTCACAAGGCCGAAACCAAAAACCAAAATCCCGACCCCCTAACTTGCCACATACAGCCTGTTGGGTCACAAGGTCAAAAACCAAAAAACCTTCTTAACCGCCTAATGTGCCACATAAAGCCTTTAGGTTCACAAGGTTAAAAGGGAAAACCAAAAACCAAAAACCCACATCCAAATGTCATTTCAAAATCCATGCCTTGAGACGGTACATGACCCCTCTCATTACCACGAAATCCCTTGGAAGCTCGAAAAAGCAACTCCATCAAAAGAAAAATGCTCAAGACTCTTGGTCAAGCAAGAAGATCTCCTTCGAATTCTCTTCGAGGCACACCGACTGCCAGAGCTGCGCACCTCGTCGCTGTACCTCGAGGGGGCATTTGTTGACACCAAAAATGTCACTATGTCCCCTCAACACCAAAAGCTACATGGAGCCACATCCTGCCATAAATAGGAAGGCGCCACTTCAAGCACCAGATCTTGTCAGAATCAAACAAAAACTGCAAGATCCTTCAAAGCAGCCAAAAGAGGGGTACACATGAAGTTTCGGGCCATTTCGACATCATTTGGCCTAACTTCACTCCTCCGACAGGCAGACAAGAGCTCCCGGCAGCTACAGTGTCGAAGACTTCAAAACTTCGATCAAAGCCTACGGATGGTCTCAAAATACCTCCAAAAGGCCCACTGCCAAGTTTCAAGTCAAACGGACGACGTTTGACCCTTCATCAACTCTCGGGAAGCAAAAACAAGCCCATCGGCAACGGAGCACCCCGGAATCATGGCATCCAAATTGGAGCTAATGGATCATCTCAAAATGACTCCAATAGGTCCCCTGTCAAGTTTTAGGTCAAACGGACATCGTTTAGCCTAGTTTCAAAGCTCGGCATTCTCCTCGAGGTGAAATCAAGGCGAGAGTTTGCGGGACCCCAAAAGGCTTCAAAACTCAAACTAAAGCCCATGGTTGGTCTTACTTACTACTCAGGAGGCTCCCTGTCAAATTTCAGATCAATCGGACATCGGTTGACCACAAGTCAAAGCTCGGCATTTCTCTCATGGCGAAATTAAGGCAAGCGTTTGCGGGGCCCCAAAAGACTTCAAAACTCAAACCAAAGCCTATGGTTGGTCCTATCTAATGCTCAAGAAGCTCCACGTCAAATTTCAGGTCATTCCGACATCGTTTGGCCTAGTTTCAACGCTTGACAAAAAATCGGCAAAACCGCGCAACAAAGTCTTCGGCTTTCCAAAAATAGGAAACTTTGTGCTCCGATTTGCGTGGCTTCTCGTCGGGTTTTCTTCAAGAGAATCAGGCCAATAAATGAGGGGAAATGTCAGCAAAAATACAGAAGAAAAAAGAATGAAAAAAGAGCGAAAAACGGAGAAGAAACAGCGACCGAACGGCGGCCGGAAAATGGGCCTAAAGCCCATGGTCGCCGGCGACCTTGGCCCATGGTCGCCGGCGACCATGGAATTTCCGGCGACCCGACCCAAAAGTCGCCGGAAACCCACTTTTTCGGGTCCTTTTCGCGTTTCGAGTTGATTGGCCCCTGTGATTTTCCAAAATCTGATTTTTCGTGCATGAAATCCGTCGATCTTCGTCAACATCACGGATTCGCCGCCGAAATCATTGGATGATCATTAGATGCCTCGAAATCGCTAACCGGCCGACAAAGAAAGCACACTTTCTGCCCGCCCGATCGTGAAATCGACAGGACAGATGTTGCCGGCGCGTTGACATTAACCAATGTCTGAAATTGCATCGCCATCCGACATCAAACAACATGTGGATCCACCGGCGATCATCGCAAGAAGAATTCCAAAAGGCGCGGCGCGGCCCGCGACTCTTCAAGCGACTTGGCGACCAATTAATGAGGTTAAATGACCCGTTTTATGACAAGTTAATGTTGTCATTAACTCATTATTTTGGACGGCCCAATCAAAAGCAAGCAAATGGGAGTTACAAGTCAGAGGATTTATGGCATTAAAGCCTTGAAACTCCTCCCATGATGGAGATTAAAGGCAATTAAACGCTCAGTATTCTCCATCGGCCAATCAGATTCAAGGAAAAGGGAGTTACAAAACAAGTAATTTAAAAACTTGTAACTCCTCCCATTATGAGCATTAATGCATTCAATGCTCATAAACCCTCCTAAATGGCTACCAAAGGCCTATAAATAGGAGGGCATTCCAAAGAAAAAAAAAAGAAAAAAGGCTAGTGCTATCCGGATCTCTCGCTCTCAACGGATCTCTCGCTCTTCCCCCCCAACGAAGACAAAAAAAATCCAGAAGCTCTGCAACTCTGCTGCAAAAAACCACCAAAAGGTGATTGAAGCACCCTTGGGGGGCCACCCCCCCAAGGACCTCCCTTCTTCTACCAACATGGCTAAAACGTGGCTTATCAGCCCGTTTACTTAGCTTTTTATCGGATATAAGACCTTCTCTTGGTCTTTGTCCTTTAAAAATCTGAGGTTAGAAAGCCGAGCCAAGAATCCAAGCATCGTGTTCTCATCTGCATGGACGATGGAGGAGCCCATACATGACTCGCGACCGTCGATCTGAACGTGTCCCCACAATCGACTGAGAAGTCAGATTCCTTTTCTTGATTTCTATTGTACTTTATTTTTCTTTTAGAGACAAAAATCACAATTCTTGTCTTTCATAATGGATGAGACTTGTAAATCGCCTTTTACGGCAAAATCGCCTTTCACGGCAACAAATGAAATCGCCTTTCACGGCATTTAAAAAAAACCCTTTTGTCTCTTTTCTTAAAATATGTGTGCAATAGAAGTTAGAAAAAGTTTCATTTCCCCTTTCTACTTGTGAAGGTGGATCTTCGGATCACCATTCCTAAATTCAAAGTAGAAAAGTGAAATTGGCATACCCGTAAAAAAAAAAAGATGTTGAAACCCTTTGTCTTTTCTTCTCCTCCCCTCCGCCGCACCCCGAAAAGACCCGGGGCGGAGGCAGCGGGAGAGAGGAGAAGAAATCAAGTCCATCATTACCTTTTCTGGACTTGCTCCTTGTATATATAGGCCAAGATTGGCTTTTAGAGGTAGGGTCCAGTAGGACCCTACCCTGGTAGCTGGGGGCGGAAGTTCCAATTGATGGCCTTACCTTGGTGTAGATTTGGGGTAGAGATCCCATCGGACGACTTTTCCCAAATAGCTCAGTGGGGATAGCTGGGTGTTTTCTCATCGAAACATACCCTGGCGCGGATCCTGCTCCTACAAGGATTGTATGTGTGGGATAAGGGTAACTCCTTATCTACATTTAAGGACTGTCCAATCCGTCAGTACTTATTTCGGTCAACCGAACCGAGCTGGTACTCCTACCGAGCTGGTATATTACTGAACTGATATTGCCACCGAGCTGATATTTATTGTGGAAGCATGCTGGCACCGTTGCCGAGAAGCCTGTAGTCAAGACATACCACTACTAGAGATTTAGTTTTTGGCGGAGGAAAAAGCGGGCGGCCACCTGTAGCGGTCGCAAAAGGTAGCCTTTTGCGACTGCCAAGCGGTTACTGAAGTTCTTTTTAACCCATCGCTCGAACCCTACTTTTTCTTCACTTTTTTCTTCCCCCTTTCCCCCTCCCGCGCTTGGCTTTTGCCCTTCCCCCTCCCGCACTCTGCTTCCCATTTTCCCCCTCCCGCCGGAGCCTACCTGCTTCTTCCCATTCTATTTCTCCCCACCTCCTTCTCCCTCTCCCTCTTATTTCTCTCTGCACTGTCCCACCGCACCAGCCACGCCACCGCCGGAGCCCGCCTGCGCCGAAGCTGCCACCTGTTCTCTCGCTCTCTCTCCCACTTTATTTCTCTCTCTCTCTCTCTCTCTCTCTCTCTCTCTCTCTTTCCCGGTTTGCGATTTGTTGCCCTTGTTTTGGTCCATCCAAGGAGCAAAGAAGATCATGAAAGAGCCGATCTCAAGCGATCGTGGAAGATCGCTTGGCCTCTGAACAAGCTCGTGCAAGATCCCCTGAAGCTGCCCAGAAAAGGTAATTAACCCCCTCTATCGTAGTACGATTTTTATTCTTTTTAGATCCCTTGAGTTCTATCGATTGGTTTTTACATTGAATGTTTCTCATATAGGTGGAATCGCCTCGCCATCTAAGATCTTTAGATATGTATATTGTATTAACTGTTGCTATGAGATTATACTTTAATTGACGTCGAATCGTGGAGTTTTTGCTGATTGATGCAAACGAGTTACTATTTTTTTTTCAAATTTGTGTTGTTTGTGTATATCGATGTGCTATTTTAGGGTTTTTCCTAAATTGGGTTTTTCGTGGTTTAACCTAGTTGTCTTGAATGTGTGAAGATGGAATGAAGGATTTGGGGCCATTTGTCTGCTGAGTATTGAATTTCTTGGATTTACTAGGTAATGCCCTTGAATCAAAGGGGTTGGCGGCGTGTAAGAATTAGAACTATGGATTTACAATCCTGTTGATTGTAAATGAGTGCCCACACTTTACCGTGTAGTGAACTAAATCTTAACTTCTGCAATGTAGTTTGGCTTGGTGGTTGGTACATTTCTCTCGTGTCAGTTCACCTTTCGAGGATGCTCCTTCTATGTTTAATTCAATCTTATAATCTTTTCTTTTTTAAGTTTTATGTTCTGCTGTAAAATACTTGGGGAAAACATCAAAGTCCTGATTATCATTGTTTCAATATAATTGGGTATGGGACCTGTAATCTTCTATGAATAAGCGTTTGAATCAAGAAACTGTTTAGAATTATAACTAATTGATGAATTGGGTATGGGAACATGTAGTGGTTGATTTTCAATGAATAAGTGTTTGAATCAAAAAAATTGTTTAGAATTATAAACCCCAAATAGTGAATAACTACTATGGTTGAGCCCTCAGCCCATGATCTTAGCGAAAATCACTCAAAATTCTAAGGTCTCATATCATATTTAACTCTAATTCTGTTATAATCTTATAACTATACCTAACACATTAGAGGTTGAACATAATAAAAGAATCCATACATGTGGACAGTCATGATTAATGTAACCATGTAGAATGATTGTTTCAGGTTAACAGTGACGAACGTATTGGTTAAGATGAATCAGTCAACCCCTATATGCATTGATATGTCCTATAGTGGAAGGTCCATGCATTGATTCAGTCTTTGCCCCTTTTTAAAATTTGCTTCTTTTATATATAAATGGTTGATTGATCCTTTTTAATGTTTCATGGTTTGAAAATCAATATTTTTCTCATGATAGCTAAATGTATCCGGATCCAATTACAAAATGTATCAAGTTTTAAAGATCTTTTAATTTTATTTTTTATGATATTGGTTAAATATTAAATTTTAGTTTAAGTTTAAATTTAAAAATTAAATTTTATACATTTACCTAGGTAGTCAAAACAAACGTTATAAATTGAGCTACATATCAATCCCATATTTTATATGTTTTCTATTTTTGGGTATGTCTGACATGTATAAATTTTAACTCTATGACTGCGCATGAATCAGGTCAACACTTTAGGCATCCCCTACGCATTCTTAACAATTTTGATCTCTCATATCTTTGCTTGACTTAATAATACAGTGCTAGGATGTTGAATTAACTGATCAAACTCTAAAATAATGTTTTAGAGATGCTACACAGTGAAACATACAATTCAAACTGGATAATTGAAATAAGCAATTGAAACATACTATTCAGGGATGTATAATTAACTATGCAATAACCAACTCCAGAAAGGAAGAAAAAAAACCCCATTAAACAATCATTCAGATCAAGGCTTCCTCATGATTTGAAAAATCAGAAAGAAAAAGAAAAGAAAAAAAAAAAAAAAAAACAAGCACATAACAAAAGAAAAGAAAAGAGACAGACTCTGTTTTTCCAAGGTTTTGAATAGTCACTGAATACTCAGGAGTTTTTCCTCTGAATCTGTGGTTTATGAAGCTGTTATCTTTCTTCTTTTCTGGGTTTCTAGTTGTTGTGGTTTGTTTCTATTGTAACAACTGCTTTCACATGCTGGGCAGTTTTTATAACAAGTGATTGGAATCTCTCTCTCTCTCTAAGTATCAGGTTGTGAATTAGAGGCATGCAGAAATATGGGGCTGATCATATGATTCTAGCTTTTAGTTTGAGCTCCTTCAAGTTTAATCAATGTGAAGTAATGGAGGGTGGGGTAGCAGGTTTGAGTACAAGGGCACCAGAAAAGTGGGTGGTGGAAAGAAACTGAATTTACTATTTATTAACTCTATTTGTGTTTCTTGGTTATGTATCTGGGTGCTTTTATTCAAAAGTGGGTAGTAGTAATGGCCAATAGAGATTTTTTTTTTTAGTTTGAACTCAGTTTGAATTATTGTATTGTGTTTGTGGAAGAAAATTCGCTCTCTTGAGAGTTTTGAAGGACGTAATGAGTTCAACATGTTGCTTTTTTTTTTCTTTTTGTTTTCCGAATTATGAATGTTGATATATATTTGTTATAATTGATATTCTGAATATTATTGTTGTGTTGAATATTGTATTCTTCACTTATTGTTTTATTCATTTGCATGCATTAGTGAAACTTAGACCCGTTCGAGAATTGTGTACGACATTTGTTCAGTAATCCTTGACGCGACAGACTGGGTCTTTGACTAGATTTGTTGCTTTTGTGAAGTATATTCGAACTTTGTCGTATGCGATTCTTGAATTGTCCAGTTTGGACAGTTTGGACAGTTTGGACAGTCCGATGTTAGATAGAGCTTCGGTTGATGTCCCATTGTTCTCTGGGTACATACATAGGTACGACTGATGTTGTATCTGTGTCGTGTACTTGGAGAACCACGCGGACATGCTGCCGAAATTTTGTCTAACTAGGGGACGAAGCATTCGAGTTGTTGAGTGCAAGTTGGATCGTGCATTCTCGAATGGGATAGGACCAACCACCCTGTAGTAAGGAGTTTGCAGTTTATGGATAGGTCACTTGCATGATGCATGATACCTTGGGTTAATTGTACTTGCTCATTTTAGATTTCCACATAAACAGTTATCGAGATGGACAAGAGTTGGATTGATTTATCGAATAGGATGTTTAGGGAATACATGGAGGGGATTAACCAGTTCATGGAATTTACCAATGGGTTTGACAATGAGTTCATCAGTTGTCCATGTAGAAAATGTGCGAATCAGTATTATTACAGAAGAGAGTTTGTCCAAGAGCATCTGATTGTGAATGGATTCTTGAAGCAGTACAAGAATTGGATAAGACATGGAGAAGAGTATGTTTCCTGTCGCAGAGAGGAAAGAGATGAAATTGAGGTGGATGATATGTCAGAGACGAATCTGATGATCGCGATGCTAAATGATATCGCGTGCGGGTTGGCAACCGAATACACAAGCTGTGAGAATGAGGGGGCGGGTGGGAGTAATCCTCGCTCCGGTGCCGATGAAGAAGCCTTGAGATATTTGAAATTCTAGACGATGCACAGACAGAATTGTATCCTGGATGCAAGGACTTCAGTAAATTGTCCTTTATTGTGGAGCTGTTACATTTGAAGGCATTGAATCAGTGGTCTGACACGTCCTTTGATATGCTCCTCTAGTTGTTGCATCGAGTGCTCTCATCCGGCGCGAAACTTGCTGAGTCCTACTATCAGGCTCGCAAGTTAACTGAAAATTTAGGCTTCACATATGAGACTTTGGATGCATGTCCGAACAATTGTACGTTGTTTACGAATGAGAATGTCCAACTTGATAAGTGCATCGTGTGTCAGACTTCGAGATGGAAGGAGGACGGGGTTGGACACAATCGTCAGAATAGTTCTACAAGTGTTATAAATCGTGGCAAACTTATGGCAGCAAAGCACGTGAGATATTTCCCACTGAATTCAAGGTTGAAGAGGCTTTTTATATCATCAAATATTTCTAAACTGATGAGATGGCATGCCGAGAATAGCAGGGACGATGGTAAGTTAACCCATCCAGCAGATTCCCAGCGTGGAAAGACTTCGATCGAAGGAATCCAGACTTTGCCTTGGATTGTCACAATGTGCGGCTTGGTTTGGCTGCAGATTGTTTTAGTCCATTCAGATCCATGACAGGGGCAAATCACAGCACGTGGCCAGTCGTTTTGGTACCTTATAATCTCCCACCATGGATGTGTATGAAGCAACCTTTTCTGATCCTATCCACACTTATTGATGGACCAAGAGGACCAGGGGACAAGATTGATGTATATATGCAACCTTTGATTGATGAATTGAAGGAATTATGGGCTGATGGTCTGATGACATTTGATGCCGAAGGCAATGAAATGTTTAAACTGCGCGCCCCATTATTGTGGACAATCAACGACTTCCCTGCGTACGCTAACTTATCGGGGTTGGAGCACAAAGGGAGAGTTTGCATGACCTTGCTGCAATCAGGAGAAGAAGTCAACTTGGTTGAAGCACGACAGAAAATGGGTATATACGGGTCATAGACGTTTTCTACCTCCATTGCATAGGTTCAGGAGGGACAGTGTCATTTGATGGCACTCGAGAATATGGTCCAGCACCTCGAACAATGACGGGAGTTGAATTGTTGTCACAGCTCGAGCATGAGCAAATACGTACTGTGTATGATTTTCAAGATTTACTGGCCCTCCCGCTGCCTTCTATTCCTGGTGCAAATAGAAGACGAAGTTATAATTGGAAGAAAAAAGTATTTTCTACAATTTACCATACTGGAAAGATAACTTACTCAGGCGCAACTTAGATGTTATGCACATCGAGAAGAACGTCTGTGATAATATACTGTGGACCATTCTCAGTGTTCAGGGGAAGTCGAAGGATGGTGTCAATGCACGTCGTGACTTGGAAGAAATGGGCTTGAGAAACCCATTGCACTTGCAACCAAGAGAGTTAAACAAGGCATACATGCCTCCTACGCAGTACACGATGAGTAAAGATGAGAAAGATGTCTTCCTCTCTGTTCTGAAGGGTGTCAAGGTTCCTGACGGGTACTGTTCGAATATTGCTAAGCGCGTGAACATGAAAGAAAGAACATTACAGAGTTTGAAGAGTCATGACAATCATATTCTCATTCAACAGTTACTGCCTATCTCCATAAGGAATTGTTTGCCTAAGAATGTTGTAGCGCAGTTGATTGAAGTTAGTAACTTCTTCAGACAACTGTGTTCTAGAGTTCACCGAATTTATGAGTTGAATGGTCTGCAAGAGAGGATTGCTGTGACGTTGTGTCATCTAGAAAAAAATTCCCACCTGCATTTTTCGATGTCCTGGTTCACTTGACCATACACTTAACTAGTGAAGCCCTGCTTGGTGGCCCCGTCCAATTCAGATGGATGTGTCTAATTGAGAGGCACATGAATACTTTGAAGAGGTATGTTCGTAATAGAGCCTGTCCATAGGCATCAATAGCTAAGGGGTATTTGATGGATGAGTGCACGAATTTCTGCGCAGCATATCTTGAAGATAATATTGAAACAAAGTTAACTAGGCCCTCGCGGATTAATGATGGTCCAGTTGGGGAGGGCACGCAATTTGATCTCAACAATATTGAGTGTATTCAAGTTCACCGGTGGATGTTGTTCAACACCCCAACTGTTGTGGCTTTGACTCAGTAAGTTATCACTCATTCATAAGAGTAATTTGTCAATTTTTTTCCTAAATTATCATACTTGTTGTTAACACGTGTTATGCATCGCAGGACACACATCGATGAGCTCAAACGGGACATGCCTCGTGCTACAGAGAGTGAAATTCATCAGTCCCATTACCGGTCATTTCACGAATGGTTCAAGAATCATGTACGTAGTCAATCATTAGGAGTAGTTTCACTTGTTCCTTTCATATTACTTTTATGTAGTGATATTCAGTGATTACATGCATTGCGTAGGTGTGTAGCTTACGAAGAATCAACGATCCTAATCTGACCGATGAAATGAAACAGTTAGCTGATGGCCCCTTCATAACGGCCCGACGTTACACAACTTGTGATGTCAACGGTTTTCGATTTTGCATAAAGGATGTAGATGAGAAACGAGCGACGCAAAATAGTGGGCTCGGTTGTCCATCTGTAGATGCTGGTTACTACTATGGCCGGTTGAAGGATATTGTTGAAGTTGTATACAATCACGGGTTAAAGTTTCTATTGTTAAAGTGTGATTGGGTGGATCCCATCCGAGGGGTGAAACAAATAATTACCAGTTTACATTGGTAAATTTTAACAATCTGTTACATTGTAGTGATCGAATAAGTGCCGAACCCTACATACTGTCCTCAATGGCAGAGCAAGTTTACTATGTCAGAGGTCCGAAAGATCCATCTGGCAGGTTGCAGTTAAAATGTCAAGGAGGGAAGTGTATTAGATTGAATGTGATGAGCCAGATATTGATGCATTCGCCCAACAAGTTCTTGACCAGAATGCAGTTGTTCAACGTGATGAAGATGTTAATTGGGTTCGGGAAACCATTGAAGGAGATACAGTTGACTTACACGACCAGTGAACGGTTGGGAACTAATTCACCAATGTTAAATTTCAGTGTAAATAATTTTAAAATGTTAATTTCAATTATCTCGTTTAATGAAACTTATCTTACAAACATTTGAACAGATATGTCAGGACGAAAGAGGAGAGATCGTCCGCTGACGATGGACGAGCTACTGCGCCAGGCCCAGGCTAGCATGCCATCTGGGGGGCCTAGACCGACACCGGATGCCACCCAGTCTAGTTCGATGGCCCCACCGAGTAGGCCATCGACGTCTCATCCGAGTCCTTCTACCCCAGTTGATGCTTCGGCGTTAACTTTTTCAGCTCCACCGTCTCGGCTTGCATCGGCCGATGCACAGACTGGTATAAGTTTATTTAATAAAAGTATTTTAGTTCTAGAAAATTATTTTAATTCAATTTAGTTAAATTATCTCTAATTTGAATAGGTGCTACGAGCACAGGCCCATCTTCCAGTAGGGGGAGAGGCCCTGCTAGAGGGATCCGGACGTGGAATTCCGTCATCCTATAGACGTGCAGTTTGATGAGACATAGCATCCGGTGGGTCCGCATGCTCGCCAGCTCATCAGCCAGTTGGGACGTATGGTCTGGGATACATATGCATTCCCTTTGACTACACTTGATTGGGAAGCATTCCCGGTGGAGACATTATATCGTACTTGGCAGCAGGTTAAGTTAATAATTTAACATTTGTCCTCATGATGTGTCAATTTAAACCATAACTTAATGAAAAATTTTCTTTCCTTTTCAGGACAACTTGAGGGCGTGTCATGAGCTTTTCCGGCCAGTTTGTATGTCGAAGTGTCGGAAAATGTGGAAAGATCATAAAAATAAAGTTAAGATGCAGAATTGGAAGCCACATCAGGATGCGCCCGACATACATGAGCGAGTTCCGAGGGGCGTACTCCCGGATCACTGGACTCAGCTCGTCCGGTACAGGACGAGCGAAGAGGTTCAGGTGAGAAACTTGTCCTTTTTTTAAAAAAATTTTAACAATTTACTGGTGACTAACGTAACTAACAAAAATAAACTGATAAAAATTGAAAACAGAG